>JAGFBZ010000135.1:790000-1137025 GCA_018398805.1 Hirundichthys speculiger
GAGGGGGCCCCAGGATTGGGCCCTGGGGCACACCAGAAGTGACAGCAGATGGGTGATGTGAAAGATTTGATCTGCATAAACTGAGTGCTGCCTGAGAGGTAGGATTTAAACCAGTCAAATGGGGTGTGGGTAATGCCGATGGAGGATGATCTACTGAGGAGGGTGGTATGACAGATGGTCCAGGAGGATGAGGATGGTGAGTAGGCCAGAGTCGGCTGCCTTGAGGAGGCCGTTGGTGACTTTAATCAGCGCAGTTTCTGTGCTATGAAGGGGGTGGAAACCAGACTGAAAGTGTTCATAAAGGCTGTTGTGGGATAAGATGTATGTGCTCCATCCTCTCTCTGTCCTCATCCTCTCTCTGTCTTGTCTTCCTCCTCTTTTCTTTCTGATCCAGCTGGTCTTCATCAGGAAGGTCCCCCCTTTTGATCCAGGTCCTGATCAAGGTTTCTTCCTCTTAAAGTGGAGTTTTTCCTTGATACTGTTTGGCCTCAAAGTTTTTTTTCTATCTGCTCGGGGAGTTTTTTTACTTGCCATTTTTCTTTGATCAGGATTTGATAATATAATTTTAGTCTTCAGCAGCTGGTCAGTAGAGGGCGCTAGGGTGCTGTGCTCCTAACAGCAGGCATCATTCATAAGAATTCCTCAAAAATGTTCTAAATTTTACTTTTTTGTGTTGAAAATATTGATAATAATAATATTAATAATACATTTTATTTAAAGGCACCTTTCTGTCACTCAAGGTCACCGTACAGTGTATTAAAACCCAGTGAAAAACAAACACAATAAATATATAAAACACAGGGCTAAATGAGATGGGTTAAAATTTGAAAGTGCAGTAGTTAGGACAGTGAAAAAGCCAATTTAAACAGATGAGTTTTGAGTGAGGATTTGAACAGAGGGAGTGAGTCCAAATTTCTGATTCCTGATGGAAGTGAGTTCCAGAGCCGAGGACCAGAACAGCTGAAGGCCCTGCTCCCCCTGGTGGTGAGACGGGCAGAGGGCACAGACAGGTGGATGGAAGCAGAGGATCTGAGGGCGACAGAGATGAGGTCAGACAGGTGTGGAGGAGTGGGGTTATGGATGGCCTTGAATGTTAGGAGGAGGATCTTGAACTGGATGCGGTATTTAATGGGGAGCCAGTGTAGCTGCAGCAGAGTGGGCCTGATGTGGTGGATGGAAGGGGTTCTGGTGATGATCCGGGCAGCTGAGTTCTGAACCAGTTGCAGCTTATGGAGGGATTTTTGAGGGAGACCGTAGAGGAGGGAGTTGCAGTAGTCCAGGCGGGAGGTGGCGAGACTGTGAATGAGGATGGCAGTGGTATGGGGGGTAAGGGAGGGGCGAAGGCGGTTAATGTTACGCAGATGAAAGTATGCAGACCGGGTGACGTTATTGATGTGGGACTGGAAAGATAGAGTACTATCAAGAATGACACCCAGACTCTTAACCTGAGGGGAGGGGAGGACCGAGCAGTTATCAATGGTAAGAGAAAAGCTGTCAGTTTTGGATAATGTTGATTTAGTACCAACGAGGAGAACCTCAGTTTTATCACTGTTGAGTTTGAGGAAATTTGATGTGAACCAGGATTTGATTTCTGTGATGCAGTCGATGAGGGAAGAGGGTGGGAGGTTGGGAGTGGGTTTACTGGAGAGGTAGAGCTGGGTGTCGTCTGCATAGCAGTGGAAATGTATGTTATATTTACGGAAAATATTGCCAAGGGGAAGAAGGTAGATGATGAAAAGGAGGGGCCCCAGGACCGAGCCCTGGGGCACACCAGAGGTGACAGCAGACAGTTGTGATTTGAAAGATTTGAGCTGGATAAACTGAGTGCGGCCTGAGAGGTAGGATTTAAACCAGTCAAGTGGGGTGTGGGTGATGCCAATGGAAGATAATCTACTGAGGAGGGTGGTATGACAGATGGTATCAAAGGCTGCACTCAGGTCAAGGAGGATGAGGATGGTGAGCAGGCCAGAGTCGGCTGCCATGAGGAGGTCGTTGGTGACTTTAATTAGGGCAGTTTCTGTGCTGTGGAGGGGGCGGAAATCAGACTGAAAATGTTCATAAAGGTTGTTTTGGGACAAATAACTGTGAAGTTGAGCAGCTACAGTTTTTTCGAGGATTTTGGAGATGAAAGGTAGATTAGAAATAGGACGTAGGTTATGGAAGTTGGTAGGATCAGCGCTGGGTTTCTTCAGTACTAGGATTATTGCAGCAGATTTGAGTGATGCAGGGACAGATCCGGAGGAAAGGGAGGAGTGGATGATGGCAGAGATGAGGGGGAGCAGAGAAGGAACCAGAGCAGTGGGGAGAGGGTCCAGTTGACATGTAGATGGCTTAGACCTGCAGATGATATCAGAGATTTGTGGGGTGGAGGGGAGCAGGAAGGAGGAAGAGGAATTAATGTGTGGAGGTGATTCAGATAAAATACTGGGGGGTGGCTGTGAGCCAAGATGCTGGTGGATCTTCTGGATTTTTTCATTGAAAAATGACATGAGGGAGTTGCAGAAAGCAGCTGAATGCAGGTGGGATGGTAGAGAGTCCGGGGGTTGGATGATGTTCCTGAACAGGGAGAACAGGGCCTTGGTGTTGCCCTCACTGGAACGGATTATGTCAGAATAAAAGTTGGATTTGGCTTGAGCAATGCAGTCCTTGTAATGTAGTATATGGTTGTTTCGTATTTTTGATCCAATTCTAAAATTGAAATATATATATATAAAAAAAACATTCTTTTTTTTCATTTTTTTGTGTCAGATTAAAAAACTGAAAACGTGTTACCTCAGAAATTACCTGTTTTAATGTTCTGATTGTGCTGAGACACAATCATTTTGTTGGATTTTGTTTGCAGGCTTTTTTATTAATAAAAACAGGATGACATTAATGCCCTGGCAGTGGCAATAAGCTTTATTTTATTTTACATTTTTTGAGATTAGATTTACGACTGACAAGTGCTGATGTTAAAAGTGTTTGAACAACAAATGTTATGACACTTTAGTTCATATGGCAGCAGAACATTTAAATAAAAGTGACCTTTACACTACTTTTGAATTCATTATTTGATTTTGCGTATACAATGCGATTAATTGTGATTAATCAGGGAAATAATGTGATTAATCGCGATTAAAAATTTTAATCATTGCCCAGCCCTAATAAATACACTGACTCGCAAATTTGCAAACCAAATAGTGAGTTTGTAAAGTGTAAATGTGTCTAAAAGCCTCTCAGATCACAGCACAGATGCAGATCTGAGTCGTAATTTCACAGCAGTTTAGAAGAAAACAACCTGAATGTGTGAAGATCAACTTCAGCAGGAAAAATAAATCCAGCTCCCTCATATAAACCTGTAAATTAAGAAAAATAAATAACTGTATAAAAAAAAAAACTACACTACCAAACTATTAAACCACCTTTTTATTTGATATATTTAATTCTAAATACACTCGTTAATTCATAAGTATTTTGGGTTCACTTTATACAATAATAATAATAATAATAATAATGATAATAATAATAATAATAACAATAATAATAATAATAATAATAATAATAATTATTATTATTATTATTATTATTACGAAATAGAATAAAACCCTCGCACCGGTCCTCGGGCCCTAATAAGAGTCAAGGACCATTTACTGACGGTCCCTAACATCCAGCCTGTAACTCTGTGTGCAGTGTCACGCATACGTCACAGATCAGGAAGTCAGGATTTGTAACAGATTGGGAGGCTGTGTTGACGTAGGAGAGACTCTCCACTATCATTGGCTGTTCGGTTCCGGTCGTACTCGGGGATTGGCTGCTCTGGTAAATTGGGTCTGACACTCAGCTGACAGCGGATCACAGGACGGCAGTTCTCTCCGGATGTTTTCCTTTTCTACAGACTAACCCGCAGGTATTTCATGACATCAGGTGTCGTGTTCTGACACCGCTCCTCGGTCTTATTTCAGGTGTGACCTGCAGACAGATCTAGTTTGTTCCGGCTCATGTAAACAAACGACAGCTGCCGGTTAGCCTCAGTTAGCTCCGGAGCTAACGCGTCAGTGTCTTTGGTTTGTTTTAAAATTCCGTAAACACAAATATAACCTCCACAGCACGAAGACACGGCTCTGTATCCGATTTTTACACACCTTTATGTTCCTGTCATGGCTTCACAGGTGTCGTTTGTGTTAAAGATCTGCGGGTCAGTATTAGCAGCTAACAGGCTAACAGGTGTTCAGGTGGAGAAGTTCGGGTGACGTCATGAAAACAGGTCCAATCTGTCACCCGTCACCTGTTTCCGGGTCGGAGCGTCGTAAACAAGTGCTGCTTTGATGCTGCCAGCGGTGGTCAGGGCCGTTTCTGGGGTTTTAGGGGGCCAAAGTGCTGTTCCTGTCTGGGGGGGCCTCACTGTAAAACTGTTTAAAAATGATCTGTGGTGACGCTTTAATCCGGTACAGTTCAAGAAGCAGACGGGGTAGAACTGACTAAATAAAGTTCAACTTTCAAAGCAACATTAACATTATTAGTTACTGATGTTACTGGTTAGCTGAGCTAGCCTAATCCACAGTGAGGAAGAGGGTGAAATTCAGTTAAAAAAACAAAACAAAACTGAATTTATGATGTCATGAACTCACGAATTGATGGGAAAAAAAATAAATCTTTTTTTTTTTACGTAAAAAAAAAAGTCACTGAAGGCTGATTTATTACGCCGTCTTTGCGTTCATCCTCGTGTTGTTCTTTGAGCCACTCTGTAATTCCGCCTCCCACCACTAGAGGGCAGTGCAGAGCGCTCCTTGGTTCACCTCTTTTTTGTGGTTCAAACTTATCAACAGAGCCAATAAAGGGTATTTTATGTGAGTTGGTGCTGGTAAATGTTGAGCATCAGTTCGTTTCATTACAGTAAACTGTGATTCTGCCCAACTTGAAGACCATGAAGAAGAAGTGGCAGCAAACGAATCTACCAAACCAACCAATCACGTTTCTTGTGGTTCACACCAACGTTGCTTCGATGCACGAGACATAAATCAGCCTTAAGAATACAAATCTTAAATTTTGACTTTGACGGCTTTTCCCGCTTTTCAACGCACACGTCAGCCGATTGGGAGCCACACAGCTAAAACCAGCCAATGAAATTGCACAGGGAGGCGGGACTAATTTAAAGCCTGCGGGTTGTTTGTGTAGCGAGCAGGAAGACATTTGATTGGTTGTTTTTGGTATGATGCAGAAACGTCAGCTGTGTGAGTCCACCGTGGTTGGAAATTAAAAAAAAAAAGATTTGTGAACCAAATTTAAACGTGTATATTCAGATTTTTTTCCCCCCAAATTCAGTTTAATTAAATTCAATATTACTTTATTGATCCCTGAAGGGACATTATATAACTGTTATACATTCAGGGTTATAAAACATAGGTTCAAGGTTATAAAATGTAATAATTATTAGGGGTGAGTATTGACAAGGACCTCGCAATACAATATGTATCATGATACTTGGGTCACGATACGATATCATGATATTACGATATATTGCGATATTCTACCCAGTTAATATCAATATTAAAAGTAGAGATGAAAAATCAAGTTGCTGTATATGTTCATCAGATGATATTGATCATTCAGAGGACAAATTGTGTCAAAACTATTTGCTTCAAAACAACCTATTTATTGTTTATTATTAGTGTTTTTTGAAAAAATCTAAAAAATTGATATTAGGAGCTGAAAAATCGATATTATATTGGGCGGCCGAAAATGGCCGTATATTGCCAAATCGTTTTTTTTTTCACACCCCTAATAATTATAAATTAATATTTTATATGTGTGTGTATATATACTTTTTTATGGCAAATACATTTATAGTGTATTAATTACTTTTTTAAATTTGCAAGTTTAAATAAATCATAAATTCAGATTTTAAAATGAATATTACTTTTGTTCTTTTAGCAAATTTGTGACTTTCATGGACTTTCTTTCTTTTGAGTTTATCATTTCAGAAATTCTGATTTTATTTATTTATTTTAAATCGGATTTATGAGTTTATAAAGTCAGAAATTCCATTATTTATTAATTTATTCCCCCTCAAATGGCCCTAACAAACCCTCGTGCTTCAGTTTAGTTAAATTTCAGTTTAATTTACTTTAAGGAAATGTTGAGTCTCAAGTAATGAATGACTTCTCTAAGCCGTTAGTATTCAAATATTTCAGGGCAGTTAATCAACATTCAGAGCCAATCACCATCTTCATTTTACGCCAGTCAGTTATATCAGTTTTTTTAAAATATTCAACTTGACTTGTTTTAAAATCTCATTAATGTATTCTTTCATTAGAGAAATAGTTTACAGCAAAAACCTTCTATGAAGACTAAAAATAAAGTTAAAATGATGGCTCATCAGTCATAATGGAGGTCATGTGTCATGACCGATGTTCAGGACGCTTCATAGACTCGTTTCTGATGATATTTATTAAAAGATTTACCAGATCTGAGGAGGAGGAGGAGGTTTAGGAGGAAATCTATGTTGCTCCTTCTCATTCTCTACATATTTTTATCAAATGAAATAATCATATTTGTCTTTTTCTTTTTTTTCCAGAGTTGAACGTCTGAGCGTCAAACATGTCGTTCGGTAAAGCAGAGTTTCGTCCGGTCCAGAAGGACTTCGGCTCACTGATCCAGACCTGCAGCTCCAACATCCAGAAGATCACACAGAACAGTACGTGACCCAGACCGCAGTCATGCGCCGTCACGCTCCGATCATGTGACCGGTCACATGTGCTCCACAACACGTGCATCAATGTGCTCTTTAACGCTCACAGAGAGGAGGATTGTCAGAATCAGGGCAGGGTTTCTTTCTTTAGTTTTAATGCAGCTGATTAAGTCACTGCAGCAGACCGTCACCGTTTCAGACAGAAAGTGGCAAAAAATAGTGTGAATCCTTCTGAATTAACTGGTTTTCTGCCTCCCTTCACCTTCAAATGTGATCTGATCTTCATCTAAGTTTCTCCATGGGGACGATGCTCTGATGCTGTGAACCCAGAGACGAGCAGGCACTGCTGTGGTCCTGCCCCATGGACAAGCATGGTGGAGGGAGCAGCATGATGCGGGCCTGCTTCACTGATCCACAGAGCTGCTGTGGTCCTGCCCCCATGGACAAGCATGGTGGAGGGAGCAGCATGATGCGGGCCTGCTTCACTGATCCACAGAGCTGCTGTGGTCCTGCCCCATGGACTAGCATGGTGGAGGGAGCAGCATGATGCGGGCCTGCTTCACTGATCCAGAGAGCTGCTGTGGTCCTGCCCCATGGACAAGCATGGTGGAGGGAGCAGCATGATGCGGGCCTGCTTCACTGATCCACAGAGCTGCTGTGGTCCTGCCCCCATGGACAAGCATGGTGGAGGGAGCAGCATGATGCGGGCCTGCTTCACTGATCCACAGAGCTGCTGTGGTCCTGCCCCATGGACAAGCATGGTGGAGGGAGCAGCATGATGTGGGCCTGCTTCACTGATCCAGAGAGCTGCTGTGGTCCTGCCCCATGGACAAACATGGTGGAGGGAGCAGCATGATGCGGGCCTGCTTCACTGATCCACAGAGCTGCTGTGGTCCTGCCCCATGGACAAGCATGGTGGAGGGAGCAGCATGATGCGGGCCTGCTTCACTGATCCAGAGAGCTGCTGTGGTCCTGCCCCATGGACAAGCATGGTGGAGGGAGCAGCATGATGCGGGCCTGCTTCACTGATCCACAGAGCTGCTGTGGTCCTGCCCCATGGACAAACATGGTGGAGCAGCATGATGCGGGCCTGCTTCATGCTGTGGTCCTGCCCCATGGACAAGCATGGTGGAGGGAGCAGCATGATGCGGGCCTGCTTCACTGATCCTGAGAGCTGCTGTGGTCCTGCCCCATGGACAAGCATGGTGGAGGGAGCAGCATGATGCGGGCCTGCTTCACTGATCCAGAGAGCTGCTGTGGTCCTGCCCCATGGACTAGCATGGTGGAGGGAGCAGCATGATGCGGGCCTGCTTCACTGATCCTGAGAGCTGCTGTGGTCCTGCCCCCATGGACAAGCATGGTGGAGGGAGCAGCATGATGCGGGCCTGCTTCACTGATCCACAGAGCTGCTGTGGTCCTGCCCCCATGGACTAGCATGGTGGAGGGAGCAGCATGATGCGGGCCTGCTTCACTGATCCAGAGAGCTGCTGTGGTCCTGCCCCATGGACAAGCATGGTGGAGGGAGCAGCATGATGCGGGCCTGCTTCACTGATCCACAGAGCTGCTGTGTTCCTGCCCCATGGACAAGCATGGTGGAGGGAGCAGCATGATGCGGGCCTGCTTCACTGATCCAGAGAGCTGCTGTGGTCCTGCCCCATGGACTAGCATGGTGGAGGGAGCAGCATGATGCGGGCCTGCTTCACTGATCCACAGAGCTGCTGTGGTCCTGCCCCATGGACAAGCATGGTGGAGGGAGCAGCATGATGCGGGCCTGCTTCACTGATCCACAGAGCTGCTGTGGTCCTGCCCCATGGACAAGCATGGTGGAGGGAGCAGCATGATGCGGGCCTGCTTCACTGATCCAGAGAGCTGCTGTGGTCCTGCCCCATGGACTAGCATGGTGGAGGGAGCAGCATGATGCGGGCCTGCTTCACTGATCCACAGAGCTGCTGTGGTCCTGCCCCATGGACAAGCATGGTGGAGGGAGCAGCATGATGCGGGCCTGCTTCACTGATCCAGAGAGCTGCTGTGGTCCTGCCCCCATGGACAAACATGGTGGAGGGAGCAGCATGATGCGGGCCTGCTTCACTGATCCAGAGAGCTGCTGTGGTCCTGCCCCATGGACAAGCATGGTGGAGGGAGCAGCAGCATGCATGATGCGGGCCTGCTTCACTGATCCACAGAGCTGCTGTGGTCCTGCCCCATGGACAAGCATGGTGGAGGGAGCAGCAGCATGATGCGGGCCTGCTTCACTGATCCAGAGAGCTGCTGTGGTCCTGCCCCCATGGACAAGCATGGTGGAGGGAGCAGCATGATGCGGGCCTGCTTCACTGATCCAGAGAGCTGCTGTGGTCCTGCCCCATGGACTAGCATGGTGGAGGGAGCAGCATGATGCGGGCCTGCTTCACTGATCCACAGAGCTGCTGTGGTCCTGCCCCATGGACTAGCATGGTGGAGGGAGCAGCATGATGCGGGCCTGCTTCACTGATCCACAGAGCTGCTGTGGTCCTGCCCCATGGACAAGCATGGTGGAGGGAGCAGCATGATGCGGGCCTGCTTCACTGATCCTGAGAGCTGCTGTGGTCCTGCCCCCATGGACAAGCATGGTGGAGGGAGCAGCATGATGCGGGCCTGCTTCACTGATCCACAGAGCTGCTGTGGTCCTGCCCCATGGACAAGCATGGTGGAGGGAGCAGCATGATGCGGGCCTGCTTCACTGATCCAGAGAGCTGCTGTGGTCCTGCCCCCATGGACAAGCATGGTGGAGGGAGCAGCATGATGCGGGCCTGCTTCACTGATCCACAGAGCTGCTGTGGTCCTGCCCCATGGACTAGCATGGTGGAGGGAGCAGCATGATGCGGGCCTGCTTCACTGATCCACAGAGCTGCTGTGGTCCTGCCCCATGGACTAGCATGGTGGAGGGAGCAGCATGATGCGGGCCTGCTTCACTGATCCACAGAGCTGCTGTGGTCCTGCCCCATGGACAAGCATGGTGGAGGGAGCAGCATGATGCGGGCCTGCTTCACTGATCCACAGAGCTGCTGTGGTCCTGCCCCATGGACAAGCATGGTGGAGGGAGCAGCATGATGCGGGCCTGCTTCACTGATCCTGAGAGCTGCTGTGGTCCTGCCCCATGGACAAGCGTGGTGGAGGGAGCAGCATGATGCGGGCCTGCTTCACTGATCCAGAGAGCTGCTGTGGTCCTGCCCCATGGACTAGCATGGTGGAGGGAGCAGCATGATGCGGGCCTGCTTCACTGATCCACAGAGCTGCTGTGGTCCTGCCCCATGGACTAGCATGGTGGAGGGAGCAGCATGATGCGGGCCTGCTTCACTGATCCACAGAGCTGCTGTGGTCCTGCCCCATGGACAAGCATGGTGGAGGGAGCAGCATGATGATGCGGGCCTGCTTCACTGATCCAGAGAGCTGCTGTGGTCCTGCCCCCATGGACAAGCATGGTGGAGGGAGCAGCATGATGCGGGCCTGCTTCACTGATCCACAGAGCTGCTGTGGTCCTGCCCCATGGACAAGCATGGTGGAGGGAGCAGCAGCATGATGCGGGCCTGCTTCACTGATCCACAGAGAGCTGCTGTGGTCCTGCCCCATGGACAAGCATGGTGGAGGGAGCAGCATGATGCGGGCCTGCTTCACTGATCCAGAGAGCTGCTGTGGTCCTGCCCCATGGACAAGCATGGTGGAGGGAGCAGCATGATGCGGGCCTGCTTCACTGATCCACAGAGCTGCTGTGGTCCTGCCCCATGGACTAGCATGGTGGAGGGAGCAGCATGATGCGGGCCTGCTTCACTGATCCAGAGAGCTGCTGTGGTCCTGCCCCATGGACAAGCATGGTGGAGGGAGCAGCATGATGCGGGCCTGCTTCACTGATCCACAGAGCTGCTGTGGTCCTGCCCCCATGGACAAGCATGGTGGAGGGAGCAGCATGATGCGGGCCTGCTTCACTGATCCACAGAGCTGCTGTGGTCCTGCCCCATGGACAAGCATGGTGGAGGGAGCAGCATGATGATGCGGGCCTGCTTCACTGATCCACAGAGCTGCTGTGGTCCTGCCCATGGACAAGCATGGTGGAGGGAGCACATGATGCGGGCCTGCTTCACTGATCCAGAGAGCTGCTGTGGTCCTGCCCCATGGACAAGCATGGTGGAGGGAGCAGCATGATGCGGGCCTGCTTCACTGATCCACAGAGCTGCTGTGGTCCTGCCCCATGGACAAGCATGGTGGAGGGAGCAGCATGATGCGGGCCTGCTTCACTGATCCAGAGAGCTGCTGTGGTCCTGCCCCATGGACAAGCATGGTGGAGGGAGCAGCATGATGCGGGCCTGCTTCACTGATCCTGAGAGCTGCTGTGGTCCTGCCCCCATGGACACAGCAGCTCTCTGGATCAGTGAAGCAGGCCCGCATCATGCTGCTCCCTCCACCATGCTTGGTGGAGGGAGCAGCATGATGCGGGCCTGCTTCACTGATCCAGAGAGCTGCTGTGGTCCTGCCCCATGGACAAGCATGGTGGAGGGAGCAGCATGATGCGGGCCTGCTTCACTGATCCAGAGAGCTGCTGTGGTCCTGCCCCCATGGACAAGCATGGTGGAGGGAGCAGCATGATGCGGGCCTGCTTCACTGATCCAGAGAGCTGCTGTGGTCCTGCCCCATGGACAAGCATGGTGGAGGGAGCAGCATGATGCGGGCCTGCTTCACTGATCCACAGAGCTGCTGTGGTCCTGCCCCATGGACAAGCATGGTGGAGGGAGCAGCATGATGCGGGCCTGCTTCACTGATTCAGAGAGCTGCTGTGGTCCTGCCCCATGGACTAGCATGGTGGAGGGAGCAGCATGATGCGGGCCTGCTTCACTGATCCACAGAGCTGCTGTGGTCCTGCCCCATGGACAAGCATGGTGGAGGGAGCAGCATGATGCGGGCCTGCTTCACTGATCCACAGAGCTGCTGTGGTCCTGCCCCCATGGACAAGCATGGTGGAGGGAGCAGCATGATGCGGGCCTGCTTCAGAATCAGAATCAGAATCAGAATCGTTTTTAATCGCCAAGTACGTTCACACATACAAGGAATTTTGTTCCGGCAGGTGGTAACACTCTCAGAATAAGAAAGGAATATGTAATAAGAAAAACAGGATATGTACATCTATATACAAAAGTAAAAATGTAAGTTAAAAAATCGAATAAAATAAAATAAATAGGTAAGTAAGTAAAATAGTATGTACAAGGGTGCAAAGTACGCAAGACAGTATAAATGATTTATGAGCTGTTCATTAAAGTGATGGCAGTGCAGTAGAAACTGTTTTTAAGTCTTATGGTTTTGGTGCGCAGGCCTCTGTAGCGCCTGCCGGAGGGGAGGAGGGAGAACAGGTTGTTTCCTGGGTGGGCGGGGTCCTTGATGATGTTGGCTGCCCTCTTCCTGGTTCTGGAGCAGTACAGTTCCTGGATGGAGGGCAGGGGGGCCCCAGTGATCTTTTCAGCAGTTCTAACTGGCGCTGCAGTCTGTTCCTGTCCTGCTGTGTGGCTGCTCCGAACCACACGGTGATGGAGGAGCACAGGACAGACTGGATGACAGCTGTGTAGAACTGGATCAGCAGCTCCTGAGACAGGCCGTGTCTCTTCAGCTGGCGCAGGAAGAACATCCTCTGCTGGGCCTTCTTCAGGATGCAGTGGATGTTCTTCTCCCACCTCAGGTCCTGGGAGATGGTGGTCCCCAGGAACTTGAAGGTCTGGACGGCTGACACAGGGCTGCTGCTGATGGTGAGGGGGAGCAGTGGCGAGGGCTGTCTCCTGAAGTCCACTGTCATCTCCACAGTCTTGAGCGTGTTCAGCTCCAGGTTGTGCTGACTGCACCAGAGCACCAGCCGCTCGATCTCTCGCCGGTATGCAGACTCGTCCCCGTCCTGGATCAGGCCGATGACGGTGGTGTCGTCTGCAAACTTCAGGAGTTTGACAGCTGGGTGCGTGGAGGTGCAGTCGTTGGTGTAGAGGGAGAAGAGCAGTGGGGACAGGACACACCCCTGGGGGGCGCCAGTGCTGACGGTCCGGGTCGCTGAGGTGACATCTCCCAGCCTCACCTGCTGGCTTCTGTCTGTCAGGAAGCTGGTGATCCACTGACAGATGGGCAGGGACACGTTGAGGTGGGAGAGCTTGTAGGAGAGGATTTCTGGGATGATGGTATTGAAAGCCGAGCTGAAGTCCACAAACAGGATCCTGGCGTAGCTGCCTGGGGTGTTGAGGTGCTGCAGGATGTAGTGCAGTCCCAGGTTGACAGCATCGTCCGCCGACCTGTTTGCCCTGTAGGCAAACTGCAGCGGGTCCAGCACTGATCCACAGAGCTGCTGTAGTCCTGCCCCATGGACAAGCATGGTGGAGGGAGCAGCATGATGTGGGCCTGCTTCACTGATCCACAGAGCTGCTGTGGTCCTGCCCCATGGACTAGCATGGTGGAGGGAGCAGCATGATGTGGGCCTGCTTCACTGATCCACAGAGCTGCTGTGGTCCTGCCCCATGGACAAGCATGGTGGAGGGAGCAGCATGATGTGGGCCTGCTTTACTGATCCACAGAGCTGCTGTGGTCCTGCCCCATGGACAAACATGGTGGAGGGAGCAGCATGATGCGGGCCTGCTTCACTGATCCAGAGAGCTGCTGTGGTCCTGCCCCCATGGACAAGCATGGTGGAGGGAGCAGCATGATGCGGGCCTGCTTCACTGATCCAGAGAGCTGCTGTGGTCCTGCCACAGCAGAGAGTGAAGCAGAGAGTGAAGCTCTCTGCTTCACTCTCGGTGGAGGGAGCAGCATGATGCGGGCCTGCTTCACTGATCCTGAGAGCTGCTGTGGTCCTGCCCCATGGACAAGCATGGTGGAGGGAGCAGCATGATGCGGGCCTGCTTCACTGATCCTGAGAGCTGCTGTGGTCCTGCCCCATGGACTAGCATGGTGGAGGGAGCAGCATGATGCGGGCCTGCTACACTGATCCAGAGAGCTGCTGTGGTCCTGCCCCATGGACAAGCATGGTGGAGGGAGCAGCATGATGCGGGCCTGCTTCACTGATCCAGAGAGCTGCTGTGGTCCTGCCCCATGGACAAGCATGGTGGAGGGAGCAGCATGATGCGGGCCTGCTTCACTGATCCAGAGAGCTGCTGTGGTCCTGCCCCATGGACTAGCATGGTGGAGGGAGCAGCATGATGCGGGCCTGCTTCACTGATCCAGAGAGCTGCTGTGGTCCTGCCCCATGGACAAGCATGGTGGAGGGAGCAGCATGATGCGGGCCTGCTTCACTGATCCAGAGAGCTGCTGTGGTCCTGCCCCCATGGACAAGCATGGTGGAGGGAGCAGCATGATGCGGGCCTGCTTCACTGATCCACAGAGCTGCTGTGGTCCTGCCCCATGGACAAGCATGGTGGAGGGAGCAGCATGATGCGGGCCTGCTTCACTGATCCACAGAGCTGCTGTGGTCCTGCCCCATGGACAAGCATGGTGGAGGGAGCAGCATGATGCGGGCCTGCTTCACTGATCCACAGAGCTTGTTGCAGCGGTTGCTGCTGAGTCATGTAAATGTTTTATGTGTTATCAACTGAAACGCTTTGTTGGTCAGCTGCTGTAATTCAACTGACAGTCAGATGACATTTTATGGCAAATAAACCAAGTCATTCCAGGGGTTCACATACTTTTTCCTGCTTCTCTATTTCTATACAAACATGCTGATATGACGTGGATTTGGTTCCAGATTAGTTTTTTTGTTTTATGTGAATAAAGAGAGTTAAAAACTCACTTCTTCAGCTGTTAATGAGTTAACTAGTGTGTGTGGTTCACGGTTCCCTCCTCACCTGTCAGTCTACTGCAGGTGTGTGTCGGGCCAGTAAAGTGAGCTCATTAGTAGGGGTGAGGACCTCGCAATACGATATGCATCATGATACTTGGGTCACGATACAATATTATTGCGATATCACGATATATTGTGATATTCCTCCCAGTTAATATTAAAAATAGAGAAAAATCAAGTTGTTGTATATGTTCATCAGATGATATTGATCATTCAGAGGACAAATTGAGTCAAAACTATTTGCCTCAAAACAACCTATTCATTGTTTATTATTAGTCTTTTTGCACATTTAAGTAACCATTACCACATTCTGACAGCATTGTAACCACTGTAATTTTATTCCAAAGAAATCGATATCAGGAGCTGAAAAATCAATATTATATTGGACAGCCGAAAATCACGATATATTGCCAAAATCGATTATTTTTTCACACCCCTACTGATGAGTTATCAAAATGTTTGTGGAGCGATCGAAGAGTTCAAACTCTAGTTTTATCTCTCCATCCTCGTTACCCCACCGATGGCTATTATATTGCTTCAGCATTCCCTCCATGCTGTTCAACCAGTAACCATTGTTGTTGTTGTAAAACTTGACAATCAGTTTTATAGTTATACGGCAGTTAAACTCTTGGGTGTGGACTGTGTCTTGTAGGGGTGTGAAAAAAAAATCGATTTGGTAATATATCGCGATTTTTGGCCGCCCAATATAATATCGATTTTTCAGCTCCTAATATCGTTTTTTTCAAAAACACTAATAATAAACAAGAAATAGGTTGTTTTGAAGCAAATATAATACATATAATATATAATATTGATTTTTCAGCTCCTGATATCGATTTTTTTGGAATAAAATTACAGTGGTTACAATGCTGTCAGTATGTTGTAATGGTTACTTAAATGTGCAAAAACACTAATAATAAACAATAAATAGGTTGTTTTGAAGCAAATAGTTTTGACTCAAATTGTCCTCTGAATGATCAATATCATCTGATGAACATATACAGCAACTTGATTTTTCATCTCTACTTTTAATTTTGATATTAACTGGGTAGAATGCTTTTATCTGCTTTTATCTTGCTATTTTATGCTTTTAGTCGTTATCTTTTAACTCCAGTGTTTCCTCTGGGGGGTCCTCCACACTGGGAGCTGTGTCAGGTGACTGGGGGTGCTGTCCTTGGGTCCCTCTGGTCTGGCTGGCTGGGGGTTCCTCCTTCTGATCTGGGGTCCGCCTGTCAGTTAGAGTCGGGGGGCCCAGGTGCTGGTCACCCTGATAAGGCCTGCGGCTCCTCCCGGTGTGGACGGGCCCAAAGGTGGCGTTTCCTTGATCCTCAGTGCCATCTCGCACTATTGGGTGTGATTGTGTGTGTGTATGTGTCTAGTATGGAGGGTGGGAGGGAAGGGGTTTTATTGTGATAATTTGTTTTTAATTCTGTAAAGCACTTTGTGTTGCATGTTCTTGCATGAAAAGCGCTATACAAATAAAGATTGATTGATTGAGAATATCGCAATATATCGTGATAATATCGTATCGTGACCCAAGTATCATGATCCTTGCCAATACTCACCCCTAATAGATATGACAGATCAGACTGTAACGATGTAACAGGAACTGGCTCGTGCGCTGACCATCAGTCGTACATGCATCTTTTGTGACCCATATACTGGTTCTCCCAACAGCTGCTCAGATCAAGAACATGGTGAACCAGTTGGGGACCAGACAGGACACCAGTGAACTTCAGGATCGTCTGTAAGTACCAACCAGTCTTTAGCTACCTCACTGGTTTTCTTCCAGCTGCTTTTAGCTGCTTAGCTCGTCCTGAGCTGTTCCCTCCCATTAACTGACACTGTCGTCCTGACTCAGTAAAGACTGGCTGTACTGGTTTCTGTCCAGCACCTCATGTTCTGTCTTTATTCCAGGCAGCAGATCCAACACTACACAAACCAGCTCGCAAAAGAAACCAATAAACACCTGAAAGACTTGGGTTCTGTTCCTTCAGAGCAGGTAAGAGTTCATCATCCCTCCATGATGGTTAAACCTGTTCAGGGAGCGCCGTGACCACTGGGGGGCAGTGTTGTGTTCACTGATACTGGAGAAGATTTGTTTTCACCGCTTCCAGAATATAATGGAAGAAATGAAAATATCAGGACCTGATTAACATTATTGCATTAAATTAAATTAGGTTTATGGAGCAGGTTTAATTATAAGAGATTTCACTCAACGTCTCCATTTAACTTCCACAACATTCAGTCAATGACATAGACTCATGTAGAGTAAAAAAAAAAATCATGTTTTCTCTGTTTCTGACATATTCAGATTTTTTTTCTTGTAAATTTTCAAGTTTTATAAAGTTAGATGTACTAAATTTTGTCTCTGAATTGCTGATTAATTAACTCACAAATTTACAAGAAAAACCCTCAAAGTGTTACATTTTATAAAGTCAGAAATTTCAGAAATTTCTTTTGAATTTAAATGTTTATTATGTCAGGAATTGACTCATTTGATTTTTATTTTAGAAATATATTTTGTATTTTTTAAATATTAAATTTAATTTTTTAAATATTATTTTTATTATGTATATTATTATATTATATTATTTTTATTATTATTTAATTATTCCGAATTTTCTTTTGAATTTAAATGTTTATCATGTCAGAAATTGACTCATTTTATTTTTATTTTAGAAATATATTTTGTATTTTTTAAATTTTTAATTTGATTTAATTTATTTTTATATTATTTTTAATATTATTATTTTTATTTCATTTCATTATATTTCATTTGATTTTATTTCATTTCGTTTAATTTCATTTCATTAACCCCAGTCATCACTGAGGGTTTTTGCTGCAGAGATTCTTCACTGCTGTAACTGAGATATTTTCTTTTATCAAAAGAGAACTTGTCTTTGTGATTTTAAAAGAAATGAGGGGAAACACAGTTAAAGGTCACCTGGGTAATATTTCAAACATATGAAATAATTGAAGTAATTAAAATGATTGACATGGGCGGAGCCTATCAGAAGTTAAGAGGGATAGAGTTTCACTAATCTGAAAAAAAATCAGTTTACAAAGTTTGAAACAAAATCACGTTCCTCGGCATAAAACTGAAGATTTTGAATATTTCATCATCTGGGGAGCAAACGTTGATATCATCAAAGGACTTTGAGAATCTGAAGAAATCTCTGTATGCCGGGGACACGACTGAAAATCAATATTTGAAAGCAGTAAATGGTTTATTTCAGTTCCCAGACGTCTGTGGACTGTTGCTGATGTTACTCAGGGAGGACGTTGACCCTGAACCAACCTCTCTGAGACGTATTGCTGCCATCAAATTCAAAATGAGTTTGTCTTCTGAAGATGCTCAGCTTCCTCAGTGAAAACATCTGTTTCCTGTTCTCCGTTGTCCTTCATGATGGCGTCCATGATGGCGTCCAGAGGCAGCAGAAGATCCAGAGGGACCGGCTGATGAACGACTTCTCTGCAGCTCTCAACAACTTCCAGGCGGTCCAGCGGCGAGCGGCGGAGAAGGAGCGGGAGTCAATAGCAAGGGCGAGGGCCGGGTCCCGCCTCTCGGTGAGTACGAGCTCATCCGGTCCTGGCGGGGGGCGGAGTCAATAAGAAAATACACCAACGACCATGTGGTCGACACCAAGAACTCAGGAACCCAGCCTTCATGGGCTGGACATCAGCAGGTGTCCAGGAGTCAATTAAAACCTGGCATACAGCTGTGTTAACACAATGCCAAGAAGGACAGACATCAGCAGCGGTCTTAGAAAAGCAGCTTTTACTGCACATCGATCTGGAAGGAGTTCTAAAAGAGAGAGAAGGATGATAATAAACATTCAGGAAGATAGATTGACTAAAAGATTTCAGTTTTTCATCACAAAAAGAAAAGAAAAATGTTGAATGTTTTCTCCTCTGACATCATCACTTCCCAGAAGTCTGGATAAAGTGATCTAAAACTCATCCTGATGCTCAGCTTTGTTTCCTCCTCCAGACTGAAGACAGCTCTCGGGACGAGAAGCTCGTCTCCTTCGACAAGTAAGTCTTCATTATAATCACAGCTGGTTCGCGGAAAACACTTTTATCCGTCATTTAGGACTCAACGTTAAAACGGTTAACAGCATTTAAGTTAAAACAATTAACAGCATTTAAGCTAAAACGGTTGACAGCATTTAAGCTAAAACCGTTAACAACATTTAAGTTAAAACGGTTAACAGCATTTAAGCTAAAACCGTTAACAACATTTAAGTTAAAACGGTTAACAACATTAAAGTTAAAACGGTTAACAGCATTTAAGTTAAAACGGTTAACAGCATTTAAGTTAAAACAATTAACAGCATTTAAGTTAAAACGGTTAACAGCATTTAAGTTAAAACGGTTAACAGTATTTAAGTTAAAACGATTAACAGCATTTAAGTTAAAACGGTTAACAGCATTTAAGTTAAAACGGTTAACAGTATTTAAGCAAAACGATTAACAGCATTTAAGCTAAAACCCTTAACAACATTTAAGCTAAAACGGTTAACAGCATTTAAGTTAAAACAGTTAACAGCGTTTAAGTTAAAATGATTAACAGCATTTAAGTTAAAATGATTAACAGCATTTAAGTTAAAACGGTTAACAGCATTTAAGTTAAAACGATTAACAGCATTTAAGTTAAAATGATTAACAGCATTTAAGTTAAAACGATTAACAGCATTTAAGTTAAAACAATTAACAGCATTTAAGCTAAAACGGTTGACAGCATTTAAGCTAAAACCGTTAACAACATTTAAGTTAAAACGGTTAACAACATTAAAGTTAAAACGGTTAACAGCATTTAAGTTAAAACGGTTAACAGCATTTAAGTTAAAACGGTTGACAGCATTTAAGCTAAAACCGTTAACAACATTTAAGTTAAAACGGTTAACAACATTAAAGTTAAAACGGTTAACAGCATTCAAGTTAAAACGGTTAACAGCATTTAAGTTAAAACAATTAACAGCATTTAAGTTAAAACGGTTAACAGCATTTAAGTTAAAACGGTTAACAGCATTTAAGTTAAAACAATTAACAGCATTTAAGTTAAAACGGTTAACAGCATTTAAGTTAAAACGGTTAACAGTATTTAAGCAAAACGATTAACAGCATTTAAGCTAAAACCCTTAACAACATTTAAGCTAAAACGGTTAACAGCATTTAAGTTAAAACAGTTAACAGCGTTTAAGTTAAAATGATTAACAGCATTTAAGTTAAAATGATTAACAGCATTTAAGTTAAAACGGTTAACAGCATTTAAGTTAAAACGATTAACAGCATTTAAGTTAAAATGATTAACAGCATTTAAGTTAAAACGAGTTAACAGCATTTAAGTTAAAACAATTAACAGCATTTAAGCTAAAACGGTTGACAGCATTTAAGCTAAAACCGTTAACAACATTTAAGTTAAAACGGTTAACAACATTAAAGTTAAAACGGTTAACAGCATTTAAGTTAAAACGGTTGACAGCATTTAAGCTAAAACCGTTAACAACATTTAAGTTAAAACGGTTAACAACATTAAAGTTAAAACGGTTAACAGCATTCAAGTTAAAACGGTTAACAGCATTTAAGTTAAAACAATTAACAGCATTTAAGTTAAAACGGTTAACAGCATTTAAGTTAAAACGGTTAACAGTATTTAAGCAAAACGATTAACAGCATTTAAGCTAAAACCCTTAACAACATTTAAGCTAAAACGGTTAACAGCATTTAAGTTAAAACGGTTAACAGCATTTAAGTTAAAATGATTAACAGCATTTAAGTTAAAATGATTAACAGCATTTAAGTTAAAACGGTTAACAGCATTTAAGTTAAAACGATTGACAGCATTTAAGTTAAAATGATTAACAGCATTTAAGTTAAAACGGTTAACAGCATTTAAGTTAAAACAATTAACAGCATTTAAGCTAAAACGGTTGACAGCATTTAAGCTAAAACCGTTAACAACATTTAAGTTAAAACGGTTAACAACATTAAAGTTAAAACGGTTAACAACATTAAAGTTAAAACGGTTAACAGCATTTAAGTTAAAACGGTTAACAGCATTTAAAGGTGGAGTAGGTGTTGTTTGAAAAACGGTTCCAGCAATCCAACTCAAGTGAGATTTTGAAAATATACACTCCCTCCCTCCTCCCAAAGGCTCCGCCTCCTCCTCTTCAGCTCACCCCTCGAAACCACGCCTTCACATGATTCACGACTGCATGAACCATAGGGAGGGAGGGAGGGGTGATATTTGATGGACGTATTAGGCAGCCAATCAAAATAGTGATGATCACTTTTTTGATTGGTCAGAGTTTTTCTCTGATTATACCTTCTAGACTGGACCAAAATGTTTAGTTTTTTTTGCAAACATTTTATTTCAGTGGGTGCAATGGAAATGTGAAAAGGTTTTCAGGCAATATTGTAAAAAGTGTTGCAAAAAAACAACACCCACCCCACCTTTAAGTTAAAACGGTTAACAGCATTTAAGTTAAAACGAATAACAGCATTTAAGTTAAAACGATTAACAGCATTTAAGTTAAAACGATTAACAGCATTTAAGTTAAAACGATTAACAGCATTTAAGCTAAAACCCTTAACAACATTTAAGCTAAAACGGTTAACAGCATTTAAGTTAAAATGGTTAACAGCTTTAAGTTAAAACGTTAACAGCATGTTAATGAAAATTATTAACAGCATTTAAGTTAAAACGGTTAACAGCATTTAAGTTAAAAACAGCATTAACAGCATTTAAGTTAAAAGATTAACAGCATTTAAGTTAAAACGGTTAACAGCATTAAGTTAAAACAATTAACAGCATTTAAGCTAAAAACGGTTTTACAGCATTTAAGCTAAAACCGTTAACAACATTAAGTTAAAATTAACAAAATTAAAGTTTAAAAGTTTAAAGTCAGAAATAAACATTTTTCCTGAATATTTGTTGTAACCTTTTTTGGAATTCAAAATCACAATTTTGGGGGATTTTTTTTTTCTTTTTTTTTTTGATTTTCAAACTTGAGAATTGTTACTCAGAGTTTCAGACATTTTTGGGATTTCTGACCTTATAAAGTCAGAACATTTTATTTTGGTATTTTTTCCTCACGTTTCCTGCTACGCTGTCGTAGCAGCGTAGCCTGAAGCTCTGTTTGCTAGCCTGGTTTATCTAGTCTGGATCATCTTCAGAGCGCTGGACGGCCTCGTCCCTCCCTTTACTCAATCCCCACGAGGCAGATGAGTTACAGGGTTGACAAAAAAAATGGGGTTGGATTGTTTCCTGGCTGACAGCCGTTGTGTTTTGTGCTCCAGACAGCATTGAGGCCAACGTGGAGAACGCGGAGGTTCACGTAGAACGAGGGGCGGAGCAGCTGCAGAGGGCGGCGCACTACCAGGTACGTTGCTGTTCACCGCCGCCGCTAACTTCCTGTGGATGATCAGTAACCAGAAACCCGTCTGAACTGCAGCAAAAGTCCCGTAAGAAGATGTGCATCCTGGCTCTGGTGTGCTCCATCGCCCTGGTCATCCTCGCCATCATCATCTGGTACGCCTCCTAGTGAGCCCACGTCTCCGCTGGCGTTTCAGCACTCCATTTTACCCCCCCCGATGCCCCGCCCAGAATCACAAGAACCCCGGACGGTCGGTTGGCGAGCGAACTGACACTGTGAGCGACGGAGAAGTGGAGGGCCGAGGGGGTGCCGGGGGGGCGGTCTACTTCCTGATTCCTTCATCTTATTTACTGCACTAACACTAGCTGGCACTGTATCTCAAATATAAAAATGTGGTTGGAATGACTAAAAATACGCATCCTGTTAATATAATCCACGATTTTTATGTCTTTCTGTCTCTGTCGGTGATGTCGCCGGTGCTGACTGGTGAAACCTGTAAATGAAAGCTGAACCAGTGCGGTACCAGTGTGATCCACATCCATGTCTAAGTGTTCTGTAGAAAAGCTAAAATGGAAGAGCAGTCGTGAAATAAAAAGTTTTACGTTGACCTCTACGACTCCTGACACTGTTTCATAGATATCTAACGTCCCTGCTGCTGGTTCAGCTCAAAGCCACTGTGGAGCACGGCAGTGGAGCGGTGGTGATAAGGGCGGACGAGCTGGAGATGCTCTATGATCTCTAACCTTTGAAACCCTGAGATCATTCAGGATGGACCTCATGGTACCTGCAGGAAAATAAAACTGCAGGGATGATGGGTAACGGTGATGATGTGTACGGATCGAGTCGACACCAAGAAGCTTCAGGAGCCATCGAGGCTCGTTAAACTGCAGCCTCCAGTTATCAGTAGAGGAACTGCAGCCTCTAGTGGTCGGTAGAGAAACTGCAGCCTCTAGTGATCGGTAGAGGAACTGCAGCCTTGAGTGGTCAATTGAGGAACTGCAGCCTCTAGTTGTCGGTAGAGGAACTGCAGTCTCGAGTGGTCGGTAGAGGAACTGCAGCCTTGAGTGGTCAATTGAGGAACTGCAGCCTCTAGTTGTCGGTAGAGGAACTGCAGTCTCGAGTGGTCGGTAGAGGAACTGCAGTCTCGAGTGGTCAGTAGATGAACTGCTGCCTCTAGTGGTCGGTAGAGGAACTGCAGCCTCTAGTGGTCAATCGAGAAACTGCAGCCTCTAGTGGTCGGTAGAGGAACTGCAGCCTCTAGTGGTCAATCGAGGAACTGCAGCCTCTAGTGGTCTGTAGAGGAACTGAAGCCTCTAGTGGTCGGTAGAGGAACTGCACTCTCGAGTGGTCAATCGAGGAACTGCAGCCTCTTGTGGTCGGTAGAGGAACTGCAGCCTCTAGTGGTCAGTAGAGAAACTGCAGCCTCTAGTGGTCAGTAGAGAAACTGGAGCCTCGAGTGGTCGGCAGAGGAACTGCAGCCTCTAGTGGTCGGTAGAGTAACTGTAGCCTCTAGTGGTCGGTAGAGAAACTGCAGCCTCTACTGGTCGGTAGATGAACTGCAGCCTCTAGTGCTCGGTAGAGAAACTGCAGCCTCTAGTGGTCAGTAGAGAAACTGCAGCCTCTAGGGGTCAGTAGAGAAACTGGAGCCTCTAGTGGTCGGTAGAGGAACTGCAGCCTTCTAGTGGTCGGTAGAGAAACTGCAGCCTCTAGTGGTCGGTAGAGAAAACAGCCTCTAGTGATCGGTAGAGGAACTGCAGCCTCTAGTGGTCGCTAGAGGAACTGCAGCCTCTAGTGGCCGGTAGAAGAACTGCAGGCTCTAGTGGTCAGTAGAGGAAATGCAGTCTCTAGTGGTCAATCGAGGAGCTGCAGCCTCTAGTGGTCGGTAGAGGAACTGCAGCCTCTAGTGGTCGGTAGAGGAACTGCAGCCTCTAGTGGTCGGTAGAGGAACTGCAGCCTCTAGTGGTCAATCGAGAAGCTGCTGCCTCTAGTGGTCGATCGAAAAAGCTGCAGCCTCTAATGGTCGGTAGAGAAACTGCAGCCTCTAGTGGTCAGTAGAGGAACTGCAGCCTCTAGTGGTCGGTAGAGGAGCTGCAGCCTCTAGTGGTAAATCGAGGAGCTGCAGCCTCTAATGGTAAATCGAGGAACTGCAACCTCTAATGGTCGGTAGAGGAACTGCAGCCTCTACTGGTCGGTAGATGAACTGCAGCCTCTAGTGGTCGGTAGAGAAACTGCAGCCTCTAGTGGTCGGTAGAGAAACTGCAGCCTCTAGTGGTCGGTAGAGAAACTGCAGCCTCTAGTGGTCGGTAGAGAAACTGCAGCCTCTAGTGGTCGGTAGAGAAACTGCAGCCTCTAGTGGTCGGTCGAGAAACTGCAGCCTCTAGTTGTCGGTCGAGAAACTGCAGCCTCTAGTGGTCGGTCGAGAAACTGCAGCCTCTAGTGGTCACTAGAGGAACTGCAGCCTCTAGTGGTCACTAGAGGCACTGCAGCCTCTAGTGGTCAGTAGAAGAACTGCAGCCTCGAATGGTCAATCAAGGAACTGCAGCCTCTAGTGGTCAGTAGAGGGACTGACGCCTTGAGTGGTCAATTGAGGAACTGCAGCCTCTAGTTGTCGGTTGAGGAACTGCAGCCTCTAGTTGTCGGTAGAGGAACTGCAGTCTCGAGTGGTCGGTAGAGGAACTGCAGCCTTGAGTGGTCAATTGAGGAACTGCAGCCTCTAGTTGTCGGTAGAGGAACTGCAGTCTCGAGTGGTCAATCAAGAAACTGCAGCCTCTAGTGGTCGGTAGAGGAACTGCAGCCTCTAGTGGTCAATCAAGGAACTGCAGCCTCTAGTGGTCTGTAGAGGAACTGCACCCTCTAGTGGTCGGTAGAGGAACTGCACTCTCGAGTGGTCAATCGAGGAACTGCAGCCTCTTGTGGTCGGTAGAGGAACTGCAACCTCTAGTGGTCAGTAGAGAAACTGCAGCCTCTAGTGGTCAGTAGAGAAACTGCAGCCTCTAGTGGTCAGTAGAGAAACTGGAGCCTCGAGTGGTTGGCAGAGGAACTGCAGCCTCTAGTGGTCGGTAGAGAAACTGCAGCTTCTACTGGTCGGTAGATGAACTGCAGCCTCTAGTGCTCGGTAGAGAAATTGCAGCCTCTAGTGGTCAGTAGAGAAACTGCAGCCTCTAGGGGTCAGTAGAGAAACTGGAGCCTCTAGTGGTCGGTAGAGGAACTGCAGCCTCTAGTGGTCGGTAGAGGAACTGCAGCCTCTTTTGTTCAATTGAGAAGCTGCAGCCTCTAGTGGTCGGTAGAGAAACTGCAGCCTCTAGTGGTCGGTAGAGAAAACAGCCTCTAGTGATCGGTAGAGGAACTGCAGCCTCTAGTGGTCGCTAGAGGAACTGCAGCCTCTAGTGGCAGGTAGAAGAACTGCAGCCTCTAGTGGCCGGTAGAATAACTGCAGGCTCTAGTGGTCAGTAGAGGAAATGCAGTCTCTAGTGGTCAATCGAGGAGCTGCAGCCTCTAGTGGTCGGTAGAGGAACTGCAGCCTCTAGTGGTCGGTAGAGGAACTGCAGCCTCTAGTGGTCGGTAGAGGAACTGCAGCCTCTAGTGGTCAATCAAGAAGCTGCAGCCTCTAGTGGTCAATCAAAGAAGCTGCAGCCTCTAATGGTCGGTAGAGAAACTGCAGCCTCTAGTGGTCGGTAGAGGAACTGCAGCCTCTAGTGGTCGGTAGAGGAGCTGCGCCTCTAGTGGAAGCTGCAGTCTCTAGTGGTCGGTAGAGAAGCTGCAGCCTCTAGTGGTCGGTAGAGGAGCTGCAGCCTCTAGTGGTAAATCGAGGAGCTGCAGCCTCTAGTGGTAAATCGAGGAACTACAGCCTCTAGTGGTCGATAGAGGAACTGCAGCCTCTAGTGGTCGAGAGGAACTGCAGCCTCTAGTGGTAGAGGAACTGCAGCCTCTAGTGGTCGGTAGAGGAACTACAGCCTCTAGTGGTCAATCGAGGAACTGCAGCCTCTAGTGATCGGTAGAGAAACTGCAGCCTCTAGTGATCGGTAGAGAAACTGCAGCCTCTAGTGATCGGTAGAGGAACTGCAACCTCTAATGGTCGGTAGAGGAACTGCAGCCTCTACTGGTCGGTAGATGAACTGCAGCCTCTAGTGGTCGGTAGAGAAACTGCAGCCTCTAGTGGTCGGTAGAGAAACTGCAGCCTCTAGTGGTCGGTAGAGAAACTGCAGCCTCTAGTGGTCGGTCGAGAAACTGCAGTCTTTAGTGGTCGGTCGAGAAACTGCAGCCTCTAGTGGTCACTATAGGAACTGCAGCCTCTAGTGGTCACTAGAGGCACTGCAGCCTCTACTGGTCAGTAGAAGAACTTCAGCCTCGAATGGTATATCGAGGAACTGCAGCCTCTAGTGGTTGGTAGAGGGACTGCAGCCTCGAATGGTCAATCGAGGAACTGCAGCCTCTAGTGGTCAGTAGAGGGACTGACGCCTCTAGTGGTCAATCGAGGAACTGCAGCCTCTAGTGGTCAGTAGAGGAACTGACGCCTCTAGTGGTCAATCAAGGAACTGCAGCCTCTAGTGGTCGGTAGAGGAACTGCAGTCTCGAGTGGTCGGTAGAGAAAACAGCCTCTAGTGATCGGTAGAGGAACTGCAGCCTCTAGTGGTCGCTAGAGGAACTGCAGCCTCTAGTGGCTGGTAGAAGAACTGCAGCCTCTAGTGGCCGGTAGAAGAACTGCAGGCTCTAGTGGTCAGTAGAGGAAATGCAGTCTCTAGTGGTCAATTGAGGAGCTGCAGCCTCTAGTGGTCGGTAGAGGAACTGCAGCCTCTAGTGGTCGGTAGAGGAACTGCAGCCTCTAGTGGTCAATCAAGAAGCTGCAGCCTCTAGTGGTCAATCGAAAAAGCTGCAGCCTCTAATGGTCAGTAGAGAAACTGCAGCCTCTAGTGGTCAGTAGAGGAACTGCAGCCTCTAGTGGTCGGTAGAGGAGCTGCAGCCTCTAGTGGTCAATCGAAGAAGCTGCAGCCTCTAGTGGTCGGTAGAGAAACTGCAGCCTCTAGTGGTCGGTAGAGGAGCTGCAGCCTCTAGTGGTAAATCGAGGAGCTGCAGCCTCTAGTGGTAAATCGAGGAACTGCAACCTCTAATGGTCGGTAGAGGAACTGCAGCCTCTACTGGTCGGTAGATGAACTGCAGCCTCTAGTGGTCGGTAGAGAAACTGCAGCCTCTAGTGGTCGGTAGAGAAACTGCAGCCTCTAGTGGTCGGTCGAGAAACTGCAGCCTCTAGTGGTCGGTAGAGAAACTGCAGCCTCTAGTGGTCACTAGAGGAACTGCAGCCTCTAGTGGTCACTAGAGGCACTGCAGCCTCTACTGGTCAGTAGAAGAACTGCAGCCTCGAATGGTCAATCGAGGAACCGCAGCCTCTAGTTGTCGGTAGAGGAACTGCAGTCTCGAGTGGTCGGTAGAGGAACTGCAGCCTCTAGTGGTCAATCAAGAAACTGCAGCCTCTAGTGGTCGGTAGAGAAACTGCAGCCTCTAGTGGTCAATCGAGGAACTGCAGCCTCTAGTGGTCTGTAGAGGAACTGCAGCCTCTAGTGGTCTGTAGAGGAACTGCAGCCTCTAGTGGTCGGTAGAGGAACTGCACTCTCGAGTGGTCAATCGAGGAACTGCAGCCTCTTGTGGTCGGTAGAGGAACTGCAGCCTCTAGTGGTCAGTAGAGAAACTGCAGCCTCTAGTGGTCAGTAGAGAAACTGGAGCCTCTAGTGGTCAGTAGAGAAACTGGAGCCTCGAGTGGTCGGCAGAGGAACTGCAGCCTCTAGTGGTCGGTAGAGAAACTGCAGCCTCTAGTGCTCGGTAGAGAAACTGCAGCCTCTAGTGGTCAGTAGAGAAACTGCAGCCTCTAGGGGTCGGTAGAGAAACTGGAGCCTCTAGTGGTCGGTAGAGGAACTGCAGCCTCTAGTGGTCGGTAGAAGAACTGCAGCCTCTTGTGTTCAATTGAGAAGCTGCAGCCTCTAGTGGTCGGTAGAGAAACTGCAGCCTCTAGTGGTCGGTAGAGAAAACAGCCTCTAGTGATCGGTAGAGGAACTGCAGCCTCTAGTGGTCGCTAGAGGAACTGCAGCCTCTAATGGCTGGTAGAAGAACTGCAGCCTCTAGTGGCCGGTAGAAGAACTGCAGGCTCTAGTGGTCAGTAGAGGAAATGCAGTCTCTAGACATCAATCGAGGAGCTGCAGCCTCTAGTGGTCGGTAGAGGAACTGCAGCCTCTAGTGGTCGGTAGAGGAACTGCAGCCTCTAGTGGTCAATCGAGAAGCTGCAGCCTCTAGTGGTCAATCAAAGAAGCTGCAGCCTCTAATGGTCGGTAGAGAAACTGCAGCCTCTAGTGGTCGGTAGAGGAACTGCAGCCTCTAGTGGTCGGTAGAGGAGCTGCAGCCTCTAGTGGTCAATCGAAGAAGCTGCAGCCTCTAGTGGTCGGTAGAGAAACTGCAGCCTCTAGTGGTCGGTAGAGGAGCTGCAGCCTCTAGTGGTAAATCGAGGAGCTGCAGCCTCTAGTGGTAAATCGAGGAACTACAGCCTCTAGTGGTCGATAGAGGAACAGCAGCCTCTAGTGTTCGATAGAGGAACTGCAGCCTCTTATGGTCGATAGAGGAACTGCAGCCTCTAGTAGTCGGTAGAGGAACTACAGCCTCTAGTGGTCAATCGAGAAAATGCAGCCTCTTGTGGTCAATCGAGGAACTGCAGCCTCTAGTGATCGGTAGAGGAACTGCAGCCTCTAGTGATCGGTAGAGGAACTGCAACCTCTGATGGTCGGTAGATGAACTGCAGCCTCTAGTGGTCGGTAGAGAAACTGCAGCCTCTAGTGGTCGGTAGAGAAACTGCAGCCTCTAGTGGTCGGTAGAGAAACTGCAGCCTCTAGTGGTCGGTCGAGAAACTGCAGTCTTTAGTGGTCGGTCGAGAAACTGCAGCCTCTAGTGGTCACTATAGGAACTGCAGCCTCTAGTGGTCACTAGAGGCACTGCAGCCTCTACTGGTCAGTAGAAGAACTTCAGCCTCGAATGGTCAATCGAGGAACTGCAGCCTCTAGTGGTCGGTAGAGGGACTGCAGCCTCGAATGGTCAATCGAGGAACTGCAGCCTCTAGTGGTCAGTAGAGGGACTGACGCCTCTAGTGGTCAATCGAGGAACTGCAGCCTCTAGTGGTCAGTAGAGGAACTGACGCCTCTAGTGGTCAATCAAGAACCTGCAGCCTCTAGTGGTCGGTAGAGAAACTGCAGCCTCTAGTGGTCGGTAGAACTGCAGCCTCTAGTGGTCGGTAGAAGAACTGCAGTCTCGAGAGGTCGGTAGAGGAACTGCAGTCTCGAGTGGTCGGTAGAGGAACTGCAGCCTCTAGTGGTCAGTAGAGAAACTGCAGCCTTTAGTGGTCAATCGAGAAAATGCAGCCTCTAGTGGTCAATCGAGGAACTGCAGCCTCTACTTGTCGGTAGAGGAGCTGCAGCCTCTAGTGGTTAATAAAGAAAATGCAGCCTCTAGTGGTCAATTGAGGAACTGCAGCCTCTATTGGTCGGTAGAGGAACTGCAGCCTCTAGTGGTCGGTAGAGGAGCTGCAGCCTCTAGTGGTCGGTAGAGGAGCTGTAGCCTCTAGTGGTCGGTAGAGGAGCTGCAGCCTCTAGTGGTCAATTAAGGAACTGCAGCCTCTAGTGGTCAGTAGAGGAACTGCAGCCTTTAGTGGTCGGTAGAGGAACTGCAGCCTCTAGTGGTCTGTAGAGGAACTGCAGCCCATAGTGGTCGGTAGAGGAGCTGCAGCCTCTAGTGGTCAATTGAGAAAATGCAGCCTCTAGTGGTCGGTAGAGGAACTGCAGCCTCTAGTGGTCAGTAGAGAAACTGCAGCCTCTAGTGGTCAATTGAGGAACTGCAGCCTCTAGTGGTCGGTAGAGGAACTGCAGCCTCTAGTGGTCGGTAGAGGAACTGCAGCCTCTAGTGGTCGGTAGAGGAACTGCAGCCTCTAGTGGTCGGTAGAGGAACTGCAGCTCGAGTGGTCAGGAACTGCAGCCTCTAGTGGTCGGTAGAGAACTGCAGCCTCTAGTGGTCGGTAGAGAACTGCAGCCTCTAGTGGTCGGTAGAGAAAACTGCAGCCTCTAGTGGTCAGTAGAGGAGCTGCAGCCTCTAGTGGTCGGTAGAGGAACTGCAGCCTCTAGTGGTCGGTAGAGGAACTGCAGCCTCTAGTGGTCGGTAGAGGAACTGCAGCCTCTAGTGGTCGGTAGAGAACTGCAGCCTCTAGCCTCTAGTGGTCGTAGAGAACTGCAGCCTCTAGTGGTCGGTAAGAAGGAACTGCAGCCTCTAGTGGTCGGTAGAGGAACTGCAGCCTCTAGTGGTCGGTAGAGGAACTGCAGCCTCTAGTGGTCGGTAGAGGAACTGCAAGCCTCTAGTGGTCGGTAGAGAAACTGCAGCCTCTAGTGGTCAGTAGAGGAACTGCAGTCCTCTAGTGGTCGGTAGAGAACTGCAGCCTCTAGTGGTCGGTAGAGGAACTGCAGCCTCTAGTGGTCAGTAGAGGAAACTGCAGCCTCTAGTGGTCGGTAGAGAAACTGCAGCCTCTAGTGGTCGGTAGAGGAACTGCAGCCTCTAGTGGTCGGTGGAGAACTGCAGCCTCTAGTGGTAACTCTAGTGGTCTAGAGGAACTGCAGCTCTAGTGGTCTAAGGAACTGCAGCCTCTAGGGTCTGGAGTCGAATCGGAACTGCAGCCTCTAGTGGTCGGTAGAGGAACTGCAGCCTCTAAGGTCAAGAGGAACTGCAGCCTCTAGTGGTCGGTAGAGGAACTGCAGCCTCTAGTGGTCAGTCAGGAACTGCAGCCTCTGTGGTCGGTAGAGAACTGCAGCCTCTAGTGGTCGGTAGAGGAACTGCAGCCTCTAGTGGTCGGTAGAGGAGCCTCTAGAGGAACTGCAGCCTCTAGTGGTCGGTAGAGGAACTGCAGCCTCTAGTGGTCGGAGAACTGCAGCCTCTAGTGGTCGGTAGAGGAACTGCAGCCTCTAGTGGTCGTAGAGGAACTGCAGCCTCTAGTGGTCAATGGAGAAAACTGCAGCCTCTAGTGGTCAATGGAGAAAACTGCAGCCTCTAGTGGTCAGTAGAGAAATGCAGCCTCTAGTGGTCGGTAGAGGAACTGCAGCCTCTAGTGGTCGGTAGAGGAACTGCAGCCTCTAGTGGCCTGTAGAGGAACTGCAGCCTCTATAGTGGTTAATCGTGAAAATGCAGCCTCTAGTGGTCTAGAGGAACTGCAGTCCTAGTGGTCGTAGAGGAACTGCAGCCTCTAGTGGTCAATTGAGGAACTGCAGCCTCTAGTGGTCGGTAGAGGAACTGCAGCCTCTAGTGGTCAATCGAGGAACTGCAGCCTCTAGTGGTCGGTAGAGGAACTGCAGCCTCTAATGGTCAGAGAGAACTGCAGCCTCTAGTGGTCAGTAGAGGAACTGACGCTTCTAGTGGTCAATCAAGGAACTGCAGCCTCTAGTGGTCGGTAGAGAAACTGCAGCTTCTACTGGTCGGTAGATGAACTGCAGCCTCTAGTGCTCGGTAGAGAAATTGCAGCCTCTAGTGGTCAGTAGAGAAACTGCAGCCTCTAGGGGTCAGTAGAGAAACTGGAGCCTCTAGTGGTCGGTAGAGGAACTGCAGCCTCTAGTGGTCGGTAGAGGAACTGCAGCCTCTTTTGTTCAATTGAGAAGCTGCAGCCTCTAGTGGTCGGTAGAGAAACTGCAGCCTCTAGTGGTCGGTAGAGAAAACAGCCTCTAGTGATCGGTAGAGAAAACAGCCTCTAGTGATCGGTAGAGGAACTGCAGCCTCTAGTGGTCGCTAGAGGAACTGCAGCCTCTAGTGGCAGGTAGAAGAACTGCAGCCTCTAGTGGCCGGTAGAAGAACTGCAGGCTCTAGTGGTCAGTAGAGGAAATGCAGTCTCTAGTGGTCAATCGAGGAGCTGCAGCCTCTAGTGGTCGGTAGAGGAACTGCAGCCTCTAGTGGTCGGTAGAGGAACTGCAGCCTCTAGTGGTCGGTAGAGGAACTGCAGCCTCTAGTGGTCAATCAGAGAAGCTGCAGCCTCTAGTGGTCAGTCAGAGAAACTGCAGCCTCTAATGGTCGGTAGAGAAACTGCAGCCTCTAGAGGAACTGCAGCTCTAGTGGTCGGTAGAGGAGCTGCAGCCTCTAGTGGTCAATCGAAGAAGCTGCAGTCTCTAGTGGTCGGTAGAGAAGCTGCAGCCTCTAGTGGTCGGTAGAGGAGCTGCAGCCTCTAGTGGTAAATCGAGGAGCTGCAGCCTCTAGTGGTAAATCGAGGAACTACAGCCTCTAGTGGTCGATAGAGGAACTGCAGCCTCTAGTGGTCGATAGAGGAACTGCAGCCTCTAATGGTCGATAGAGGAACTGCAGCCTCTAGTGGTCGGTAGAGGAACTACAGCCTCTAGTGGTCAATCGAGGAACTGCAGCTCTAGTCGGTAGAGAAACTGCAGCCTCTAGTGATCGGTAGAGAAACTGCAGCCTCTAGTGATCGGTAGAGGAACTGCAACCTCTAATGGTCGGTAGAGGAACTGCAGCCTCTACTGGTCGGTAGATGAACTGCAGCCTCTAGTGGTCGGTAGAGAAACTGCAGCCTCTAGTGGTCGGTAGAGAAACTGCAGCCTCTAGTGGTCGGTAGAGAACTGCAGCCTCTAGTGGTCGGTAGAGAAACTGCAGCCTCTAGTGGTCGGTCGAGAAACTGCAGCTCTTAGTGGTCGGTCGAGAAACTGCAGCCTCTAGTGGTCACTATAGGAACTGCAGCCTCTAGTGGTCACTAGAGGCACTGCAGCCTCTACTGGTCAGTAGAAGAACTTCAGCCTCGAATGGTATATCGAGGAACTCAGCCTCTAGTGGTTGGTAGAGGGACTGCAGCCTCGAATGGTCAATCGAGGAACTGCAGCCTCTAGTGGTCAGTAGAGGGACTGACGCCTCTAGTGGTCAATCGAGGAACTGCAGCCTCTAGTGGTCAGTAGAGGAACTGACGCCTCTAGTGGTCAATCAAGGAACTGCAGCCTCTAGTGGTCGGTAGAGGAACTGCAGTCTCGAGTGGTCGGTAGAGAAAACAGCCTCTAGTGATCGGTAGAGGAACTGCAGCCTCTAGTGGTCGCTAGAGGAACTGCAGCCTCTAGTGGCTGGTAGAAGAACTGCAGCCTCTAGTGGCCGGTAGAAGAACTGCAGGCTCTAGTGGTCAGTAGAGGAAATGCAGTCTCTAGTGGTCAATTGAGGAGCTGCAGCCTCTAGTGGTCGGTAGAGGAACTGCAGCCTCTAGTGGTCGGTAGAGGAACTGCAGCCTCTAGTGGTCAATCAGAAGCTGAACTGCAGCCTCTAGTGGTCGAAAAAGCTGCAGCTCTCTAATGGTCAGTAGAGAAACTGCAGCCTCTAGTGGTCAGTAGAGGAACTGCAGCCTCTAGTGGTCGGTAGAGGAGCTGCAGCCTCTAGTGGTCAATCGAAGAAGCTGCAGCCTCTAGTGGTCGGTAGAGAAACTGCAGCCTCTAGTGGTCGGTAGAGGAGCTGCAGCCTCTAGTGGTAAATCGAGGAGCTGCAGCCTCTAGTGGTAAATCGAGGAACTGCAACCTCTAATGGTCGGTAGAAGAACTGCAGCCTCTACTGGTCGGTAGATGAACTGCAGCCTCTAGTGGTCGGTAGAGAAACTGCAGCCTCTAGTGGTCGGTAGAGAAACTGCAGCCTCTAGTGGTCGGTCGAGAAACTGCAGCCTCTAGTGGTCGGTCGAGAAACTGCAGCCTCTAGTGGTCACTAGAGGAACTGCAGCCTCTAGTGGTCACTAGAGGCACTGCAGCCTCTACTGGTCAGTAGAAGAACTGCAGCCTCGAATGGTCAATCGAGGAACCGCAGCCTCTAGTTGTCGGTAGAGGAACTGCAGTCTCGAGTGGTCGGTAGAGGAACTGCAGCCTCTAGTGGTCAATCAGAGGAAACTGCAGCCTCTAGTGGTCGGTAGAGAAACTGCAGCCTCTAGTGGTCAATCGAGGAACTGCAGCCTCTAGTGGTCTGTAGAGGAACTGCAGCCTCTAGTGGTCTGTAGAGGAACTGCAGCCTCTAGTGGTCGGTAGAGGAACTGCAGCACTCGAGTGGTCAATCGAGGAACTGCAGCCTCTTGTGGTCGGTAGAGGAACTGCAGCCTCTAGTGGTCGGTAGAGGAACTGCAGCCTCTAGTGGTCAGTAGAGAAACTGCAGCCTCTAGTGGTCAGTAGAGAAACTGCAGCCTCTAGTAGGTCTAGAGAAACTGCAGCCTCGAGTGGTCGGCAGAGGAACTGCAGCCTCTAGTGGTCGGTAGAGAAACTGCAGCTTCTAGTGGTCGGTAGAGAACAGCTCTAGTGCTCGGTAGAGAAACTGCAGCCTCTAGTGGTCAGTAGAGAAACTGCAGCCTCTAGGGGTCGGTAGAGAAACTGGAGCCTCTAGTGGTCGGTAGAGGAACTGCAGCCTCTAGTGGTCGGTAGAAGAACTGCAGCCTCTTGTGTTCAATTGAGAAGCTGCAGCCTCTAGTGGTCGGTAGAGAAACTGCAGCCTCTAGTGGTCGGTAGAGAAAACAGCCTCTAGTGATCGGTAGAGGAACTGCAGCCTCTAGTGGTCGCTAGAGGAACTGCAGCCTCTAATGGCTGGTAGAAGAACTGCAGCCTCTAGTGGCCGGTAGAAGAACTGCAGGCTCTAGTGGTCAGTAGAGGAAATGCAGTCTCTAGACATCAATCGAGGAGCTGCAGCCTCTAGTGGTCGGTAGAGGAACTGCAGCCTCTAGTGGTCGGTAGAGGAACTGCAGCCTCTAGTGGTCAATCGAGAAGCTGCAGCCTCTATGGGTCGAAGCTGCAGCTCTAGTGGTCGGTAGAGAAACTGCAGCCTCTAGTGGTCGGTAGAGGAACTGCAGCCTCTAGTGGTCGGTAGAGGAACTGCAGCCTCTAGTGGTCAGTGGAGAAGCTGCAGCCTCTAGTGGTCGGTAGAGGAACTGCAGCCTCTAGTGGTCGGTAGAGGAGCTGCAGCCTCTAGTGGTAAATCGAGGAACTGCAGCCTCTAGTGGTCAGAGGAACTAGCAGCCTCTAGTGGTCGATAGAGGAACTGCAGCCTCTTAGTGGTCGTAGAGAGGAACTGCAGCCTCTAGTGGTCGGTAGAGGAACTGCAGCCTCTAGTAGGTCGGTAGAGGAACTACAGCCTCTAGTGGTCAATCGAGAAAATGCAGCCTCTTGTGGTCAATCGAGGAACTGCAGCCTCTAGTGGTCGGTAGAGGAACTGCAGCCTCTAGTGATCGGTAGAGGAACTGCAACCTCTGATGGTCGGTAGATGAACTGCAGCCTCTAGTGGTCGGTAGAGGAACTGCAGCCTCTAGTGAGGAAAACTGCAGCCTCTAGTGGTCGGTAGAGAAACTGCAGCCTCTAGTGGTCGGTCGAGAAACTGCAGTCTTTAGTGGTCGGTCGAGAAACTGCAGTCTCTAGTGGTCACTATAGGAACTGCAGCCTCTAGTGGTCACTAGAGGCACTGCAGCCTCTACTGGTCAGTAGAGAACTTCAGCCTCGAGTGGTCAGAGAGGAACTGCAGCCTCTAGTGGTCGGTAGAGGACTGCAGCCTCTAGTGGTCAATCGAGGAACTGCAGCCTCTAGTGGTCAGTAGAGGAACTGCAGCCTCTAGTGGTCAATCGAGGAACTGCAGCCTCTAGTGGTCAGTAGAGGAACTGCCGCCTCTAGTGGTCAATCAAGAACCTGCAGCCTCTAGTGGTCGGTAGAGAACTGCAGCCTCTAGTGGTCGGTAGAGGAACTGCAGCCTCTAGTGGTCGGTAGAGGAAGCAGTCTCTAGAGGGTCGGTAGAGGAACTGCAGTCTCGAGTGGTCGGTAGAGGAACTGCAGCCTCTAGTGGTCAGTAGAGAAACTGCAGCCTTAGTGGTCATCGAGAAACTGCAGCCTCTAGTGGTCAGGTCGAGGAACTGCAGCCTCTAGTGGTCGGTAGAGGAACTGCAGCCTCTAGTGGTCAGTAAGAAAATGCAGCCTCTAGTGGTCAATGAGGAACTGCAGCCTCTAGTGGTCGGTAGAGGAAACTGCAGCCTCTAGTGGTCGGTAGAGGAGCTGTGGTCGGAAAGAGGAACTGCAGCCTCTAGTGGTCGGTAGAGGAACTGCAGCCTCTAGTGGTCGGTAGAGGAACTGCAGCCTCTAGTGGTCAGTAAGAGGAACTGCAGCCTCTAGTGGTCGTAGAGGAACTGCAGCCTCTAGTGGTCGGTAGAGGAACTGCAGCCTCTAGTGGTCGTAGAGGAAACTGCAGCCTCTAGTGGGTCTAGGAGAGAAAATGCAGCCTCTAGTGGTCGTAGAGGAACTGCAGCCTCTAGTGGTCAGTAGAGGAAACTGCAGCCTCTAGTGGTCAATTGAGGAACTGCAGCCTCTAGTGGTCGGTAGAGGAACTGCAGCCTCTAGTGGTCGGTAGAGGAACTGCAGCCTCTAGTGGTCGGTAGAGGAACTGCAGCCTCTAGTGGTCGGTAGAGGAACTGCAGTCTCTAGTGGTCGGTAGAGGAACTGCAGCCTCTAGTGGTCGGTAGAGGAACTGCAGCCTCTAGTGGTCGGTAGAGGAACTGCAGCCTCTAGTGGTCGGTAGAGGAACTGCAGCCTCTAGTGGTCAGTAGAGGAACTGCAGCCTCTAGTGGTCGGTAGAGGAACTGCAGCCTCTAGTGGTCGGTAGAGGAACTGCAGCCTCTAGTGGTCGGTAGAGGAACTGCAGCCCTCTAGTGGTCGGTAGAGGAAACTGCAGCCTCTAGTGGTCGGTAGAGGAAACTGCAGCCTCTAGTGGTCGGTAGAGGAACTGCAGCCTCTAGTGGTCGTAGAGGAAACTGCAGCCTCTAGTGGTCGGTAGAGGAACTGCAGCCTCTAGTGGTCGGTAGAGGAACTGCAGCCTCTAGTGGTCGTAGAGGAACTGCAGCCTCTAGTGGTCGGTAGAGGAACTGCAGCCTCTAGTGGTCGGTAGAGGAACTGCAGCTCTAGTGGTCGGTAGAGAAACTGCAGCCTCTAGTGGTCAGTAGAGGAACTGCAGCCTCTAGTGGTCGGTAGAGGAACTGCAAGCCTCTAGTGGTCAGGTAGAAAACTGCAGCTCTAGTGGTCAATAGAGGAACTGCAGCCTCTAGTGGTCGGTAGAGGGAACTGCAGCCTCTAGTGGTCGGTAGAGGAAACTGCAGCCTCTAGTGGTCCGTAGAGGAACTGCAGCCTCTAGTGGCCGGTCGAGGAACTGCAGCCTCTAGTGGTCAGGTGGAGAACTGCAGCCTCTAGTGGTCGGTAGAGGAACTGCAGCCTCTAGTGGTCGAGGAACTGCAGCCTCTAGTGGTCAGTAGAAAGAAACTGCAGTCTCTAGTGGTCACTAGAGGAACTGCAGCCTCTAGTGGTCAGTAGAGGAACTGCAGCCTCTAGTGGTCAAGTGCGAGGGAACTGCAGCCTCTAGTGGTCGGTAGAGGAACTGCAGCCTCTAGTGGTCAGTAGAGGAACTGCAGCCTCTAGTGGTCAGTAGAGGAACTGAGCCTCTAGTGGTCAGTCAGAGGAACTGCAGCCTCTAGTGGTCGGTACAGGAGCAGCCTCTAGTGGTCGGTAGAGGAAATGCAGCCTCTAGTGGTCAGTAGAGGAACTGCAGCCTCTAGTGGTCGGTAGAGGAACTGCAGCCTCTAGTGGTCGGTAGAGGAGCTCTAGCAGCCTCTAGTGGTCAGGGAGAACTGCAGTCTCTAGTGGTCAATAGGAGAAGCTGCAGCCTCTAGTGGTCAAGAGGAACTGCAGCTCTAGTGGTCAGGTAGAGGAACTGCAGCCTCTAGTGGTCGGTAGAGGANCTCTAATGGTCGGTAGAGAAACTGCAGCCTCTAGTGGTCGGTAGAGGAACTGCAGCCTCTAGTGGTCGGTAGAGGAGCTGCAGCCTCTAGTGGTCAATCGAAGAAGCTGCAGTCTCTAGTGGTCGGTAGAGAAGCTGCAGCCTCTAGTGGTCGGTAGAGGAGCTGCAGCCTCTAGTGGTAAATCGAGGAGCTGCAGCCTCTAGTGGTAAATCGAGGAACTACAGCCTCTAGTGGTCGATAGAGGAACTGCAGCCTCTAGTGGTCGATAGAGGAACTGCAGCCTCTAATGGTCGATAGAGGAACTGCAGCCTCTAGTGGTCGGTAGAGGAACTACAGCCTCTAGTGGTCAATCGAGGAACTGCAGCCTCTAGTGATCGGTAGAGAAACTGCAGCCTCTAGTGATCGGTAGAGAAACTGCAGCCTCTAGTGATCGGTAGAGGAACTGCAACCTCTAATGGTCGGTAGAGGAACTGCAGCCTCTACTGGTCGGTAGATGAACTGCAGCTTCTAGTGGTCGGTAGAGAAACTGCAGCCTCTAGTGGTCGGTAGAGAAACTGCAGCCTCTAGTGGTCGGTAGAGAAACTGCAGCCTCTAGTGGTCGGTAGAGAAACTGCAGCCTCTAGTGGTCGGTCGAGAAACTGCAGTCTTTAGTGGTCGGTCGAGAAACTGCAGCCTCTAGTGGTCACTATAGGAACTGCAGCCTCTAGTGGTCACTAGAGGCACTGCAGCCTCTACTGGTCAGTAGAAGAACTTCAGCCTCGAATGGTATATCGAGGAACTGCAGCCTCTAGTGGTTGGTAGAGGGACTGCAGCCTCGAATGGTCAATCGAGGAACTGCAGCCTCTAGTGGTCAGTAGAGGGACTGACGCCTCTAGTGGTCAATCGAGGAACTGCAGCGTCTAGTGGTCAGTAGAGGAACTGACGCCTCTAGTGGTCAATCAAGGAACTGCAGCCTCTAGTGGTCGGTAGAGGAACTGCAGTCTCGAGTGGTCGGTAGAGAAAACAGCCTCTAGTGATCGGTAGAGGAACTGCAGCCTCTAGTGGTCGCTAGAGGAACTGCAGCCTCTAGTGGCTGGTAGAAGAACTGCAGCCTCTAGTGGCCGGTAGAAGAACTGCAGGCTCTAGTGGTCAGTAGAGGAAATGCAGTCTCTAGTGGTCAATTGAGGAGCTGCAGCCTCTCTAGTGGTCGGTAGAGGAACTGCAGCTCTAGTGGTCGGTAAGAGGAACTGCAGCCTCTAGTGGTCAATCAAGAAGCTGCAGCCTCTAGTGGTCAATCGAAAAAGCTGCAGCCTCTAATGGTCAGTAGAGAAACTGCAGCCTCTAGTGGTCAGTAGAGGAACTGCAGCCTCTAGTGGTCGGTAGAGGAGCTGCAGCCTCTAGTGGTCAATCGAAGAAGCTGCAGCCTCTAGTGGTCGGTAGAGAAACTGCAGCCTCTAGTGGTCGGTAGAGGAGCTGCAGCCTCTAGTGGTAAATCGAGGAGCTGCAGCCTCTAGTGGTAAATCGAGGAACTGCAACCTCTAATGGTCGGTAGAAGAACTGCAGCCTCTACTGGTCGGTAGATGAACTGCAGCCTCTAGTGGTCGGTAGAGAAACTGCAGCCTCTAGTGGTCGGTAGAGAAACTGCAGCCTCTAGTGGTCGGTCGAGAAACTGCAGCCTCTAGTGGTCGGTCGAGAAACTGCAGCCTCTAGTGGTCACTAGAGGAACTGCAGCCTCTAGTGGTCACTAGAGGCACTGCAGCCTCTACTGGTCAGTAGAAGAACTGCAGCCTCGAATGGTCAATCGAGGAACCGCAGCCTCTAGTTGTCGGTAGAGGAACTGCAGTCTCGAGTGGTCGGTAGAGGAACTGCAGCCTCTAGTGGTCAATCAAGAAACTGCAGCCTCTAGTGGTCGGTAGAGAAACTGCAGCCTCTAGTGGTCAATCGAGGAACTGCAGCCTCTAGTGGTCTGTAGAGGAACTGCAGCCTCTAGTGGTCTGTAGAGGAACTGCAGCCTCTAGTGGTCGGTAGAGGAACTGCACTCTCGAGTGGTCAATCGAGGAACTGCAGCCTCTTGTGGTCGGTAGAGGAACTGCAGCCTCTTGTGGTCGGTAGAGGAACTGCAGCCTCTAGTGGTCAGTAGAGAAACTGCAGCCTCTAGTGGTCAGTAGAGAAACTGCAGCCTCTAGTGGTCAGTAGAGAAACTGGAGCCTCGAGTGGTCGGCAGAGGAACTGCAGCCTCTAGTGGTCGGTAGAGAAACTGCAGCTTCTACTGGTCGGTAGATGAACTGCAGCCTCTAGTGCTCGGTAGAGAAACTGCAGCCTCTAGTGGTCAGTAGAGAAACTGCAGCCTCTAGGGGTCGGTAGAGAAACTGGAGCCTCTAGTGGTCGGTAGAGGAACTGCAGCCTCTAGTGGTCGGTAGAAGAACTGCAGCCTCTTGTGTTCAATTGAGAAGCTGCAGCCTCTAGTGGTCGGTAGAGAAACTGCAGCCTCTAGTGGTCGGTAGAGAAAACAGCCTCTAGTGATCGGTAGAGGAACTGCAGCCTCTAGTGGTCGCTAGAGGAACTGCAGCCTCTAATGGCTGGTAGAAGAAACTGCAGCCTCTAGTGGCCGGTAGAAGAAACTGCAGGCTCTAGTGGTCAGTAGAGGAAATGCAGTCTCTAGACATCAATCGAGGAGCTGCAGCCTCTAGTGGTCGGTAGAGGAACTGCAGCCTCTAGTGGTCGGTAGAGGAACTGCAGCCTCTAGTGGTCAATCGAGAAGCTGCAGCCTCTAGTGGTCAATCAAAGAAGCTGCAGCCTCTAATGGTCGGTAGAGAAACTGCAGCCTCTAGTGGTCGGTAGAGGAACTGCAGCCTCTAGTGGTCGGTAGAGGAGCTGCAGCCTCTAGTGGTCAATCGAAGAAGCTGCAGCCTCTAGTGGTCGGTAGAGAAACTGCAGCCTCTAGTGGTCGGTAGAGGAGCTGCAGCCTCTAGTGGTAAATCGAGGAGCTGCAGCCTCTAGTGGTAAATCGAGGAACTACAGCCTCTAGTGGTCGATAGAGGAACAGCAGCCTCTAGTGGTCGATAGAGGAACTGCAGCCTCTTATGGTCGATAGAGGAACTGCAGCCTCTAGTAGTCCGTAGAGGAACTACAGCCTCTAGTGGTCAATCGAGAAAATGCAGCCTCTTGTGGTCAATCGAGGAACTGCAGCCTCTAGTGATCGGTAGAGGAACTGCAGCCTCTAGTGATCGGTAGAGGAACTGCAACCTCTGATGGTCGGTAGATGAACTGCAGCCTCTAGTGGTCGGTAGATGAACTGCAGCCTCTAGTGGTCGGTAGAGAAACTGCAGCCTCTAGTGGTCGGTAGAGAAACTGCAGCCTCTAGTGGTCGGTCGAGAAACTGCAGTCTTTAGTGGTCGGTCGAGAAACTGCAGTCTCTAGTGGTCACTATAGGAACTGCAGCCTCTAGTGGTCACTAGAGGCACTGCAGCCTCTACTGGTCAGTAGAAGAACTTCAGCCTCGAATGGTCAATCGAGGAACTGCAGCCTCTAGTGGTCGGTAGAGGGACTGCAGCCTCGAATGGTCAATCGAGGAACTGCAGCCTCTAGTGGTCAGTAGAGGGACTGACGCCTCTAGTGGTCAATCGAGGAACTGCAGCCTCTAGTGGTCAGTAGAGGAACTGACGCCTCTAGTGGTCAATCAAGAACCTGCAGCCTCTAGTGGTCGGTTAAGAAACTGCAGCCTCTAGTGCGGTAGAACTGCAGCTCTAGTGGTCGGTAGAAGAACTGCAGTCTCGAGAGGTCGGTAGAGGAACTGCAGTCTCGAGTGGTCGGTAGAGGAACTGCAGCCTCTAGTGGTCAGTAGAGAAACTGCAGCCTTTAGTGGTCAATCGAGAAAATGCAGCCTCTAGTGGTCAATCGAGGAACTGCAGCCTCTACTTGTCGGTAGAGGAGCTGCAGCCTCTAGTGGTTAATAAAGAAAATGCAGCCTCTAGTGGTCAATTGAGGAACTGCAGCCTCTATTGGTCGGTAGAGGAACTGCAGCCTCTAGTGGTCGGTAGAGGAGCTGCAGCTCTAGTGGTCGGTAGAGGAGCTGTAGCCTCTAGTGGTCGGTAGAGGAGCTGCAGCCTCTAGTGGTCAATTAAGGAACTGCAGCCTCTAGTGGTCAGTAGAGGAACTGCAGCCTTTAGTGGTCGGTAGAGGAACTGCAGCCTCTAGTGGTCTGTAGAGGAACTGCAGCCCATAGTGGTCGGTAGAGGAGCTGCAGCCTCTAGTGGTCAATTGAGAAAATGCAGCCTCTAGTGGTCGGTAGAGGAACTGCAGCCTCTAGTGGTCAGTAGAGGAAACTGCAGCCTCTAGTGGTCAATTGAGGACTGCAGCCTCTAGTGTCAATTGAGGAACTGCAGCCTCTAGTGGTCGGTAGAGGAACTGCAGCCTCTAGTGGTCGGTAGAGGAACTGCAGCCTCTAGTGGTCGGTAGAGGAACTGCAGTCTCGAGTGGTCGGTAGAGGAACTGCAGCCTCTAGTGGTCGGTAGAGAAACTGCAGCCCCTAGTGGTCGGTAGAGAAACTGCAGCCTCTAGTGGTCGGTAGAGAAACTGCAGCCTCTAGTGGTCAATCGAGGAACTGCAGCCTCTAGTGGTCGGTAGAGGAACTGCAGCCTCTAGTGGTCGGTAGAGGAACTGCAGCCTCTAGTGGTCGGTAGAGGAACTGCAGCCTCTAGTGGTCGGTAGAGAAACTGCAGCCTCTAGTGGTCGGTAGAGAAACTGCAGCCTCTAGTGGTCGGTAGAGAAACTGCAGCCTCTAGTGGTCCGTAGAAGAACTGCAGCCTCTAGTGGTCGGTAGAAGAACTGCAGCCTCTAGTGGTCGGTAGAGGAACTGCAGCCTCTAGTGGTCGGTAGAGGAACTGCAGCCTCGAGTGGTCGGTAGAGGAACTGCAGCCTCTAGTGGTCGGTAGAGAAACTGCAGCCTCTAGTGGTCGGTAGAGAAACTGCAGCCTCTAGTGGTCCGTAGAAGAACTGCAGCCTCTAGTGTTCGGTAGAGGAATTAAAGCCTCTAGTGGTCAATCGAGAAAATGCAAACTCTAGTGGTCAATCGAGGAACTGCAGCCTCTAGTGGTCGGTAGAGGGACTGCAGCCTTTAGTGGTCGGTAGAGAAACTGCAGCCTCTAGTGGCCGGTAGACGAACTGCAGCCTCTAGTGGCCGGTCGAGGAACTGCAGCCTCTAGTTTTCGGTGGAGAAACTGCAGCCTCTAGTGGCCGGTAGATGAACTGCAGCCTCTAGTGGCCGGTCGAGGAACTGCAGCCTCTAGTGGTCAATAGAGAAACTGCAGTCTCTAGTGGTCACTAGAGGAACTGCAGCCTCTACTGGTCAGTAGAGGAACTGGAGCCTCGAATGGTCAATCGAGGAACTCCAGCCTCTAGTGGTCGGTAGAGGGACTGCAGCCTCGAATGGTCAATCGAGGAACTGCAGCCTCTAGTGGTCAGTAGAGGAACTGACGCCTCTAGTGGTCAATCAAGGAACTGCAGCCTCTAGTGGTCGGTACAGGAGCTGCAGCCTCTAGTGGTCGGTAGAGGAGCTGCAGCCTCTAGTGGTCAATTAAGGAACTGCAGCCTTTAGTGGTCGGTAGAGGAACTGCAGCCTCTAGTGGTCGGTAGAGGAGCTGCAGCCTCTAGTGGTCAATGGAGAAAATGCAGTCTCTAGTGGTCAATGGAGAAAATGCAGCCTCTAGTGGTCAATGGAGAAAATGCAGCCTCTAGTGGTTGGTAGAGGAACTGCAGCCTCTAGTGGTCGGTAGAGGAACTGCAGCCTCTAGTGGCCTGTAGAGAAGCTTCAGCCTATAGTGGTTAATCGTGAAAATGCAGCCTCTAGTGGTCAGTAGAGGAACTGCAGTCTCTAGTGGTCTGTAGAGGAACTGCAACCTCTAGTGGTCAATTGAGGAACTGCAGCCTCTAGTGGTCGGTAGAGGAACTGCAGCCTCGAATGGTCAATCGAGGAACTGCAGCCTCTAGTGGTCGGTAGAGGGACTGCAGCCTCGAATGGTCAATTGAAGAACTGCAGCCTCTAGTGGTCAGTAGAGGAACTGACGCTTCTAGTGGTCAATCAAGGAACTGCAGCCTCTAGTGGTCGGTACAGGAGCTGCAGCCTCTAGTGGTCGGTAGAGGAGCTGCAGCCTCTAGTGGTCAATCAAGGAAACTACAGCCTCTAGTGGTCGGTAGAGGAACTGCAGCCTCTAGTGGTCGGTAGAGGAGCTGCAGCCTCTAGTGGTCGGTAGAGGAGCTGCAGCCGCTAGTGGTCAATTGAGAAAATGCAGCCTCTAGTGGTCAATGGAGAAAATGCAGCCTCTAGTGGTCGGTAGAGGAACTGCAGCCTCTAGTGGTCGGTAGAGGAACTGCAGCCTCTAGTGGTCGGTAGAGGAACTGCAGCCTCTAGTGGCCTGTAGAGGAGCTTCAGCCTCTAGTGGTTAATCGAGAAAATGCAGCCTCTAGTGGTCGGTAGAGGAACTGCAGTCTCTAGTGGTCGGTAGAGGAACTGCAACCTCTAGTGGTCAATCGAGAAACTGCAGCCCCTAGTGGTCAATCGAGGAACTGCAGCCTATGGTGGTCCGTAGAGTAGCTGCAGCCTCTTGTAGTCGGTAGAGGAACTGCAGTCTCTAGGTGTCAATCGAAAAAATGCAGCGTCTCGTGGTCGGTAGAGGAACTGCAGCCTCTCGTGGTTGGTAGAGGAACTGCAGCCTCTATTGGCCGGTAGAGGAACTGCAGCCTCTCGTGGTCGGTAGAGGAACTGCAGCCTCTAGTGGTCGGTAGAGGAGCTGCAGCCTCTAGTGGTCAATGGAGAAAATGCAGCCTCTAGTGGTCAATGGAGAAAATGCAGCCTCTAGTGGTCAATGGAGAAAATGCAGTCTCTAGTGGTTGGTAGAGGAACTGCAGCCTCTAGTGGTCGGTAGAGGAACTGCAGCCTCTAGTGGCCTGTAGAGAAGCTTCAGCCTATAGTGGTTAATCGTGAAAATGCAGCCTCTAGTGGTCAGTAGAGGAACTGCAGTCTCTAGTGGTCGGTAGAGGAACTGCAACCTCTAGTGGTCAATCGAGGAACTGCAGCCTCTAGTGGTCGGTAGAGGAACTGCAGCCTCGAATGGTCAATCGAGGAACTGCAGCCTCTAGGGGTCGGTAGAGGGACTGCAGCCTCGAATGGTCAATTGAAGAACTGCAGCCTCTAGTGGTCAGTAGAGGAACTGACGCTTCTAGTGGTCAATCAAGGAACTGCAGCCTCTAGTGGTCGGTACAGGAGCTGCAGCCTCTAGTGGTCGGTAGAGGAGCTGCAGCCTCTAGTGGTCAATCAAGGAACTACAGCCTCTAGTGGTCCGTAGAGGAACTGCAGCCTCTAGTGGTCGGTAGAGGAGCTGCAGCCTCTAGTGGTCGGTAGAGGAGCTGCAGCCGCTAGTGGTCAATTGAGAAAATGCAGCCTCTAGTGGTCAATGGAGAAAATGCAGCCTCTAGTGGTCGGTAGAGGAACTGCAGCCTCTAGTGGTCGGTAGAGGAACTGGAGCCTCTAGTGGTCGGTAGAGGAACTGCAGCCTCTAGTGGCCTGTAGAGGAGCTTCAGCCTCTAGTGGTTAATCGAGAAAATGCAGCCTCTAGTGGTCGGTAGAGGAACTGCAGTCTCTAGTGGTCGGTAGAGGAACTGCAACCTCTAGTGGTCAATCGAGAAACTGCAGCCCCTAGTGGTCAATCGAGGAACTGCAGCCTATGGTGGTCCGTAGAGTAGCTGCAGCCTCTTGTAGTCGGTAGAGGAACTGCAGTCTCTAGGTGTCAATCGAAAAAATGCAGCGTCTCGTGGTCGGTAGAGGAACTGCAGCCTCTCGTGGTTGGTAGAGGAACTGCAGCCTCTATTGGCCGGTAGAGGAACTGCAGCCTCTCGTGGTCGGTAGAGGAACTGCAGCCTCTAGTGGCCGGTAGAGGAACTGCAGCCTCTCGTGGTCGGTAGAGGAACTGCAGCCTCTACTGGTCGGTAGAGGAACTGCAGCCTCTAGTGGTCGGTAGGGGAACTGCAGCCTCTAGTGGTCTTTAGGGCAACTGCAGCCACTAGTGGTTGGTAGAGGAACTGTAGCCTCTAGTGGTTGGTAGAGGAACTGCAGCCTCTAGTGGTCGGTAGGGGAACTGCAGCCTCTAGTGGTCGGTAGGGGAACTGCAGCCTCTAGTGGTCTTTAGGGCAACTGCAGCCACTAGTGGTTGGTAGAGGAACTGTAGCCTCTAGTGGCCGGTAGAGGAACTGCAGCCTCTAGTGGTCTTTAGGGGAACTGCGGCCTCTAGTGGTCGGTAGAGAACTGCAACAACACCAACTTTCTGACTGGCTTAAACAGGTTGAGGTCAAGTCAGAGAGGTTTGTACTCCAGAAGGTCCAGCTGGTGTCATTTTTAATCAGGCCAGTGCAATGTGTGGTAGAGCTCAGGAGCGTCCAGCAGAGGGCAGCAGAAGACAGAAACAGATGAACAGGTGGCCTCTGACTGGATGGATTATCATCATTATCAGACATTGATCCAGAGAGGAGAGTGTTTACAGCAGCAGATGAACAAGCAGACATGATCAACATGTAAAGATGGGATGATGTCATCTGTGCAGCCTGATGGATGATGGGAACGTTTTGATTTTAAAACTGCAGCATGAGTCCAGAGGATCTGCTTCTGTCATCTCAAGTGATATTCATCACATTCAGTCCAGCATCAGGCTTTGACCTAATTCCACATTTGAACTAAAACTATTAAACTGTCGTCCCAGGATCCTCTGGGCTGCAGAAACTGTTATCAGTTTTAAAAAAAAAAGAGAAGATGTGTCTTGATAAAGGAAAGCTCTTAAAGCAACACAGATGTTCAGTGAGACGTGTGACACCTAAATTAAACCTGCTGCCATCTCTTTTATCTGTCTGACTGGTTTATCTGTTTTTTGCTGTGAAACATGTTTTCCTATTTTCACAACATTCAGTTTTTATTCTTCCATTTTTACTGAAGTGAGTGCAGAGATGCTGATGCTCTGAAACCTGGTGACCTTTGATAGTTGGGCCTGTTGCTGTGTGATGCAGCTTTTTATTATCTGGACATCCACAGCTCCTCTCAGCTGAGGGGGCCGCAGAGGATCATCTCAGGACCCTTCCAGGAGGAGGTTTGCCTAGACCTGCGGTCAATCGTCCCAGGAGGAGGTCTGCCGAGACCTGCGGTCAATCGTCCCAGGAGGAGGTCTGCCGAGACCTGCGGTCAATCATCCCAGGAGGGGGTCTGCCTAGACCTCGGTAAATCGCCCCAGGAGGAGGTCTGCCTAGACACCGGTAAATCATCCCCGGAGGTCTGCTGAGACCTGCAGTCAATCGTCCCAGGAGGAGGTCTGCCTAGACCTGCGGCCAATCGTCCCAGGAGGAGGTATGCCTAGACCTGCGGTCAACCGTCCCAGGAGGAGGTCTGCTGAGACCTGCAGTCAATCGTCCCAGGAGGAGGTCTGCCTAGACCTGCGGCCAATCGTCCCAGGAGGAGGTTTGCCTAGACCTGCGGCCAATCATCCCAGGAGGAGGTCTGCCTAGACCTGCGGTCAACCGTCCCAGGAGGAGGTATGCCTAGACCTGCGGTCAACCGTCCCAGGAGGAGGTCTGCCGAGACCTGCAGACAAGTATCCCAGGAGAAGGTCTGTCCAGACCTTCGGTCAATCATCCCAGGAGGAGGTCTGCTGAGACCTGCGGTCGATCTTCCCAGGTGGTCAGCTGAGACCTGCGGTCAACCGTCCCAGGAGGAGGTCTGCCGAGACCTGCGGTCAATCGTCCCAGGAGGTCTGTCGAGACCTTCGGTCAATCGTCCCAGGAGGAGGTCTGCTGAGACCTGCGGTCGATCTTCCCAGGTGGTCAGCTGAGACCTGCGGTCAACCGTCCCAGGAGGAGGTCTGCTGAGACCTGTGGTCAATGGTTCTAGGAGGAGGTCTGCCGAGACCTGCGGTCAATCGTCCCAGGAGGTCTATCGAGACCTTCGGTCAATCGTCCCAGGAGGAGGTCTGCCTAGACCTGCGGTCAACCGTCCCAGGAGGAGGTCTGCTGAGACCTGTGGTCAATCGTTCTAGGAGGAGGTCTGCTGAGACCTGCGGTCAATCGTCCCAGGAGGAGGTCTGCCGAGACCTGCGGTCAACCGTCCCAGGAGTGGTGGTCTGCTGGTGGTAGGTTCAGCCAACCGTAGTGTTTCTACCCAGCAGGGGCTGGAGGATGGACCGGTGGGTTCCAGCAGAGCTCAGCTGGTCCTTGTTTCAGCTCTGGTGGCTCGTTCGGACAGATTCGATCAAAATTAATATAAAGTAATAATTATCCTTCTAGGTTAACAGCCAACCAGGCTAGGCCAGACTTCTTGCTGCTGTTGACTCCACCTCTTTGGACCATAACGGTGGTGATGTCACCAGAGGGCTCATCCTTTCACAGGTACAGTCAGTGGTGATACTGGAGGTCTCCACTGGGGGGCAGTCACAGCGTCAAAGCCGACGGGATACGAGGAACTGCAGCTCCCAGACTGTCCACTTGGGGTCAACGTATGCACCAACTTGTTCCAGCATCTCCAGCATCCAAACATAACAGAGTTGGAGTGACGTCACCAGCAGAGTCTCCGTGTGTACTCGTCACTGCCCCCTGGTGGACGTGTTTCTGTACATACAGTCTATGAGTTATGCCTAAAGTCTGGTTTATACTTCAGAGTGGCAGATACGAAGGCTATATATGGACACCACCGGCCACTAGAGGGCGGTGCTGGTTCTATTCTGCAGCGCCGAGCTTCCTTTTGCTGATAGCTCAGACATGGAAACCGAGAAATTAAAGTATAACTTATGTGACTCATTTCCAATAAATGCTGAGAATCCGTCATTTTTACAGACATTGGAGCAAAATATTGTTCTTCCCATCTTCAAAATAAATATTGATTTTTGGCCGTGCCCTGGGCACACAGAGACTTCTTCAGTTTCCTGAAGAACATTTGTCGTGAAATGTTGCAACCAGGGTTTGTGAGACGTTAAACTGGCTGCTGCGTTCGCTCAGCAGACGTCTGCAGCAGCACCTGCTCCAAACACTGGGGGGGCGGGGGCTGGCGTTGGGGGAGGGGCCTGAGAGAGTGTCCCTTTGTGAACTGGTGGGGGGTGGGAGCATCTGCATGAATGAGTGAGAAGATCTGAGGCTGGAGAGGCTTAGACACGCCGATTATCTGCCGCTCACTCGACCCGCTGACGACCGTGGATCCCTCCGCCCACCGCGGATCCCTCCGCCCACGTAGACCCACGCCGCCCCACGTAGACCCACGCCGCCCCACGTAGACCCACGCCGCCCCGCCTCCAGGTCCCGGGATTCTGCGGGACGCAGCGTACTTCTGTCAGACAGCTGAAGTGAACTTTCAGTCTGTGTTTGCAGAATTCAGATATTAATAATGAATAACTATTGATGATACCGTATTAGATGCTCCAGGTTATATGTATATATTAATGTGTATATATGTGTATATATATATTTATAGATGTTATAGATTTACCACTATAATCATGTATAAAATGAGAATTCACATTCTGTTTTCAAAAAACTCAAAGTAAAACAAACTAGTCTGAAGTCAACCAGTCTTTTCGTGTATTTCATCTACTGATTGATCATCTGATAAACAGATCATCCAATCAGACCTGTGGGCGGGGCCTGGACTAAACTTTAATAACTCATACATGGACGTATGTGGATGTTTCTAGCTGCCACTGACCCTCGTCAGTAAACTTCTGTCCCACCAGCGTCGAGTTAAAGATCGAGTTAAAGATCTAGTTAAAAGGTCTAAAGGTCGATTTAAAGTAGGGGTGCATGATAGTTATCGGGCCAATAACTATCAGGCTGATAATTATCATCATCGATTATCAATAATTATAGTTATCAGCCTGATAACTATCGGACCGATAATTATCGTTATCGATTATCGATAATTATAGTTATAACCCTGATTACTATCGGGCTGATAATTATTGAGCCAATAACAGGAAATTATGACGTCATCCCGATAAGTCCGATATCACGACGATTAGCCCCGATAACACATATATTTTTGTCAACACAGCAGTGCCTCGCTCCCTCTGAGCCTTGAATGACCAGCAGTGAATGTTATGTTCAAGTAATGTCGGCATAATCAGAAAAACGATTACTCAATAAGGAAAATCAAGAATACCCCCTCATGCCAGAAAACAACTCGTTAACAACTCGGTCTAAAGGTCAATTTAAAGGTCAATTTAAAGGTTAATTTAAAGGTCTTAAGATCGATTGAAAGGTCTAAAGGTCAATTTAAAGGTCGATTAAAAGGTTGATTTAAAGGTCTTAAGATTGATTTAAAGGTCTAAAGGTCGATTTAAAGGTCTAAATGTCAATTTAAAGGTCAATTTAAAGGTCGATTTAAAGGTTGATTTAAAGGTCTTAAGGTCGATTTAAAGGTCTAAATGTCAATTTAAAGGTCGATTTAAAGGTTGATTTAAAGGTCTTAAGATGGATTTAAAGGTCTAAAGGTCGATTTAAAGGTCTAAAGGTCAATTTAAAGGTCAATTTAAAGGTCGATTTAAAGGTTGATTTAAAGGTCTTAAGATTGATTGAAAGGTCTAAAGGTCAATTTAAAGGTCAATTTAAAGGTCGATTTAAAGGTTGATTTAAAGGTTGATTTAAAGGTCTAAATGTCAATTTAAAGGTCGATTTAAAGGTTGAATTAAAGGTCTTAAGGTCGATTTAAAGGTCTAAAGGTCGATTTAAATGTCAATTTAAAGGTCTAAAGGTCAATTTAAAGGTCAATTTAAAGGTCGATTTAAAGGTTGATTTAAAGGTTGATTTAAAGGTCTAAATGTCAATTTAAAGGTCGATTTAAAGGTTGATTTAAAGGTCTTAAGGTCGATTTAAAGGTCTAAAGGTCGATTTAAATGTCAATTTAAAGGTCTAAATGTTGATTTAAAGGTCGATTTAAAGGTTGATTTAAAGGTCTTAAGGTCGATTTAAAGGTCTAAATGTCAATTTAAAGGTCAATTTAAAGGTCGATTTAAAGGTTGATTTAAAGGTCTTAAGATCGATTTAAAGGTCTAAAGGTCGATTTAAAGGTCTAAATGTCAATTTAAAGGTCGATTTAAAGGTTGATTTAAAGGTCTTAAGGTCGATTTAAAGGTCTAAAGGTCGATTTAAATGTCAATTTAAAGGTCTAAAGGTCAATTTAAAGGTCAATTTAAAGGTCGATTTAAAGGTTGATTTAAAGGTTGATTTAAAGGTCTAAATGTCAATTTAAAGGTCGATTTAAAGGTTGATTTAAAGGTCTTAAGGTCGATTTAAAGGTCTAAAGGTCGATTTAAATGTCAATTTAAAGGTCTAAATGTCAATTTAAAGGTCGATTTAAAGGTTGATTTAAAGGTCTTAAGGTCGATTTAAAGGTCTAAAGGTCGATTTAAATGTCAATTTAAAGGTCTAAATGTTGATTTAAAGGTCAATTTAAAGGTTGATTTAAAGGTCTTAAGGTCGATTTAAAGGTCTAAAGGTCGATTTAAAGGTCTAAATGTCAATTTAAAGGTCAATTTAAAGGTCGATTTAAAGGTTGATTTAAAGGTCTTAAGATCGATTTAAAGGTCTAAAGGTCGATTTAAAGGTCTAAATGTCAATTTAAAGGTCAATTTAAAGGTCGATTTAAAGGTCTAAATGTCAATTTAAAGGTCAATTTAAAGGTCGATTTAAAGGTTGATTTAAAGGTCTTAAGGTCGATTTAAAGGTCTAAATGTCAATTTAAAGGTCGATTTAAAGGTTGATTTAAAGGTCTTAAGATCGATTTAAAGGTCGATTTAAAGGTTGATTTAAAGGTCTTAAGGTCGATTTAAAGGTCTAAAGGTCGATTTAAATGTCAATTTAAAGGTCTAAATGTTGATTTAAAGGTCGATTTAAAGGTTGATTTAAAGGTCTTAAGGTCGATTTAAAGGTCAAAAGGTCAATTTAAAGGCCGATTGAAAGGTCTAAAGGTCAATTTAAAGGTCTAAATGTCAATTCAAAGGTCAATTTAAAGGTCTAAATGTCAATTTAAAGGTCTAAATGTCAATTTGAAGGTCAATTTAAAGGTTGATTTAAAGGTCTTAAGGTCGATTGAAAGGTCTAGAGGTCGATTTAAAGGAGAATTTAAAGGTCTAAATGTCGACTCAAAGGTATATTTAAAAGTTGATTTAAAGGTCTAAAGGTCGATTTAAAGGTTTAAATGCCAATTTAAAGGTAAATTTAAAGGTCTTAATGTCAATTTGAAGGTCAATTTAAAGGTCTTAAGGTCGATTTAAAGGTCTAAAGGTCAATTTAAAGGTCGATTGAAATGTCTAAATGTCAATTTAAAGGTCAATTTAAAGGTCTAAATGTCGATTTGAAGGTCAATTTAAAGGTTGATTTAAAGGTCTTAAGGTCGATTAAAAGGTCTAAATGTCAATTTAAAGGTAAATTTAAAGGTCTAAATGTCAATTTTAAGGTTAATTTAAAGGTCTAAATGTCGATTTGAAGGTCAATTTAAAGGTTGATTTAAAGGTCTTAAGGTCGATTAAAAGGTCTAAATGTCAATTTAAAGGTAAATTTAAAGGTCTAAATGTCAATTTAAAGGTCAATTTAAAGGTCTAAATGTCGATTTAAAGGTAAATTTAAAGGTCTAAATGTCAATTTAAAGGTCAATTTAAAGGTCTAAATGTCGATTTAAAGGTCAATTTAAAGGTCAATTTAAAGGTCTTAAGGTCGATTGAAAGGTCTAAAGGTCAATTTAAAGGTCAATTTAAAGGTCTAAATGTCGATTTGAAGGTCAATTTAAAAGTTGATTTAAAGGTCTTAAGGTCGATTCAAAGATTTAACTTAAGTTTAATGGTGACTCCAGGTGTGTTTTCTGCCCCCAGGAGGACACCTCCAGTATTACACGTACATGTACACGTACAGGTACAGGTACACGTAGGACTGAAGCAGGAAACGGTCACATCGTAGATGGCTGTGGACGTGAACAGACGAACTGAGTCTTTGGCCCGTATCCAGGGCTGGTTCTAGTGTTTTGGGGGCCCCATCTAGTAAGAGTCCAGTGTGATTCAGGACTTTGAACCCCTGGGTTACCTTTATCTGATACTATCTAAGAAGAAAACAGGCCAGAAAATCTGGTTTCTGTTCAGATTCTCAAATTTCAAAACAAAAGAAATAAAATCTGAATTTCTAACTGACATGTTTGGGAAAAAAAATCTTTTTTTTTTATAAAAATCAGAAAAAAGTTCAGATTCAGATTGAGCTGCATCGGCTCAAACTCACGAAGAAGAACTTTCAGGTCACAACACGAACAATTTATTATTAGAATCTGAAAATCAGAATTTCAGGCTCCACAGATGACAGAAGAAGTTCCTGATGTCACAAACTCACAAAGTTACCAAAGAAATTCCACTTTATGAAATTATAACCTTCAATTATTGCCATGTTTCCTAATGGCCTCTGGGGCCCCTTGGGGCTCCTGCTGGCCCCTGGTGGTCTCTGGTGGCCCCCGGTGGTCCCTGGTGGCTCCTGGTGGCCCCTGGTGGTCTCTGGTGGCCCCTGGTGGTCCCTGGTGGCCCCTGGTGGCCCCCTGGTTGCTCCTGGTGGCCCCTGGTGGTCTCTGGTGGTCCCTGGTGGTCTTTGGCGGTCCCTGGTGGCCCCTCGTGGCCCCTGCTGGTCCCTGGTGGCCCCTGCTGGTCTGGATCCCTTCAGAAGTGGCGCTGATCTGAAGTAACAACCAGCTGGACCCTCAGAGGTCACCAACATGATCTCTGGAGGATGGATGGAGCGGAGTTTCAGATGTAGTTGGTACCGAGAGCTCTCATTGGCTGACGGTCTGCTAAAACAGCCAGTCAGATTTCAGAGGCCAGCATCTGCACACGTGAATCGCCTCTGTAACGCCTCAATGTTTATCAAACATCCGTGTTTCGTCTGAAAACCAGATCTTGTCTGATCCCCCCAGCCCCCGCCCCCAGTGCAGGTTTCGTGAGGGTCAGGATGCTTGGTTACTGATGCTGCAGCTCTGCTGGAGCCGGAGCTCTCTGAGCCCTGATTGGAAGAGCCCGCTCCCTGCTGGGCTCTCATTGGCTGCTTCCACGAACACACTCGTCTCATTATGTTCAAAACTCAACCCTTCAGAGAGAAAGGGGAGGGAGGGGGGGAGGGAAGGAGAGGGGGGGGCACAGGGTGTGTCTGGTGTGTTGGTCCCTGTGCGCTGTCTGCCAGGCTGCAGGTCTCCTCCAACTGTCTTGTTTATTGATTTATTTTCACCACATGAAGATCATTTTGATATTTTTATACGACTAGTTTCCATGACAATAAAAATAGAAAGAATAATGTTTAGAATATGTTTAGAAATGTGACTTTAAAAACTCAACAACTTGCAAGATTTTTAAAAAAATAATATTTATTATATATATATATATATATATATATATATATATATATATATATATATATATATATATATATATATATATATATATATATATATATAATATTATATATATATATAATATTAAATTTAAGAGGAAAAAACTGAATTTCTGAGCAATTATATTTAAACAGAGTTTTTTTAATCTCTCCTAATGAAAAGATTGTGACAGTGTGATTTATTCCTGACAGATAACTCATGCATCTTTACGGCCCCGTGTGTTTTAACTGTGGCATTAAAGCTGAACTAATCAAATATGAATGATTAAATGTGTTCAGACGTGCTAATGTGGAAACTCTCTGCAGCTTTAACAAACTGCAGGATTTTAGAAGATGAAGACAGATATAAGAACAACTTAAATGGCTTAAAAGCTTCCATTTGATCGTCTCACAAACATAAATCCAGGAAGAAATAAATATTTAACAATCAGGGATATTTGATAAAAAGAAAAGAACTTCCAGAAGTCTTTAAGGTAATAAAGGACATAAAGCTTAATTGGCTCATTACTAAAATCAAACTGCATATGTTGATTTATAAAGTCTGATTTTATAAACTTACAAATTTACAGATAAATTAAGAAAAAAATAGAATTATTTAACTTTAAATGGAGGAAAAATGAGTGAATAATGTTGAAATTTCTGAACTCACAAATTTGTCCCCCCTAAAAATAAAATAAAATAAAATAAAATAATGGCCTAGAAATTGTCACTTTAAACTCACAAATAAATTAAAAAAATTATACATTTGTGAGAAACTCAGAAATGATCTTCATAAAGTCACCAGTTAGCTAATAAACTCAGGAATGATTACTTTATGAGCTCACAGATGTAGAAAAGCCTTCCTGTCAACACAGATGTGAGTCATGAGTTCAGTTCTTCATGGTGAAGCACCTACAGGACCATCAACACCTCTCAGACTGGCCCCAGGAGGCAGCAGACGGGGCCTTGCTGCCTGTCAGACAGCGCTGAGGGCCACTGACCACCGCTCTGGTACCCAAACACATTATTGTTGAAAGCTGCTGGTTTTATAACGCCGTGTCCTGCGGATGAGAGGAACAGGAACATCTGCTCTCGCATCGGATCTGTTTCTTCTTCTGCTGGATGATCTCGGTGAGTTTTTCAGCCTCTCGGAGGACATTTGTTGACATTTTCCACATTTGCAGGCAGGTTCACACCATCTGCTTCGTCCTGAAAGGAAAGATCACACCTCCGGACCCAAGCTCTGGTGATGAATCGATGATTCACTCTGAGATGGATGAGGCAGCAGCCTCAAATCTGCCCTGAGAGAGACGTTAGCTGGTTTTCCATCGCTGCCTCTGTGTTGGTGGAAGGTGTGAAGCATCTGTGAGCCTCATCAGGCCTCTGCTGCAGTCCTGGATGCTCTGCAGCCGTTTCTGCCTGATCCTCCAGCATCACAGAGGCCTGGTGTTGAAACCAGCAGCACAACGTTCCTGCTCAGACAAGGAAAAGGGTTAGCACAGGAAAAACGTTCACCTGGTGGTTTACCAATGGGCCGGTTCCAGCTGTCCGGGGGCCCTGGGGCTCGGGGCTGTTTTAAAACTCCAGAACAATGGGGGACTTCAAACCCTTAAAATGATCTGTGGTGATGATTTTATCCGTGACCACCTGAAAAGGAAAGGTTGGGTAGCAAGGTTCAAGGAGCTTGGCGGTGTGTTGTGGTTCAAGGAACCTGGCGGTGTGTTGTGGTTCAAGGAGCCTGGCGGCGTGTTAAAGGTTCAAGGAGCCTGACAGCGTGTTGTGGATCAAGCAGCCTGGCGGCGTGTTGTGGTTCAACTAGCCTGACAGCGTGTTGTGGTTCAAGCAGCCTGGCGGCGTGTTGTGGTTCAAGGAGACTGGTGGCGTGTTGAGGTTCAAGGAGACTGGTGGCATGTTGAGGTTGAAGGTGCCTGGCGGCGTGTTGTGGTTCAAGGAGCCTGGCGGCGTGTTGTGGTTCAAGAAGCCTGGCGGCGTGTTGTGGTTCAAGGAGACTGGTGGCATGTTGTGGTTCAAGGAGCCTGGCGGCGTGTTAAGGTTGAAGGTGCCTGGCGGCGTGTTGTGGTTCAAGGAGCCTGGCGGCGTGTTGTGGTTCAAGGAGCCTGGCAGCGTGTTGTGGTTCAACTAGCCTGGCGGCGTGTTGTGGTTCAACTAGCCTGGAGGCGTGTTGTGGTTCAACTAGCCTGGAGGTGTGTTGAGGTTGAAGGTGCCTGGCGGCATGTTGTGGTTCAAGGAGCCTGGCGGCGTGTTGTGGTTCAAGGAGACTGGTGGCGTGTTGAGGTTCAAGGAGCGTGGCGGCGTTTTGTGGTTCAAGGAGACTGGCGGCGTGTTGTGGTTCAAGGAGACTGGCGGCGTGTTGTGGTTAAACTAGCCTGGCAGCGTGTTGAGGTTCAAGGAGCCTGGCGGCGGGTTGTGGTTCAAAGTGCCTGGCGGCGTGTTGAGGTTCAAGGAGCCTGATGGCGTGTTGTGGTTTAAGGAGCCTGGCCGCGTGTTGTGGTCAAACTAGCCTGGTGGCGTGTTGTGGTTAAACTAACCTGGCGGCATGTTGTGGTTTAAGGAGCCTGGCGGCGTGTTGTGGTTAATCTAGCCTGGCGGCGTGTTGTGGTTAAACTAGCCTGGCGGCGTGTTGTGGTTAAATTAGCCTGGCCGCGTGTTGTGGTTAAACTAGCCTGGCGGCATGTTGTGGTTCAAGGAGCCTGGTGGAGTGTTTTGGTTTAACTAGCCTGGCGGCGTGTTGTGGTTTGAGGAGCCTGGCGGCGTGTTGTGGTTAAACTAGCCTGGCGGCGTGTTGTGGTTCAACTAGCCTGGTGGCGTGTTATGGTTCAACGAACCTGGCTGTATGTTGTGGTTCAACTAGTCTGGCAGCATGTTGTGGTTCAAGGAGCCTGGCGGCGTGTTGAGGTTGAAGGTGCCTGGCGGCGTGTTGTGGTTCAAGTAGCCTGGCGGCGTGTTGTGGTTCAAGGAGCCTGGCGGCGTGTTGAGGTTGAAGGTGCCTGGCGGCGTGTTGTGGTTCAAGGAGCCTGGCGGAGTGTTGTGGTTCAAGGAGCCTGGCGGCGTGTTGTGGTTTAACTAGCCTGGCGGTGTGTTGAGGTTGAAGGTGCCTGGCGGCGTGTTGTGGTTCAAGGAGCCTGGCGGCGTGTTGTGGTTCAAGGAGACTGGTGGCGTGTTGAGGTTCAAGGAGCCTGGCGGCGTGTTGAGGTTGAAGGTGCCTGGCGGCGTGTTGTGGTTCAAGGAGCCTGGCAGCGTGTTGTGGTTCAAGGAGCCTGGCAGCGTGTTGTGGTTCAACTAGCCTGGCGGCGTGTTGTGGTTCAACTAGCCTGGAGGCGTGTTGTGGTTCAACTAGCCTAGCGGTGTGTTGAGGTTGAAGGTGCCTGGCGGCATGTTGTGGTTCAAGGAGCCTGGCGGCGTGTTGTGGTTCAAGGAGACTGGTGGCGTGTTGAGTTTCAAGGAGCGTGGCGGCGTGTCGTGGTTCAAGGAGACTGGCGGCGTGTTGTGGTTCAAGGAGACTGGCGGCGTGTTGTGGTTAAACTAGCCTGGCAGCGTGTTGAGGTTCAAGGAGCCTGGCGGCGGGTTGTGGTTCAAAGTGCCTGGTGGCGTGTTGTGGTTCAACTAGCCTGGTGGCGTGTTGTGGTTCAAGGAGCCTGGTGGCATGTTGTGGTTCAAGGAGCCTGGCGGCATGTTGTGGTTTAAGAAGCCTGGCGGCGTGTTGAGGTTCAAGGAGCCTGGCGGCGTGTTGTGGTTCAACTAGCCTGGCGGCGTGTTGTGGTTCAACTAGCCTGGAGGCGTGTTGTGGTTCAACTAGCCTGGCGGCGTGTTGTGGTTCAAGGAGACTGGCGGTGTGTTGAGGTTGAAGGTGCCTGGCGGCGTGTTGTGGTTCAAGGAGCCTGGCGGCGTGTTGTGGTTCAAGGAGACTGGTGGCGTGTTGAGGTTCAAGGAGCGTGGCGGCGTGTTGTGGTTCAAGGAGACTGGCGGCGCGTTGAGGTTCAAGGAGCCTGGCGGCGTGTTGTGGTTAAACTAGCCTGGCAGCGTGTTGAGGTTCAAGGAGCCTGGCGGCGGGTTGTGGTTCAAAGTGCCTGGTGGCGTGTTGTGGTTCAACTAGCCTGGTGGCGTGTTGTGGTTCAAGGAGCCTGGTGGCATGTTGTGGTTCAAGGAGCCTGGCGGCATGTTGTGGTTTAAGAAGCCTGGCGGCGTGTTGAGGTTCAAGGAGCCTGGCGGCGTGTTGTGGTTCAACTAGCCTGGCGGCGTGTTGTGGTTCAACTAGCCTGGAGGCGTGTTGTGGTTCAACTAGCCTGGCGGCGTGTTGTGGTTCAAGGAGACTGGCGGTGTGTTGAGGTTGAAGGTGCCTGGCGGCGTGTTGTGGTTCAAGGAGCCTGGCGGCGTGTTGTGGTTCAAGGAGACTGGTGGCGTGTTGAGGTTCAAGGAGCGTGGCGGCGTGTTGTGGTTCAAGGAGACTGGCGGCGCGTTGAGGTTCAAGGAGCCTGGCGGCGTGTTGTGGTTAAACTAGCCTGGCAGCGTGTTGTGGTTCAAAGTGCCTGGCGGCGTGTTGTGGTTCAAGGAGCCTGGCGGCGTGTTGTGGTTCAAGGAGCCTGGCGGCGTGTTGAGGTTCAAGGAGCCTGGTGGCGTGTTGTGGTTCAACTAGCCTGGCGGCGTGTTGTGGTTCAAGGAGCCTGGCGGCATTTTGAGGTTCAAGGAGCCTGGTGGCGTGTTGTGGTTCAACTAGCCTGGCAGCGTGTTGTGGTTCAAGGAGCCTGGCGGCATGTTGTGGATCAAGGAGACCGGCAGCGTGTTGAAGTTCTAGGTGCCTGGCGGCGTGTTGTGGTTCAACTAGCTTGGCAGCGTGTTGTGATTCAAGGAGCCTGGCGGCATGTTGTGGTTCAAAGAGACTGGTGGCGTGTTTTGGTTCAACAAGCCTGGCGGCGTGTTGAGGTTTAAGGAGCCTGGTAGGTGTGTTTTGGTTCAAGGAGCCTGGCGGCATGTTTTGGTTCAAGGAGCCTGGCGGCGTGTTGTGGTTCAACTAGCCTGACGGCGTGTTGTGGTTCAAGGAGCCTGGCAGCGTGTTGTGGTCAAACTAAACTGTTGGCGTGTTGTTGTTAAACTAGCCTAGTGGCATATTGTGGTTCAAGGAGCCTGGTGGAGTGTTTTGGTTTAACTAGCCTGGTGGCGTGTTGTGGTTTAACTAGCCTGGCGGCGTGTTGTGGTTTAACTAGCCTGGCGGCGTGTGGTGGTTTAAGGAGCCTGGCAGCATGTTGTGGTTAAACTAACCTGGTGGCGTGTTGTGGTTAAACTAGCCTGGCGGCGTGTTGTGGTTCAACTAGCCTGGCAGCGTGTTGTGGTTCCACTAGCCTGGCGGCGTGTTGTGGTTTAACAAGCCTGGCGGTGTGTTGTGGTTTAAGGAGCCTGGTGGCATGTTGTGGTTCAAGGAGCCTGGTGGAGTGTTTTGGTTTAACTAGCCTGGCGGCGTGTTGTGCTAGTTAAAGGCTAGTTAAAGGCTAGTTAAAGGCTAGTTAAACCACAACACTAGCCTGGCGGCGTGTTGTGGTTTAAGGAGCCTGGCGGCGTGTTGTGGTTAATCTAGCCTGGTGGCGTGTTGTGGTTTAAGGAGCCTGGCGGCGTGTTGTGGTTAAACTAGCCTGGCGGCGTGTTGTGGTTCAACTAGCCTGGCTATGTGTTGTGGTTAAACTAGCCTGGCGGCGTGTCTTGTCCAACTAGTCTGAAGGTGTGTTGTGGTTCAACTCGCCTGGCGGCGTGTTTTGGTCCAACTAGCCTGGCGGCGTGTTGTGGTTCAAGGAGCCTGGCGGCATGTTGAGGTTCAAGGAGCCTGGCGGTGTGTTTTGTTTCAACTAGCCTGGTGGTTTGTTTTGGTTCAACTAGTCTGGCGGCGTGTTGTGGTTCAAGGAGCCTTGCGGCATGTTGAGGTTCAAGTAGCCTGGCGGTGTGTTTTGTTTCAACTAGCCTGGTGGTTTGTTTTGGTTCAACTAGCCTGGCGGCGTGTTGTGGTTAAACTAGCCAGGCGGCATGTTGTGGTTCAAGGAGCCTGGTGGCATGTTGTGGTTAAACTAGCCTGGCGGCGTGTTGTGGTTTAGGGAGACTGGCGGCGTGTTGTGGTTAAACTAGCCTGGCGGCGTGATGTGGTTCAACTAGCCTGGCGCATGTTGTGGTTCAAGGAGCCTGGCGACGTGTTGTGGTCAAACTAGCCTGACGGCGTGTTGTTGTACAAGGAGCCTGGTGGCGTGTTGTGGTTCAACGAGCCTGTCAGCGTGTTTTGGTTCAACTAGCCTGACGGCGTGTTATGGTTCAAGGAGCCTGGCAGCGTGTTGTGGTCAAACTAGCCTGGCGGTGTGTTGTGGTTAAACTAGCCTAGCGGTGTGTTGTGGTTCAAGGAGCCTGGCGGAATGTTGCGGTTCAAGGAGCCTGGCGGTGTTTTGCGGTTCAAGGAGCCTGGCAGCGTGTTGAGGTTCAAGGAGCCTGGCGGCATGTTTTGGTTCAAGGAACCTGGCGGCGTGTTTTGGTTCAACTAGCCTGGTGGTGTTTTATGGTTCAAGGAGCCTGGCGGCGTGTATTGCTTCAACTAGCCTGGTGTCGTGTTGTGGTTCAAGGAGCCTGGGGGCGTGTTTTGGTTCAACTAGCCTGGCGGCATGTTGTGGTTCAAGGAGCGTGGTGGCGTGTTGTGGTTCAACTAGCCTGACGGCGTGTTGTGGTTAAACTAACCTAGCGGCATGTTGTGGTTCAAGGAGCCAGGTGGAGTGTTTTGGTTTAACTTGCCTGGCGGCGTTTTGTGGTTTAAGGAGCCTGGCGGCGTGTTGTGGTTAAACTAGCCTGGCGGCGTGTTGTGGTTAAACTAGCCTGGCGGCATGTTGTGGTTCAAGGAGCCTGGTGGCGTGTTGTGGTTCAAGGAGCCTGGCCGCGTGTTGTGGTCAAACTAGCCTGGTGGCGTGTTGTGGTTAAACTAACCTGGCGGCATGTTGTGGTTCAAGGAGCCTGGCGGCGTGTTGTGGTTAATCTAGCCTGGCGGCGTGTTGTGGTTAAATTAGCCTGGCCGCGTGTTGTGGTTAAACTAGCCTGGCGGCATGTTGTGGTTCAAGGAGCCTGGTGGAGTGTTTTGGTTTAACTAGCCTGGCGGCGTGTTGTGGTTTGAGGAGCCTGGCGGCGTGTTGTGGTTAAACTAGCCTGGTGGCGTGTTATGGTTCAACGAACCTGGCTGTATGTTGTGGTTCAACTAGTCTGGCAGCATGTTGTGGTTCAAGGAGCCTGGTGGCGTGTTGTAGTTCAACTAGCCTGATGGCGTGTTGTGGTTCAAGGAGCCTGGCCGCGTGTTGTGGTTAAACTAGCCTGGTGGCATGTTGTAGTTCAAGGAGCCTGGTGGCGTGTTGTGGTTCAAGGAGCCTGGCGGCGTGTTGTGGTTAATCTAGCCTGGCGGCGTGTTGTGGTTAAACTAGCCTGGCGGCGTGTTGTGGTTAAACTAGCCTGGCCGCGTGTTGTGGTTAAACTAGCCTGGCCGCGTGTTGTGGTTAAACTAGCCTGGCGGCATGTTGTGGTTCAAGGAGCCTGGTGGAGTGTTTTGGTTTAACTAGCCTGACGGCATGTTGTGGTTAAACTAGCCTGGCGGCGTGTTGTGGTTCAACTAGCCTGGAAGCATGCTGTGGATCAACAAGCCTGGCGGTGTGTTGTGGTTCAAACTAGCCTGGCGGCGTGTTGTGGTTCAACGAACCTGGTTGTACGTTGTGGTTCAACTAGCCTGGCAGCATGTTGTGGTTCAAGGAGCCTGGCGGCGTGTTGTGGTTAAACTAGCCTGGCCGCGTGTTGTGATTCAAGGAGCCTGGTGGCGTGTTGTGGTTCAAGGAGCCTGGCCGCGTGTTGTGGTCAAACTAGCCTGGTGGCGTGTTGTGGTTAAACTAACCTGGCGGCATGTTGTGGTTCAAGGAGCCTGGCGGCGTGTTGTGGTTAATCTAGCCTGGCGGCGTGTTGTGGTTAAATTAGCCTGGCCGCGTGTTGTGGTTAAACTAGCCTGGCGGCATGTTGTGGTTCAAGGAGCCTGGTGGAGTGTTTTGGTTTAACTAGCCTGGCGGCGTGTTGTGGTTTGAGGAGCCTGGCGGCGTGTTGTGGTTAAACTAGCCTGGCGGCGTGTTGTGGTTCAACTAGCCTGGTGGCGTGTTATGGTTCAACGAACCTGGCTGTATGTTGTGGTTCAACTAGTCTGGCAGCATGTTGTGGTTCAAGGAGCCTGGTGGCGTGTTGTAGTTCAACTAGCCTGATGGCGTGTTGTGGTTCAAGGAGCCTGGCCGCGTGTTGTGGTTAAACTAGCCTGGTGGCATGTTGTAGTTCAAGGAGCCTGGTGGCGTGTTGTGGTTCAAGGAGCCTGGCGTGTTGTGGAGCCTGGCGGCGTGTTGTGGTTAATCTAGCCTGGCGGCGTGTTGTGGTTAATCTAGCCTGGCGGCGTGTTGTGGTTAAACTAGCCTGGCCGCGTGTTGTGGTTAAACTAGCCTGGCCGCGTGTTGTGGTTAAACTAGCCTGGCGGCATGTTGTGGTTCAAGGAGCCTGGTGGAGTGTTTTGGTTTAACTAGCCTGACGGCATGTTGTGGTTAAACTAGCCTGGCGGCGTGTTGTGGTTCAACTAGCCTGGAAGCATGCTGTGGATCAACAAGCCTGGCGGTGTGTTGTGGTTCAACTAGCCTGGCGGCGTGTTGTGGTTCAACGAACCTGGTTGTATGTTGTGGTTCAACTAGCCTGGCAGCATGTTGTGGTTCAAGGAGCCTGGCGGCGTGTTGTGGTTAAACTAGCCTGGCCGCGTGTTGTGATTCAAGGAGCCTGGTGGAGTGTTTTGGTTTAACTAGCCTGGCGGCATGTTGTGGTTCAAGGAGCCTGGCGGTGTGTTGTGGTTCAAGGAGCCTGGCAGCGTGTTGCGGTTCAAGGAGCCTGGCGGCATGTTTTGGTTCAAGGAACCTGGCGGCGTGTTTTGGTTCAACTAGCCTTGTGGTGTGTTATGGTTCAAGGAGCCTGACGGCGTGTTGTGGTTCAACTAGCCTGGCGTCGTCTTGTGGTTCAAGGAGTCTGGGGGCGTGTTTTGGTTCAACTAGCCTTGCGGCATGTTGTGGTTCAAGGAGCCTGGCGGCGTGTTGTGGTTAAACTAGCCTGGCCGCGTGTTGTGGTTAAACTAGCCTGGCCGCCTGTTGTGGTTAAACTAGCCTGGCGGCATGTTGTGGTTCAAGGAGCCTGGGGGCGTGTTTTGGTTCAACTAGCCTTGCGGCATGTTGTGGTTTAAGGAGCCTGGCGGCGTGTTGTGGTTAAACTAGCCTGGCCACGTGTTGTGGTTAAACTAGCCTAGCGGCATGTTGTGGTTCAAGGAGCCTGGTGGAGTGTTTTGGTTTAACTAGCCTGACGGCGTGTTGTGGTTAAACTAGCCTGGCGGCGTGTTGTGGTTCAACTAGCCTGGCAGCATGCTGTGGTTCAACAAGCCTGGCGGCGTGTTGTGGTTCAACTAGCCTGGCGGCGTGTTGTGGTTCAACGAACCTGGCTGTATGTTGTGGTTCAACTAGCCTGGCAGCATGTTGTGGTTCAAGGAGCCTGGCGGCGTGTTGTGGTTAAACTAGCCTGGCCGCGTGTTGTGGTTAAACTAGCCTGGCGGCATGTTGTGGTTCAAGGAGCCTGGTGGAGTGTTTTGGTTTAACTAGCCTGGCGGCATGTTGTGGTTCAAGGAGCCTGGCGGTGTGTTGCGGTTCAAGGAGCCTGGCAGCGTGTTGCGGTTCAAGGAGCCTGGCGGCATGTTTTGGTTCAAGGAACCTGGCGGCGTGTTTTGGTTCAACTAGCCTGGTGGTGTGTTATGGTTCAAGGAGCCTGGCGGCGTGTTGTGGTTCAACTAGCCTGGCGTCGTCTTGTGGTTCAAGGAGCCTGGGGGCGTGTTTTGGTTCAACTAGCCTTGCGGCATGTTGTGGTTCAAGGAGCCTGGCGGCGTGTTGTGGTTAAACTAGCCTGGCGGCGTGTTGTTGTTAAACTAGCCTGGCCGCGTGTTGTGGTTAAACTAGCCTGGCGGCATGTTGTGGTTCAAGGAGCCTGGGGGCGTGTTTTGGTTCAACTAGCCTTGCGGCATGTTGTGGTTCAAGGAGCCTGGCGGCGTGTTGTGGTTAAACTAGCCTGGCCACGTGTTGTGGTTAAACTAGCCTGGCCGCATGTTATGGTTCAAGGAGCCTGGTGGAGTATTTTGGTTTAACTAGCCTGACGGCGTGTTGTGGTTAAACTAGCCTGGTGGCGTGTTGTAGTTCAACTAGCCTGGCGGCGTGCTGTGGTTCAACAAGCCTGGCGGCGTGTTGTGGTTTAAGGAGCCTGGTGGCATGTTGTGGTTCAAGGAGCCTGGTGGAGTGTTTTGGTTTAACTAGCCTGGCGGCGTGTTGTGGTTAAACTAGCCTGGCGGCGTGTTGTGGTTTAAGGAGCGTGGTGGCGTGTTGTCATTAAACTAGCCTGGCGGCGTGTTGTGGTTAAACTAGCCTGGCTGCGTGTTGTGGTTCAACTAGCCTGGCGGCGTGTTGTGGTTCAACGAACCTGGCTGTATGTTGTGGTTCAACTAGCCTGGCAGCATGTTGTGGTTCAAGGAGCCTGGTGGCGTGTTGTGGTTCAACTAGCCTGACGGCGTGTTGTGGTTAAACTAACCTGGCGGCATGTTGTTGTTCAAGGAGCCTGGTGGAGTGTTTTGGTTTAACTTGCCTGGCGGCGTGTTGTGGTTCAACTAGCCTGGCGGCATGCTGTGGTTCAACAAGCCTGGCGGCGTGTTGTGGTTCAACTAGCCTGGCGGCGTGTTGTGGTTCAACGAACCTGGCTGTATGTTGTGGTTCAACTAGCCTGGCAGCATGTTGTGGTTCAAGGAGCCTGGCGGCGTGTTGTGGTTAAACTAGCCTGGCCTTGTGTTGTGGTTAAACTAGCCTGGCGGCATGTTGTGGTTCAAGGAGCCTGGCGGTGTGTTGCGGTTCAAGGAGCCTGGCAGCGTGTTGCGGTTCAAGGAGCCTGGCGGCATGTTGTGGTTCAAGGAACCTGGCGGCGTGTTTTGGTTCAACTAGCCTTGCGGCATGTTGTGGTTCAAGGAGCCTGGCGGCGTGTTGTGGTTAAACTAGCCTGGCCACGTGTTGTGGTTAAACTAGCCTGGCGGCGTGTTGTGGTTTAAGGAGCGTGGTGGCGTGTTGTCGTTAAACTAGCCTGGCGGTGTGTTGTGGTTAAACTAGCCTGGTGGCGTGTTGTAGTTCAACTAGCCTGGCGGCGTGCTGTGGTTCAACAAGCCTGGCGGCGTGTTGTGGTTTAAGGAGCCTGGGGGCATGTTGTGGTTCAAGGAGCCTGGTGGAGTGTTTTGGTTTAACTAGCCTGGCGGCGTGTTGTGGTTCAACTAGCCTGGCGGCGTGTTGTGGTTTAAGGAGCGTGGTGGCGTGTTGTCGTTAAACTAGCCTGGCGGTGTGTTGTGGTTAAACTAGCCTGGCTGCGTGTTGTGGTTCAACTAGCCTGGCGGCGTGTTGTGGTTCAACGAACCTGGCTGTATGTTGTGGTTCAACTAGCCTGGCAGCATGTTGTGGTTCAAGGAGCCTGGTGGCGTGTTGTGGTTCAACTAGCCTGACGGCCGTGTTGTGGTTAAACTAACCTGGCGGCATGTTGTTGTTCAAGGAGCCTGGTGTAGTGTTTTGATTTAACTTGCCTGGCGGCGTGTTGTGGTTCAACTACCCTGGCGGCATGCTGTGGTTCAACAAGCCTGGCGGCGTGTTGTGGTTCAACTAGCCTGGCGGCATGTTGTGGTTCAACGAACCTGGCTGTATGTTGTGGTTCAACTCGCCTGGCAGCATGTTGTGGTTCAAGGAGCCTGGCGGCGTGTTGTGGTTAAACTAGCCTGGCCGCGTGTTGTGGTTAAACTAGCCTGGCGGCATGTTGTGGTTCAAGGAGCCTGGTGGAGTGTTTTGGTTTAACTAGCCTGGCGGCATGTTGTGGTTCAAGGAGCCTGGCAGTGTGTTGCGGTTCAAGGAGCCTGGCAGCGTGTTGCGGTTCAAGGAGCCTGGCGGCATGTTGTGGTTCAAGGAACCTGGCGGCGTGTTTTGGTTCAACTAGCCTGGTGGTGTGTTATGGTTCAAGGAGCCTGGTGGCGTGTTGTGGTTCAACTAGCCTGGCGTCGTCTTGTGGTTCAAGGAGCCTGGGGGCGTGTTTTGGTTCAACTAGCCTTGCGGCATGTTGTGGTTTAAGGAGCCTGGCGGCGTGTTGTGGTTAAACTAGCTGGCCGCGTGTTGTGGTTAAACTAGCCTGGCGGCATGTTGTGGTTTAAGGAGCCTGTTGGCGTGTTGTAGTTAAACTAGCCTGGCAGTGTGTTGTGGCTTAAGGAGCCTGGCGGCGTGTTGTGGTTAAACTAGCCTGGCGGAGTGTTGTGGTTCAACTAGCCTGGCGGCGTGTTTTGGTCCAACTAGCCTGGCGGTGTGTTGTGGTTCAACTAGCCTGGCGGCGTGTTTTGGTCGAACTAGCCTGGCGGAGTGTTGTGGTTCAACTAGCCTGGCGGCGTGTTTTGGTCCAACTAGCCTGGCGGGGTGTTGTGGTTCAACTCGCCTGGCGGCGTGTTTTGGTCCAACTAGCCTGGCGGAGTCTTTTGGTCCAACTAGCCTGGCGGCGTGTTTTGGTCCAACTAGCCTGGCGGCGTGTTTTGGTCCAACTAGCCTGGCGGTGTGTTGTGGTTCAACTCGCCTCGCGGCGTGTTTTTTTCCAACTAGCCTGGCGGTGTGTTGTAGTTCAACTAGCCTTAGGGGTGTACTACGAAGCTAGATTAGAGGGTTAGCGAGGTATGTTGAGTCTAAAGCCAGGATTTCCAGTACCACGAAGGTGGCTCTCTTTTAACCTGGCTAGATCACCATGGTAACTTTCTCTGCAAGCTTAACCTGGTCCGGAGCAGGTTATGTGCAGAGTTTAGGCTCAAATCGGCCATAAACAAGTGCCACCCTTTCACTTTCACCCAATCCCTTTGACCTGAGCGGTAGGATTGTGCAATGGAGGGAGAGTATTCAGAAACTGGACTGATCCGCTGGCTTTCCCATGACCATATTCTCTATGAACGCTAGAGATTTTCAGCTGAGGGAATACGTTACATTTGTAATCTGCTAGAGCCATATATTGGCAGCGCCATCAAACGCAGCTGTGCGCTCACAGTAGCGCAAACGGCGTGCGTTTCTTTGCGTTTCTTTGCCACGGGAACCTACATGCATTCAGTTGGTGATGCAGAAAATCTGAGCCAGAATACTGGAATAAAGGTTGTACTTGCTCTTACTAAACTGCTGAATATGTTTGTAGTATTCCCTGGCCATCTGCCCACGCTTCAAATAAAAGAAGCGTTTTACTAAATCGCAGGTAACATAAATTAATAGTCCATTATATTGATAATCAGTGTGACGTGGAATTTCATGTGAAATGTTGTAATATAATTCATAGATTCCCCAGGGTGATAGGGTACCTATTAAAGTGGCCGGTGAACTTATATTGGTATCACAGATAATATTAAATCTTAAATTAATTTCACATAGATTTAGCAAAAAAACTAGTGATTTTCATTTATCATTCATAATGGGACAGTCAGACCTACATCATTTTTAAATCTGCTGCATTAAGTTTGAAGTTTAAGCGCTCTAAAAGAGGGAGGGAGATTAATTAAGGTGCATTAAGTGATGAAATAAATATAACTTACGAATTTACACGATCTGGAATTTTTTGCCAGCACTCCTCTCTGGCTTTATTCGCACCTACAGTGTTGCTTTTGGCCGTAAAGATTTCTTTGAAATCCTCATAGCCCTGTATTATTAAAACCTGCTCCTCCTGACTGAAATATACGGACCGCCATGTATCCATTTTATCTGGAATAGGTGTCAAATGATGCGTCAAACGCCCCCTTTTTTTATGAACGCGCACAGAGCAGAAAGCAGAAAGCCGTGTTGGCGTGTTGTGGTCAAACTAGCCTGGTGGCATGTTGTGGTTCAAGGGGCCTGGCGGCGTGTTGGGGAGGGGAGGAGCCTGTTTGCCTTCAGCCGTGGGGGTGGGGGTTGGGGTGCTCGGTCAGGACCCGTCCTGTCTCTGTCTTGGGGATTAGGAGCTGAATTATTCATGAAGTCTCGTTTGAAAGCGTCTCTGGGACACTCGTCTGGACTGGGAGGTCTTCTATTGTTATCAGGTGGATCCAGAGACAGTCATCACATGTTGGAAAGCCTCTTCATCTGTCTTTTTAATTGAGCCCCATCTAGAACATCTGGATGAGCAGATCTGAGGTTGTGGGCTGATCCCTGGAAGATCTGCCAGATCCTCTCTGTCGATGACAAACAGCTTTGCTTTCTGCTGCTGACTCTGGTTTTTGAGGTCCTGGTTCCTCCAGGTGCCTGAACATGTGGAGGAACATTGTGTTGGAGTGAAGGGTCCCAGTGTGCAGAAGACGAGGAGAAGCTTTGGTGGTTGCTGCACCCTGGAGAGTAACGTGTTCAGGTGGAGGTTGGGTGATGGTGTGGAGCAGCATCTCCTACAAGTCTCCTCCCAGTCTCCTACCAGTCTCCCACCAGTCTCCTACCAGTCTCCCACCAGTCTCCTACCAGTCTCCTCCCAGTCTTCTACCAGTCTTCTACCAGTCTCCTACCAGTCTTCCACCAGTCTTCCACCAGTCTCCTACCAGTCTCTACCAGTCTCCTCCCAGTCTCCTACAAGTATCCTCCCAGTCTCCCACCAGTCTCCTACCTGTCTCCACCAGTCTCCTACAAGTCTCCCACCAGTCTCCACCAGTCTCCTACAAGTCTCTTACCAGTCTCCTACAAGTCTCCTACAAGTCTCCCACCAGTCTCCACCAGTCTCCTACAAGTCTCTTACCAGTCTCCTACAAGTCTCCTACAAGTCTCCCACCAGTCTCCTACAAGTCTCCTACAACTCTCCTACCAGTCTCCTACAAGTCTCCCGCCAGTCTCCCACCAGTCTCCTACAAGTCTCCTACAAGTCTCCCACCAGTCTCCTACAAGTCTCCTACAAGTCTCCCACCAGTCTCCCACAGTCTCCTACAAGTCTCCCACCAGTCTCGTACAAGTCTCCTTCCAGTCTCCTACAAGTCTCCTACAAGTCTCCCACCAGTCTCCTACAAGTCTCCTACAAGACTCCCACCAGTCTCCTACAAGTCTCCTACAAGTCTCCCACCAGTCTCCTACCAGTCTCCTACAAGTCTCCTACAAGTCTCCCACCAGTCTCCTACAAGTCTCCCACCCGTCTTTTACAAGTCTCCTACAAGTCTCCCACAGTCTCCCACCAGACACCTAAAAGTCTCCTACAAGCCTCCCACCTGTCTCCTACAAGTCTCCTACAAGTCTACCACCAGTCTCCTACAAGTCTCCTACTAGTCTACACCAGGCTCCTTCCAGTCTCCTCCTAGACTCCTCCCAATCTCCTACAAGTCTCCTCCCAGTCTCTTACCAGTCTCCCACTAGTCTCCTCCCAGTCTCCTACAAGTCTCCTACAAGTCTCCCACCCGTCTTTTACAAGTCTCCTACAAGTCTCCCACAGTCTCCCACCAGTCACCTACAAGTCTCCCACCTGTCTCCTACAAGTCTCCTACAAGTCTACCACCAGTCTCCTACAAGTCTCCTACTAGTCTACACCAGGCTCCTTCCAGTCTCCTTCCAGTCTCCTCCTAGCCTCCTCCCAATCTCCTACAAGTCTCCTCCCAGTCTCTTACCAGTCTCCCACCAGTCTCCTCCCAGTCTCCTACAAGTCTCCTCCCAGTCTCCCACCAGTCTTCTCCCAATCTCCTACAAGTCTCCTCCAAGTCTCCTCCCAGTGTCCTACCAGTCTCCCACCAGTCTCCCACCAGTCTCCTCCCAGTCTCCTACCAGTCTCCACCAGTCTCCTACCAGTCTCCCACCAGTCTCCTACCAGTCTCCTCCCAGTCTCCTACCAGTCTCCACCAGTTTCCTCCCAGTCTCCTACAAGTCTCCTTCAAGTCTCCCACCAGTCTCTTCCCAGTCTCCTACCAGTCTCCACCAGTCTCCTCCCAGTCTCTTGCCAGTCTCCCACCAGTCTCCTCTCAGTCACCTCCCAGTCTCCTACCAGTCTCCTCCCAGTCTCCTACCAGTCTCCCACCAGTCTCCTACCTGTCTCCACCAGTCTCCTACAAGTCTCCCACCAGTCTCCACCAGTCTCATACAAGTCTCTTACCAGTCTCCTACAAGTCTCCTACCAGTCTCCCACCAGTCTCCTACAAGTCTTCTACAACTCTTCTACCAGTCTCCTACAAGTCTCCCACCAGTCTCCCACAGTCTCCTACAAGTCTCCCACCAGTCTCCCACCATACTCCTCCCAGTCTCCTACAAGTCTCCTCCCAGTCTCCCACCAGTATCCTCCCAGTCTCCTACCAGTCTCCTCCCAGTCTCCTACCAGTCTCCCACCAGTCTCCTACCTGTCTCCACCAGTCTCCTACAAGTCTCCCACCAGTCTCCACCAGTCTCATACAAGTCTCTTACCAGTCTCCTACAAGTCTCCTACCAGTCTCCCACCAGTCTCCTACAAGTCTTCTACAACTCTTCTACCAGTCTCCTACAAGTCTCCCACCAGTCTCCCACAGTCTCCTACAAGTCTCCCACCAGTCTCCCACCATACTCCTCCCAGTCTCCTACAAGTCTCCTCCCAGTCTCCCACCAGTATCCTCCCAGTCTCCTACAAGTCTCCTCCCAGTCTCCTACCAGTCTCCCACCAGTCTCTTCACAGTCTCCTACCAGTCTCCACCAGTCTCCTCCCAGTCTCCTCCTAGTCTCCTACCAGTCTTCTACCAGTCTCCTACCAGTCTTCCACCAGTCTCCACCAGTCTCCTCCCAGTCTCCTACAAGTCTCCTCCCAGTCACCTCCCAGTCTCCTACCAGTCTCCTCCCAGTCTCCTACAACTCTTCTACCAGTCTCCTACAAGTCTCCCACCAGTCTCCCACCAGTCTCCTCCCAGTCTCCTACAAGTCTCCTCCCAGTCTCCCACCAGTATCCTCCCAGTCTCCTACCTGTCTCCTCCCAGTCTCCTACCAGTCTTCTACCAGTCTCCTACCAGTCTTCCACCAGTCTCCACCAGTCTCCTCCCAGTCTCCTACCAGTCTCCCACCAGTCTCCTACCAGTCTCCACCAGTTTCCTCCCAGTCTCCTACAAGTCTCCTTCAAGTCTCCCACCAGTCTCTTCCCAGTCTCCTACCAGTCTCCACCAGTCTCCTCCCAGTCTCTTGCCAGTCTCCCACCAGTCTCCTCCCAGTCACCTCCCAGTCTCCTACCAGTCTTCTACCAGTCTCCTACCAGTCTTCCACCAGTCTCCACCAGTCTCCTCCCAGTCTCCTACAAGTCTCCTCCCAGTCACCTCCCAGTCTCCTACCAGTCTCCTCCCAGTCTCCTACCAGTCTCCCACCAGTCTCCTACCTGTCTCCACCAGTCTCCTACAAGTCTCCCACCAGTCTCCCACCAGTCTCCTACAACTCTTCTACCAGTCTCCTACAAGTCTCCCACCAGTCTCCCACAGTCTCCTACAAGTCTCCCACCAGTCTCGTACAAGTCTCCTTCCAGTCTCCTTCCAGTCTCCTACCAGTCTCCCACCAGTCTCCTGCAAGTCTCCTACATGTTTCCCACAAGTCTCCCATCAGTCTCCTACCAGTCTCCTCCCAGTCTCTTACAAGTCTCCTACAAGTCTCCCACCAGTCTCCCACCAGTCTCCTACAAGTCTCCCACCAGTCTCCTACCAGTCTCCTACAAGTCTCTTACCAGTCTCCTACAAGTCTCCTACCAGTCTCCCACCAGTCTCCTACAAGTCTCCTACAACTCTTCTACCAGTCTCCTACAAGTCTCCCACCAGTCTCCACCAGTCTCCTACAAGTCTCTTACCAGTCTCCTACAAGTCTCCTACCAGTCTCCCACCAGTCTCCTACAAGTCTCCTACAACTCTTCTACCAGTCTCCTACAAGTCTCCCACCAGTCTCCACCAGTCTCCTACAAGTCTCTTACCAGTCTCTTACAAGTCTCCTACCAGTCTCCCACCAGTCTCCTACAACTCTTCTACCAGTCTCCTACAAGTCTCCCACCAGTCTCCCACCAGTCCACCAGTCTCTCCTACAGTCTCTACAGTCTCCTACAAGTCTCCTACAAGTCTCCCACCAGTCTCCTACAAGTCTCCTACAAGTCTCCCACCAGTCTCCTACAAGTCTCCTACATGTTTCCCACAAGTCTCCCACCAGTCTCCTACCAGTCTCCTACATGTTTCCCACAAGTCTCCCACCAGTCTCCTACCAGTCTCCCCCCAGTCTCTTACAAGTCTCCTACAAGTCTCCCACCAGTCTCCCACCAGTCTCCTACAAGTCTCCCACCAGTCTCCTACAAGTCTCCTACAAGTCTAACACCAGTCTCCTACAAGTCTGCCACCAGTCTCCTACCAGTCTCCTACCAGTCTCCTACAAGTCTCCTACCAGTTTCCCACCAGTCTCCTACAAGTCTCCTACCAGTCTCCAACCAGTCTCCTACAAGTCTCCCACCAGACTCCTACAAGTCTCCTACAAGTATCCTACAAGTCTCCCACCAGTCTCCTCCCAGTGTCCCACCAGTCTCCTCCTAGTCTCCTACAAGTCTCCCACCAGTCTCCCACCAGTCTCCTACAACTTTTCTACCAGTCTCCTACAAGTCTCCCACCAGTCTCCCACAGTCTCCTACAAGTCTCCCACCAGTCTTGTACAAGTCTCCTTCCAGTCTCCTACCAGTCTCCCACCAGTCTCCTGCAAGTCTCCTACATGTTTCCCACAAGTCTCCCATCAGTCTCCTACCAGTCTCCTCCCAGTCTCTTACAAGTCTCCTACAAGTCTCCCACCAGTCTCCCACCAGTCTCCTACAAGTCTCCCACCAGTCTCCTACCTGTCTCCACCAGTCTCCTCCTAGTCTCCTCCCAGTCTCCTACCAGTCTCCTCCCAGTCTCCTCCCAGTCTCCTACAAGTCTCCTCCCAGTCTCCTACCACCAGTCTCCTCCCAGTCTCCTACCAGTCTCCACCAGTCTCCTCCTAGTCTCCTACAAGTCTCCTCCCAGTCTCCTACCAGTCTCCTCCCAGTCTCCTACCAGTCTCTTACTAGTCTCCTCCCAGGTTCATTGTTCATTGACTGTTAATTTTATGCTCAACTGAACCATAGATGTTCCTGAATGTCATCAGATACTCTGCTGTTCCAGCTGCAGGAAGTCTGAACCATGTCCTCAGAAAGGTTGCAGCCCTTCAAACGAGTTGTAGATCTCTGGAGCTCTTATTGTGAAGGTCAGTCAGGAGGGCATTAAAGTAATGAACCCTCCGTGAGATAAAAGCATGGACGAGCTTTTCCAAAGCCTGTTTTGACATGTTCTTCATCTGTTCTTCATTTAGCCTGTTTTGCTTTTTTGTTTTGTTTTTAAGATGCCAGAAAGATGATTTAGTTGCACATTTTATATTGGAACTAAAATTTAGATCCTCATCAAGGATCATGCCCAGATTCTTGACTTGATTTTCTAGTTTTTGTTGACGTAGTTGTGACTACATAGTCACTGACTCTTAACCTTCTTCTTTATTACAGAAACAACTACGTCAGTCTTTTCTTTGCTCTGTTCAAGGAAGTTTAATTTCATCCAGTTGTTTACTTCCTCGAGGCTCTGACGTAACACGTTGATCAGACTGTGGTTATTTGATGAGCTCTGGATAAATCTGGATATTATCTGCATAGCTGTGATAAGAAACTCCACTGTGTTGTAGAATGTGGAAGAGGGGCGCATGTAGAGGCTGAAGAGAAAGGGCCCAAGTATTGATCCTTGTGGGACTCCTTATGTTATCGTGGCTCTTTCTGGTTGGTAATTACCACGACTCACCATGTAGCCCTGGTCATCCCAGTCCCTGATGGCCCAGCCCACTTCTCCAGTCTATCAAGACCAGTGGTTCTTAACCTGGGTTCAATCGAACCCTAGGGGGTTCAGTGGAGGTCAAGACATGGACCTGACTCATATGATTCATGATGACACGTCCTATTTGGTTATCACTGGCTACAGGTGATCATGTTACGTTGCTTGGCCAGTCTGTGCTGGAGCAAATTTAGTGCGCTCAGTAGGCGACCTATGACTGTAGTGATGGTACATCCTGTGATTTCTTTAATATTTTGATCCATAATAACTATGTCGAGTGAAAAAAAGAAAGTGTACCTACTTTCAACAGCACTTTCAACATTTTGGTGTCAACAACTGGTAGCATATCCTGTTATTGCAAGGAAAACCCTGGAAATTTTTATACAGATTGTTACAAAATATCTTTGCGAGCAATCCTTTTCAAGGATGCTGGACATGAAAATGAAGAAAAGCAACAGACTTTGTCTTCAGCGACCCTCGTGACCCTAGTGAGGATAAAACAGGTTCAGAAAATGAATGATAAATACAATCAATAATCAGTAAGGTATGTAATCAATGCCGTTCATGCATTGTATTGGTTTTGTTCTTTGAGCCTCGTGATGTTAATGTTGTTCTCCATTAAAACATAGATCTATGGATTGAATTTAAAAAAATATACTTTATTTTTCAATAATGAAGGGCTCAGTGAATGTTCATTTGAAACTGGTGGAGTTCAGTACCTCCAACAAGGTTAAGAACCACTCAACTAGAAGTATTTTGTGATCCAAGAACAGCAGGACTGTGAGATCTTCTGCATCTCTGTTCAGCTGGATGTCTCTCAGCATCATCATGAGAACAGGTTCAGTGCTGTGATGTGACTGAAAATTGTCCAGGGTGTCATTCTTTACTTATTTTAAACAGTGAAAGCCTTCTGACTGAGCCCTTGGTACTATGATGGTTTGGATGTTAAGCTGGTGAAGGTCTGTTCCTAAACTGATGTGAAAATGACCGGTTATGTTAAAGATTGTAGAAGCGACATTCTGCCTGATTTGTGTAACGAAGGACGTTTTAACGTGTCTTTAGCCACAGAGACAATGTTAATCGTCTCTTTAGCAGCCTGGGCCCCTTCCCTCACAGATGCTTTGCTTGGAATCATCTTTTTTTTTTTCTCAGATTCATCTGGGTCAGGCTGATTCACAGCTCCGAGTTTGATTCTGGAGTTAGTGCTGCCATGGCGGCCTCTGGGAAGGGAGGAGCTTCCTCTGGCCTCCACATCTGCACACAGCAGCATTTAATCCCACACAGCAGCAGATTAATTTTAAAGCCGCTTTCAGGATGCTTAACCTCGCTGTCGGTGCTCTGATATTAAAAAACCAGCCACCTAAAAATACAGGCAGACGTGCATTAGCTCGCCTTTGTTTGTCACAAATGTGTTTCTGTGATATAGAGGCAGAGCTAAAAACAGGAGCTGAAACTAGGAGACAAAACTAGGAGATACAAACAGGAGCTGAAACAAGGAGATAAAACCAGGAGATGAAACCAGGAGCTGAAACCAGGAGCTGAAACCAGCAGATGAAACCAGGAGACGAAACCAGGAGCTGAAACCAGCAGACGAAACCGGGAGATGAAACCGGGAAACGAAACCAGGAGATGAAACCAGCAGATGAAACCAGGAGACGAAACCGGGAGCTGAAACCAGCAGACGAAACCAGGAGATGAAACCAGCAGATGAAACCAGGAGATGAAACCAGCAGATGAAACCAGCAGACGAAACCGGGAGACGAAACCGGGAGACGAAACCGGGAGATGAAACCGGGAGATGAAACCGGGAGACGAAACCGAGATCTGAAACCGGGAAACGAAACCAGGAGATGAAACCAGCAGATGAAACCAGGAAATGAAACCAGGAGATGAAACCAGGAGCTGAAACCTAGAGATGAAACCAGGAGATAAAAACCGGGAGACGAAACCAGGAGCTGAAACCAGCAGATGAAACCAGGAGACGAACCAGGAGCTGAAACCAGGAGCTGAAACCAGCAGACGAAACCGGGATCTGAAACCGGGAGACGAAACCGGGAGACGAAACCGGGATCTGAAACCGGGAAACGAAACCAGGAGATGAAACCAGGAGATGGAACCAGGAGCAGAAACCAGGAAATGAAACCAGGAGCTGAAACCAGGAGATGAAACCAGAAGCTGAAACCTAGAGATGAAACCAGGAGATGAAACCAGAAGCTGAAACCTAGAGATGAAACCAGGAGATAAAAACCGGGAGACGAAACCAGGAGATGAAACCAGGAGACGAAACAAGGAGACGAAACAAGGAGACAAAACCAGGAGATGAAACCAGGAGATCAGCAGCATCAGCAGAGAGGCCCAGATCTCCCTCCCCTCAGCCGTCTCCACCAGCTCCTCTGGGAGAATCCCGAGGTGCTCCCAGGCCAGCTGAGAGATATAATCTCTCCAGCAGGTCCTGCATCTTCCCTGTAGTCTTCTCCCAGTTGGACATGCCCGAAACATCTCTCCAGGGAGGCGTCCAGGGGGCATCCTAACCAGCAGCGGCTCTACTCTGAGTCTCTCCCGAATGACTGAACTCCTCACCCTATCTCTAAGGGAGAGTCCAGCCACCCTGCGGAGAAAACTCATTTCCACCGCTTGTATCCGCGATCTCATTCTTTCGGTCACTACCCACAGTTCATGACCATAGGTGAGGGTTGGAACAAAGATCAACCGGTAAACAGAGAGCCTTGCCTTTTGGCTCAGCTCTCTCTTCACCACAACAGACCGGTACAGAGTCACCACCACAGCAGACGCTGCACCAATCCGTCTGTCGATCTCTCGTTCCTTTCTCCCATCACTCGTGAACAAGACCCCGAGATACTTAAACTCCTCCACTTGAGGCAGAACCTCACTCCCGACCCGGAGGAGGCATTCTACCCTTTTCCGACTGAGGACCATGGTCTCAGATTTGGAGGTGCTGGTTCTCATCCCTGCCGCTTCACACTCGGCTGCGAACCGCTCCAGCGAGAGCTGCAGATCCCCACTCGATGGCGCCAACAGGACCACGTCATCTGCAAACAGCAGAGACGAGATCCCGACACCACCGAACCGGAACCCTTCCGCTCCTTGGCTGCACCTAGAAATTCTGTCCATAAACGTTATGAACAGAATCGGTGACAAAGGGCAGCCCTGGCAGAGTCCAACTCCCACTGAAAACGAATCCGACTTACAACCGGCAATGCGGACCAAGCTCCCACTCCATCTGTACAGGGACTGGACAGCCCGTAACAACGGGCCACTCGGATTCCTCAGTAAGATCACCAGGACTTGCTCCTCTGGTGATAATATCTGCGATGTTCAGTGACCCTGGTATCCACCACCAATCCTGTATGTCAGTGTTGCTCTGGATCTCGCCAACTCGGTTCGCATAGAAGGTCTGGTATCCATAGCTTTCACGTTGTATTGCACCTAAGATGGTCTGACTGTCGACAAGATGGTACCACCTCTTGACTTCAATTCGGCAGTGTCTGGAAATAATTCTTCAGCCGGGTTGCGAAGACTGCTCCACACATCTCTGCCTTCACGGGGTCACCCTTCTGGTCAAGAGGGGTCAGCTTGGCCTTGGACTCAACTAGCCTCACGATGACACCATGGCTGCAGCTCCAGCGTAGATACAGCACAGCGCCATATGCGTGCTCACTGCAATCAGAGAAGGTGATGCCACTTGGTTCTCCACCTGGGTCTGGTGGTGACAGGGACCTGGTGAATCTGAGTTGGCCCAGGTCAACATACTCTTCGAGGAGTTTTATGGCATCTTCTCTGAGTTCTTTGGACAAGGCGGCGTCCCAGGTGTCCTCTTTGTGGTACATTATTTTTGCTTCCTGATAAGCCCTTCGAATCAAGATGGCTCCCTTCTGCTTTGCCGGAGCCACAAGCCCAAGTGGATCATAGAGCCCAGAGACTTGGCTTAACAGTTCTCTTCTCGTGAGTGGATCTGGAGTTTGTTGTCTGACCTCTTCTCTCTGTAGGTTCTGGCCTAGACGCATTTTTTTCTTCTTCTTGGAGAATTTTACTGCAACCATGACATGTAGCTTGTCATCTTCACTGGTGTAACCGAGGCCGAGGGCTTTGTTATCCTCTTCAGTGAGTTGGTTTGGCAGGATCATAGTCTTTGGCTTTGACTCCATCTCACCTTTACCTTTCTGGGCTTTCCTCCCACTTTGATCAGAGTAGACCCAGGGCTTCATGCAGAAACCTCCAGCCTTTAGAATCTGCTCAATGTTGGACGTAAGGAGTTTCAGGTGGTTGAGGCTGTTGTGAGAGGTCAGGATGTCATCAACGTATGCATCTTCCTCCAGCACACGTTTCTCTTCCTCAAAGTGACTGAATGGAGGCAAGTTGGCGGTCTCTCGCAGGGCGACTTGAGCTATGCAGCCAGCTGGTTTATCTCCGATGTTGACTCTTGTTATGGCGAAATCTTCAATCTCAGCATCCTCACTGTCACGCCACAGGAACCTGTGCAGGTGGACCTCCCTTTCCTCCAACCAGACAGAGTTGTACATCTTGCGGATGTCACCAAGGGCAGCAAAGACACCAGCTCGAAACCTCAGCAAGACAGCTCTAATTGGGTTCAGGACATCAGGACCTTTGATCAATATGTCATTTAAAACTCAGGCCTCTGCACTTTTGGCTGCTGTTCCATACTAGCCTTACTGGGGTGGAGACTGAATGTGGGTTTGGTGCAATCAGGTGACTTATGTACCACACTGGCCCGGTCCAACTCTGCAGAACCTCTTTGGATAACTTTACTGCAGCTTTGCGTTTTAACCATTTCATGGACTTGTGCAGTGTAGGCTGTCTTCCACTCTGGGTCCTTTGCCAACTGCTTCTCCATTCTGAGAAATGTGGCCTCAACTGCTCGTTTGTTGTTGGGTAAAGATGCTGGATCCTCTATCCATGGATACTTGGCGTGCCAGTGTGGTTCTGGGCTGCGGTGGTCTCCAGTCACATATGTCAAGCCGTTTCTCACAATCTCCATCTCTCTTTCTTCAGCCAGTGTCATCTCTTTTCCCCCGGGCTGACAATTTCCACAGCGACATCCTCCGCATTTCAGTTCACAAGCAGCTCCAATGCTTTCCCACTTCCACCACTTCAGGAAGTCTCTGGTGCTAGTGGCTGTATTGGATTGGGTGTGAGGGTGGTTAAATGACAGGCATGTGACTGGGTTTTTACCGGTGAGTTCACTGTACTTGACTGCTGCGGTTCTCATAGATCTCGCAAAGTGTGTCTTAGACATATGAGCCATTAAAGTTACTTCTTCGAAGAGGTCCGGGTGTGTGCCTCCGACAGTCTTGCCAAGGGGGCCATCCCAGAGCACCAGAACTTTCTGTGATACCAGCTGACCTTCTTTGTGACTGATCAGAAGCTGTATTTCTCTGGGTCTTTCGAGGTCTTTGAGTGGAACGTCTGGGAAGATCTTCTGGAAATGTGCTGGAAATGGTGTCACAGCATTGGATGATGTCACAGCTGGAGGTGACGTCACAGCTGGAAGTGATGTCACAGCTGGAAATGGTGTCACAGCTTTGGATGATGTCACAGCTGGAGGTGACGTCACAGCTGGAGGGGATGTCACAGCTGGAAATGGTGTCACAGCATTGGATGATGTCACAGCTGGAGGTGACGTCACAGCTGGAAGTGATGTCACAGCTGGAAATGGTGTCACAGCTTTGGATGATGTCACAGCTGGAGGTGACGTCACAGCTGGAGGGGATGTCACAGCTGGAAATGGTGTCACAGCATTGGATGATGTCACAGCTGGAGGTGACGTCACAGCTGGAGGTGATGTCACAGCTGGAAATGGTGTCACAGCTTTGGATGATGTCACAGCATTGGATGATGTCACAGCTGGAGATGGCGTCACAACTGGAGGTGGTGTCACCGCTGGAGGTGACGCCACAGCTGGAGGTGGTGTCACAGCTGGAGGAGTCCTCACAGCTGGAAATGGTGTCACAGCTTTGGATGATGTCACAGCTAGATATGGCGTCACAACTAGAGGTGGTGTCATAGCTGGAGGTGACACCACAGCTGGAGGTGGTGTCACCGCTGGAGGTGGTATCACAGCTGGAGGTGGTGTCACAACTTGAAGTGGTGTCACCACTGGAGGTGGTGTCACAGCTGGAGGTGGTGTCACAGCCGGAGGTGGTGTCACAACTTGAAGTGGTGTCACCAATGGAGGTGGTGTCACAGCTGGAGGTGGTGTCACAGCCGGAAGTGGTGTCACCGCTGGAGGTGGTGTCACAGCTGGACGTGATGCCACAGATGGAGGTGGTGTCACAGCCGGAAGTGGTGTCACCGCTGGAGGTGGTGTCACAGCTGGATGTGATGCCACAGCTGGAGGTGGTGTCACAGCTGGAGGTGGTAACACAGCTGGAGGTGGTGTAACAGCTGGAGGTGGTGTCACAGCTGGAAATGGTGTCACAGCTTTGGATGCTGTCACAGCTAGAGCCCTATGGAATCCGTGATCACGGAATCGCGGACGGAATCGCGGAATTGGAGATTAAAAACGGAATTCACTTTAAATGCACAATATAACAGAACTGAACAGCAATTTGCGCAAAAGTTTGTTTATTTTCTTCCGGACTAAAAGTGACTTTTTTTTTTTTAAAGATTTTTTTGGCACTAGTGACTTGTATTGATGGTGGAGAGAGACAGGAAGGGGGGCAGAGAGAACGGGGAAGACACGCAGCAAGGAGCCGACAAGCCGGGAGTCGAGCTCGCGATTAGCCGCACGAGGACTGTAGCCTCTGTACATGGGCCGCCTGCCCAAACCACTGCGCTACCGGGGCGGCCCGAAAGGAACTTTTCTTTCAAGAAAATGTTCCAACGGGGGTCACGAAAAGCTGGGACACTGCGCGCTTCTCCGCCTCCTGCCCCCGCTTTCCTCCATTAATAAAAAAAAAAAAAAAAAAAAAAAAAAAACACGTCGAAGCGGCCACCTGAGAAACCGGCGAAGAAGCGAAGGAACTACCGGCTGTCTCCCAGGTACAGAACAGAGCAGTTTCTCCGAGATTATTATGTGTCTGGTGATTCAGTGTTCTGCTAGTTTAGCCAGGACACGATTGAATGGACATGAAAAGATACGTGCGAGGATCACTGGACGAGTGAAAAGCACAAACATAAAAAGGCGAGAATCCCTCACTGATCAAAACACAAAGAGGCTGTAACAGCTGGAACACCTAAAGAAAAAAATCACACTGACACACAACCAGTTTTCAGTGCTTTGGATTTCATAGCATCTACATCAGCTGTAGTAAATATAGTTTATTCTGTTATCAGACACATAGTTTGTTATGACGTACCTGAAAAATGTCAGGTACGTCATGACAAACTATGTCTGATAACAGAATAAATTAAACAGGCTAAAATGATTAGTTTACAGCTGTTGAAATTCCTTTCTTTTTTTCACTTTAAATGGATTTTACCTATTTTAGTTTTTTTTTCTTGAATTTTTTTCTTTGTCATAAAATGAATGTTTTATTGGACACAATATGTTTAAAAGTATGATAACAGTAACGTTTACAGTTATATTTGCATAAATTGTCTATATTTCATTATTTTATATACTGTATTGGGGTTAAATTTGCATAAAATTTAAAACGAAATTCTCAAAAATTAAAAACCGAAAAACACCGAAAATGAAAAAAATCAAAACGGAATTTGAGAAAAAATAAAACGGATTTCATAGGGCCCTACACAGCTAGAGATGTCGTTACAACTGGAGGTGGTGTCAATGCTGGAAGGTGACGCCACAGCTGGAGGTGGTGTCACTGCTGGAAGTGATGTCACAGCTGGAAATGGTGTCACAGTTTTGGATGATGTCACAGCTGGAGGTGACGTCACAGCTGGACATGGTGTCACAGCTTTGGATGATGTCACAGCTAGAGATGGCGTCACAACTGGAGGTGGTGTCACCGCTGGAGGTGACGCCACAGCTGGAGCTGGTGTCACAGCTGGAGGAGTCCTCACAGCTGGAAATGGTGTCACAGCTTTGGATGATGTCACAGCTAGAGATGGCGTCACAACTAGAGGTGGTGTCATAGCTGGAGGTGACACCACAGCTGGAGGTGGTGTCACAGCTGGAGGTGGTGTCACAGCTGGAGGTGGCGTCACCGCTGGAGGTGGTATCACAGCTGGAGGTGGTGTCACAACTTGAAGTGGTGTCACCACTGGAGGTGGTGTCATAGCTGGAGGTGGTGTCACAGCCGGAAGTGGTGTCACCGCTGGAGGTGGTGTCACAGCTGGACGTGATGCCACAGCTGGAGGTGGTGTCACAGCTGGAGGTGGTAACACAGCTGGAGGTGGTAACACAGCTGGAGGTGGTGTCACTGCTGGAAGTGATGTCACAGCTTGAAATGGTGTCACAGTTTTGGATGATATCACAGCTGGAGGTGACGTCACAGCTGGAAATGGTGTCACAGCTTTGGATGATGTCACAGCTAGAGGTGGTGTCACAGCTGGAGGTGATGTCACCGCTGGAGGTGATGCCACAGCTGGAGGTGGTGTCACAGCTGGAGGTGTACACAGCTGGAGGTGGTGTCACAGCTGGAGGTGGTGTCACAGCTGGAGGTGGTGTCACAACTGGAGGTGATGTCACAGCTGGAGGTGATGCCACAGCTGGAGTTGGTGTCACTGCTGGAGGTGGTGTCACAGCTGGAGGTGGTGTCACCACTGGAGGTGGTGTCACAGCTGGAGGTGATGCCACAGCTGGAGGTGGTGTCACAGTTGGAGGTGGTGTCACAGCTGGAGGTGACGTCACAGCTTTGGATGATGTCACAGCTAGAGATGGCGTCACAACTGGAGGTGGTGTCACAGCTGGAGGTGATGCCACAGCTGGAGGTGGTGTCACATCTGGAGGTGGTGTCAAAGCTGGAGGTGGTAACGCAGCTGGAAGTGGTGTCACAGCTGGAGGTGACGTCACAGCTGGAATTGTTGTCACAGCTTTGGATGATGTCACAGCTAGAGATGGCATCACAACAGCTGTGACACCACCTCCAGCTCTGGCATCACCTCCAGCTGTGACATGGCTGGAGGTTATGCCACTGCTGGAAGTGGTGTCACAGCTGGAGGTGACGTCACAGCTGGAAATGTTGTCACAGCTTTGGATGATGTGAAAGCTAGAGATGGCATCACAACTGGAGGTGGCGTCACCGCTGGAGGTAGTGTCACAGCTGGAGGTGGTGTCACCGCTGGAGGTGGCGTCACCGCTGGAGGTGGTGTCACAGCTGGAGGTGGTGTCACAACTGGAGGTGGTGTCACAGCTGGAGTTGGTAACATAGCTGGAGGTGGTGTCACAGCTGGAGGTGGTTGTCACAGCTGGAGGTGGTGTCCAACTGGAGTGTAAAAGAGGGAGGTGGTGTCACCGCTGGAGGTGGTGTCACAGTTGGAGGTGGTGTCACAGCTGGAGGTGGTGTCACAGCTGGAGGTGGTGTCACAGCTGGAGGTGACGTCACAGCTGGAAATGGTGTCACAGCTTTGGATGATGTCACAGCTAGAGATGGCATCACAACTGGAGGTGGTGTCACAACTGGAGGTGGTGTCACAGCTGGAGGTAATGCCACAGCTGGAAGTGGTGTCACAGCTGAAGGTGGCGTCACCGCTGGAGGTAGTGTCACAGCTGGAGGGGATGCCACAGCTGGAGGTGGTGTCACAGCTGGAGGTGGTGTCACCGCTGGAGGTGGCGTCACCGCTGGAGGTGGTGTCACAGCTGGAGGTGGTGTCACAACTGGAGGTGGTGTCACAGCTGGAGGTGGTGTGCACAGTGGAGGGGGTGTCACAACTGGAGTGGTGGTAACAGCTTGAGGTGGTGTCACAGCTGGAGGGTGGTTTGTCACCGCTGGAGGTGGTGTCACAGCTGGACGTGATGCCACAGCTGGAGGTGGTGTCACAGCTGGAGGTGGTAACACAGCTGGAGGTGGTAACACAGCTGGAGGTGGTGTCACTGCTGGAAGTGATGTCACAGCTTGAAATGGTGTCACAGTTTTGGATGATGTCACAGCTAGAGGTGGTGTCACAGCTGGAGGTGACGTCACAGATGGAAATGGTGTCACAGCTTTGGATGATGTCACAGCTAGAGGTGGTGTCACAGCTGGAGGTGATGTCACCGCTGGAGGTGACGCCACAGCTGGAGGTGGTGTCACAGCTGGAAGTGGTGTCACAGCTTTGGATGATGTCACAGCTAGAGATGGCGTCACAACTGGAGGTGGTGTCATAGCTGGAGGTGACACCACATCTGGAGGTGGTATCACCGCTGGAGGTGGCGTCACAGCTGGAGGTTGTGTCACAGCTGGAGGTGGTGTCACAACTGGAAGTGGTGTCACCACTGGAGGTGGTGTCACCGCTGGAGGTGGTGTCATAGCTGGAGGTGACACCACATCTGGAGGTGGTATCACCGCTGGAGGTGGCGTCACAGCTGGAGGTTGTGTCACAGCTGGAGGTGGTGTCACAACTGGAAGTGGTGTCACCACTGGAGGTGGTGTCACCGCTGGAGGTGGTGTCACAGCTGGAGGTGGTGTCACAGCTGGAGGTGATGCCACAGCTGGAGGTGGTGTCACAGCTGGAGGTGGTAACACAGCTGTAGGTGGTGTCACAGCTGGAGGTGGTGTCACAACTGGAGGTGATGTCACAGCTGGAGGTGATGCCACAGCTGGAGTTGGTGTCACTGCTGGAGGTGGTGTCACAGCTGGAGGTGGTGTCACCGCTGGAGGTGGTGTCACAGCTGGAGGTGATGCCACAGCTGGAGGTGGTGTCACAGTTGGAGGTGGTGTCACAGCTGGAGGTGACGTCACAGCTGGAAATGGTGTCACAGCTTTGGATGATGTCACAGCTAGAGATGGCGTCACAACTGGAGGTGGTGTCACAGCTGGAGGTGATGCCACAGCTGGAGGTGGTGTCACAGCTGGAGGTGGTGTCACATCTGGAGGTGGTGTCAAAGCTGGAGGTGGTAACGCAGCTGGAAGTGGTGTCACAGCTGGAGGTGACGTCACAGCTGGAATTGTTGTCACAGCTTTGGATGATGTCACAGCTAGAGATGGCATCACAACAGCTGTGACATGGCTGGAGGTTATGCCACTGCTGGAAGTGGTGTCACAGCTGGAGGTGACGTCACAGCTGGAAATGTTGTCACAGCTTTGGATGATGTGAAAGCTAGAGATGGCATCACAACTGGAGGTGGCGTCACCGCTGGAGGTAGTGTCACAGCTGGAGGGGATGCCACAGCTGGAGGTGATGCCACAGCTGGAGGTGGTGTCACAGCTAGAGATGGCTTCACAACTGGAGGTGGTGTCACAGCTGGAGGTGATGCCACAGCTGGAGGTGGTGTCACAGCTGGAGGTGGTGTCACCACTGGAGGTGGTGTCACAGCTGGAAATGGTGTCACAGCTTTTGATGATGTCACAGCTAGAGATGTCATCACAACTGGAGGTGGTGTCACAACTGGAGGTGGTGTCACAGCTGGAGGTGATGCCACAGCTGGAGGTGGTGTCACAGCTGGAGGTGGTGTCACCACTGGAGGTGGTGTCACAGCTGGAAATGGTGTCACAGCTTTTGATGATGTCACAGCTAGAGATGTCATCACAACTGGAGGTGGTGTCACAACTGGAGGTGGTGTCACAGCTGGAAATGGTGTCACTGCATTGGATAATGTCACCGCTGGAGGTGACATCACAGCTGGAAATGGTGTCACAGCTTTGGATGATGTCACAGCTAGAGATGGTGTCACAACTGGAGGTGGTGTCACCGCTGGAGGTGACGCCACAGCTGGAGGTGGTGTCATTGCTGGAGGTGGTGTCACTGCTGGAGGTGGTGTCACAGCTGGAGGTGGTGTCACCGCTGGAGGTGGTGTCACAGCTGGAGGTGACGCCACAGCTGGAGGTGGTGTCACAGCTGGAGGTGGTGTCACTGCTGGAGGTGGTGTCACAGCTGGAGGTGGTGTCACAGCTGGAGGTGGTGTCACAGCTGGAGGTGACGCCACAGCTGGAGGTGGTGTCACAGCTGGAGTGGTGTGCTGGAGGTGGTGTCAAGTGGAGGTGGTGTCACCGCTGGAGGTGGTGTCACAGCTGGAGGTGACGCCACAGCTGGAGGTGGTGTCACAGCTGGAGGTGGTGTCACAGCTGGAGGTGGTAATACAGCTGGAGGTGGTGTCACAACTGGAGGTGACGTCACAGCATGAAATGGTGTCACAGTTTTGGATGATGTCACAGCTAGAGATGGCATCACAACTGGAGGTGGTGTCACAACTGGAGGTGGTGTCACAGCTGGAGGTGGTGTCACCACTGAAGGTGGTGTCACCACTGGAGGTGGTGTCACAGCATTGGATGATGTCACAGCTAGAGATGGCGTCACAACTGGAGGTGGTGTCACCGCTGGAGGTGACGCCACAGCTGGAGGTGACGCCACAGCTGGAGGTGACGCCACAGTTGGAGGTGGTGTCACAGCTGGAGGTGACGTCATAGCTGGAAATGGTGTCACAGCATTGGATGATGTCACAGCAGGAGGTGGTGTCACAGCTGGAGGTGGTATCACAGCTGGAAATGGTGTCACAGCTTTGGATGATGTCACAGCTAGAGGTGGTGTCACAGCTGGAGATGGTGTCACAGCTGGAGGTGACATCACAGCTGCATTGACCTCCAGCTGTGAAGTGAGAATGTGAGCGTTTACAGATGTGCGCCCAGCTGCTGATTGTTTTCAGTGGGAATACTCGGTCTCAACAGTGGCAGCACGTTCACTGATAATAAATCAACAGAACCATAAGTTCGCCTGACTGAACGAGTTCCAAATAAGACAGAACCTTCACTGTAAAATGATCTGAGCGTTGACCTTGATGATGTCTAGAAGCTGAATGTTCAACTTTCAGAGCTGGAATTCCAACCTCAGGGGCGTTCCGATTGAAACTTCCAACTCAGAACTCAGAAATCCAGACTTCCAACTGCAACTGGAACACACGCGTCATTGCAGCTGCTTCATGTGCAGCTGCTTCATGTGCAGCTGCTTCATGTGCAGCTGCTTCATGTGCAGCAGCGCCCCCTGTGGACCAGGTTTTACAACATCTGAATTGGTTCTGCAGAGCATTGTACAAAGTTTCATCATGTTTGGATTTTAACTCCAAAATATTCAGGTCAAAGTTTATCTTTGGGCCACGCCCACCAGTTTGACTGGCAAAACAGGTTGTCCAATAAAGATTCTTCTAACAACTGCTGTTCAGCCGCCCACCTTCTCTAGTGTGAAGACATCTATCTGTGCAGGAGCTTCACGGCTGAGAATGGATGAAGGTCTGATGTCTTAAAAATAGAAACGTCATCTCATATGTATTTTTAAGTCCTCTTCATGGTGGGAGTTATTTTTGGTGCTTTTGAGTGTGAAATCATCAGATGAGGGTCTGTTCCACAGACTCACTGAAAAGCCCAACTGATGCATGTTTCTGTAGGACAGCTGCACATCTGGCAGCTTGCCGTATTTGTTAGTTCCATCTTCATGTCATAAGTCCTGCAGAAACTACAGAGCAGTGAAAATACAGTGTCAGACAGTTCCAAGATGAGCTGGAGGCAACGACGTGGACGTTTCACAAACTCATATTTTATTCACAGTGAAACATATAAAATAAATCAAATATTAAACCTGAGGAACTGGGCCATCTGAAGAAATTAAATATGTAAATGAAGCACTCCTGATGCCAGATGGTGAGTGTCCTTCGCATACAGAGATTCCTTCAGAATCTCAGAATCTTTTCTTTGATCATATCATGTATACGTAATTATGTATACCTATACTATATACATATTATGTACCGGTATATGTATATTAGTGAATCCCAAATATACATATACGTTCAGTGATCCCTTATTTTTCGAGGTTAATGGGGACCAGCGCCCCACCACGAAAATCAAAATCCACGAACTGGAGCCGGAGGCCCCCGAGCCTCAATAATGTGTTTAAAATATGTTTAAAAACCGCAAAAAAGTAGCGAGACACTGCAGCAAAACAAGACAAAGGTTCAACTGTGGTCTTTCTGTTACCTTCACAGCCTCTGGTCTCTGAACCGTAGTAAACAAACCGCTCTTTCATCTAACCTCGTTTTCATTCTGCCGTCCCACGACACACACACTACATTACCCATAAGGCCACACCATTACCCATAAGGCCACCTTCTTAAAGGGGCCAGGCTGGCTCACAACATTTCTTTGCTGTGAGAGAACGCACACAACATCCTGTGATGTTTCCGCAATTTTTTCTTGATTTTTTTAGTATTATATATTTCTGAAAAAAATCAGTGAATAACTCAAACCACTGAACTTAAAGCATGATTTGGCAAGGGATCACTGTATATAAATATATGTACATTTGGGATTTACTGAATAAGATGTTCTAAAGGTGAAACAAACCTTTGGTTTGATTCTTTTGCAGTCACTGAGTTGAGCCTATAATGAGGCTTTTTAGGCCATTGGAGTGTGTTAACATCATGCCAGGAGGGGAAGACAACAGCAGCAAGCATGGAGAAACCATTGTTGCTACACATTAACTGGTTTTCTGCATTAATTTGGCAGAAAAATGTAATCTTCTTACATCTGTTCTCCTTAATTTGTTTCAGTTGACAACACACAAACTATTATAATTTATTTGACAGTTCTGGAGGTAAAGTAAGTGAATCCGTGCGGTTAATAACTCCTCCTTCAGCGTGCTGTCATGTAGCTCTGCATCATCAAAGCAAGTCCAGGCCATGATGCTCCCTCCACCATGCTTCACCATCAGGAGGATGTTCTGATCTTCTTCCTCCTTACATCGCTATGTTCTTCCTAAACAGCTCAGCGTTTGTTTCTCTGATCCACCAAACATTTTTCCAGCAGTTTTGTGGATTACCGAGGTGCTCTGGCAGCTAATCTGGTCTTTCTCCATGGTGTGCTTCCATGGACGTCCTCCTGGTCAATGACTGTGTGGTAGACTCATGGACAGAGATGTTTCCAGTTCTGGTGATGTCTTCAAGCCTTTAGCTGTTCCTCTAAGTCCTGGATTTTCTCTTCAGACTCATCTTCAAGGAAGAATAGCCTGAGAACTGTCTCCATTTGTAGAGGGTTTGTCCAACTGTCCAACTCCTGATGAATGTCAAAACAAACACTGAGTTTGTGTCCTCCAGGTCCCCCAGGAGTCTGGGGGTCCTGGACCCGTTGTTACGGGCTGTCCAGTCCCTGAACAAACAGAGTGAGAGTTTGGTCCACATTGATGGTTGTAAGTTGGACAGATTTCCAGTGAGAGTTGGACCCTAGGAACTGTAGCCTCTAGTGGTCAGTGGAGGAACTGCAGTTCCTAGTGGTTGGTAGAGGAACTGCAGCCTCTAGCGGTCGGTAGAGGAACTGCAGCCTCTAGTGGTCAGTGGAGGAACTGCAGTTCCTAGTGGTTGGTAGAGGAACTGCAGCCTCTAGCGGTCATTAGAGGAACTGCAGCCTCTAGCGGTCGTTAGAGGAACTGCAGCCTCTAGTGGTCATTAGAGGAACTGCAGCCTCTAGTGGTCATTAGAGGAACTGCAGCCTCTAGCGGTCATTAGAGGAACTGCAGCCTCTAGTGGTCATTAGAGGAACTGCAGCTTCTAGCGGTCGGTAGAGGAACAGCAGTTCCTAGTGGTTGGTAGAGGAACTGCAGCCTCTAGTGGTAGGTAGAGGAACTGCAGCCTTTAGTGGTCATTAGAGGAACTGCAGCCTCTAGCGGTCGGTAGAGGAACTGCAGCCTCTAGCGGTCGTTAGAGGAACTGCAGCCTCTAGCGGTCGCTAGAGGAACTGCAGCCTCTAGCGGTCGTTAGAGGAACTGCAGCCTCTAGTGGTCATTAGAGGAACTGCAGCCTCTAGCGGTCGGTAGAGGAACAGCAGTTCCTAGTGGTTGGTAGAGGAACTGCAGCCTCTAGTGGTAGGTAGAGAGGAACTGCAGCCTTTAGTGGTCATTAGAGGAACTGCAGCCTCTAGCGGTCGGTAGAGGAACTGCAGCCTCTAGCGGTCGTTAGAGGAACTGCAGCCTCTAGTGCTCAGTAGAGCACTAGAGGCAAACCCGATCACATCCAACGATGTGATCGGGTTTGTACATAATGATCAGTTGATGGTCACGTGACCTCAGCGACTCTCACGCTGTTTTCTAACCTGTTTCTTCTTAGCAGGTGTCGCCATGACCACAGACGAGGTGGAAAGTCACCAGACGAAGCCGAAGCAGCAGGAAGAAGCAGGCCAGGACACCTCCCCTGAGGATGAGCAGCTCCAGCCTCGTAACCGAAACTCGGCTGGCCGTGGGCTCTCACGCCTCTTCTCCTCCTTCCTAAAGAGACGTTCGCAGTGTGACAGTGAGGGAGGGGACCGGGTGACCAAGGACGATGAGGAAGAAGAAGAAGAAGCCAAAGCCCCCATCGCTGACCCCGAGCCTGAACTGAGGATAGAGGGAGAGGTGGCCCTGGACCAGCACTCAGTCAGCAGCGCCGAGGCTCAGGTCAGTCCACATCAGGAGGTTTGGTTTGGTACCACGTCAAGGAAAGAAGTGTGAAATGATTCATGAGGTGAATGTTGTTGAAAGGCTAATTATTTATTTATTTATCCATCCATCCATCCATCTGATGCGTTTCCAAGCCATCTGAGAGACATAATCTCTGCAGTGTTCTGGATCTGCCTCCCTGAAACTCCTCCCTAGGGAGTCATCCAGGAGACATCTAACCAGATGCCTAAACCACCTCAGCTGGCTCTTCTTGATGTTGATGATGAACTTCTCTCTCTATCTCCAGCCACCCTACGGAGGAAGCTCATCTCAGCCTCTTGTATCATCCCTGTAGTTGTGTTTCAGATCTCCTTCCTTCATCTACAGCTGTTGACCGTAGCTGAGGGAAGCAGCAAAGATCAACTGGTCAACAGAGTCTTGCCTTTTGTTTCAACTCTCTGTTGACCACAGCTGACCAGAGAGGTCTTTTGGGAAATGTCCAACTGGACGAAGACCCAGGAAACACTGGAGGGATTATGTTTCACAGTTGGCTTGGGAACGCTTCAGTATTCCCCCAGAGGAGGTGGCTGGAGATAGAGATGCCTGGACCTCTCTGCTTCAAGGGCTGCTTTTATGACACGAGCCTGGAGAAGCAGAAGTTAATGGATGGATGCATGGATGGATAGATGGATAGATGGATGGATGGATCGATGGATGGACTAATGGATGGGTGGATTGATGGATGGATGGATGGATGGATGGACTGATGGATGGCTAATGGATGGATGGATGGATGGATAGATGATTGATGGGTTGATGGATGATGGATGATGATGGATGGATGGATGGATGGATGGATGGATGGATGGATGGATGGATGGATGGATGGAAGATGGATAGATTGATGAATGGATGGATGGATGGAAGATGGATAGATTGATGAATGGATGAAAGGATGGATGGATGGATGGATAAATGATTGATGGATGGATTGATGGGTCGATGGATTGATGGATGGATGATGAATTGATGGGTGATGGATGGATTGGTGGATGGATTAATGGATATATGGATGGATTGATAGATGGATTGATGGGTTGATGGATGGATGAATGAGTGGATGGATGGATGGAAGGATGGATAGATGGATGGATGGATGGATTGATGGATGGATGAATCAGTGGATGGATGGATGATGGATGGATGGATGGATGGATATATTATTGATGGATAGATGGATGATAGATGGTTTCATAGATGATGGATGGAAGGATTGATAGATGGATAGATTGATGGCTGGATGAATGAGTGGATGGATGGATGGTTTGATGGATGATAGATGATAAATGGCTTGATCGATGATGAATGGATGGATTGATGGAAGGATGGATTGATGGATGGGTGGATTGATGGATGGATGAATGAGTGGATGGATGGATGATGGATGTATTGATGGATGAGAGATGGATGGATGGATAGATGATGGATGGATTGATGGATGAGAAATGGTTTGATGGATGGGTGGATTGATGGATGGATGGATGAATGGATGGATGGATTGATGGATGAGAGGTGGTTTTGATGGATGGATGGATACATGATTGATGGATGGATGGATGGATGGATGGATGGATGGATGGATGGGTGGGTGGATAGATTGATGGATGAGAGATGGTTTGATGGATGAGTGGATTGATGGATGGATGATGGATTAATGGATGAGAGATGGTTTGATGGATGGATGAATTGATGGATGGATGGATGGATGGATGGATTAATGGATGAGAGATGGATGGATGGTTGGATGAGTGGATAGATGGATTGATGGATGGATGGAATAATGGATGAGAGATGGTTTGATGGATGGGTGGATTGATGGATGGATGGATGGATTAATGGATGAGAGATGGTTTGATGGATGGATGGATGGATGGATGGATGGATGGATGGATTAATGGATGAGAGATGGATTGATGAATGGATTGATGGATGAGAGATGGTTGGATGGATGGGTGGATTGATGGATGGATGATGGATTAATGGACAAAAGATGGTCACCGGAAGGTTGTCGGTTCGATCCCGGCTCCGACTGTCCACATGTCAAAGTGTCACATGTCAAAGACACTGAACCCTAACTTGCCTCCAGTGGGCCTGGCAGCACCTTGCATGGCCGCAGGCGCCCACTGGTGTATGAATGTGAGTGTGAAGGGGTGAATGAGAGGCCTTTGTAAAGCACTTTGGGGGCACCATGAAAGCGCCATATAAGTTTACCATATGGACATGATTGATGGATGGATGGATGGATGAATTGATGGATGAGAGATGGTATGATGGATGGCTTGATGGATGAGAGATGGTTTGATGGATGGATTAATGGATGAGAGATGGTTTGATGGATGGATGATGGATGAGAGATGGATTAGTGGATGAGAGATGGTTTGATGGATGGATGATGGATGAGAGATGGTTTGATGGATGAGAGATGGTATGATGGATGGATTGATGGATGAGAGATGGTTTGATGGATGGATTAATGGATGAGAGATGGTATGATGGATGGATGATGGATGAGAGATGGATTAATGGATGAGAGATGGTTTGGTGGATGGATACATGGTTGATGGATAAATAATGGGTTGATGGATTGATGGATTGATGGATGGATGTACAGAGAAGTCCAAATTTAACATGGGTAGGAATAACTGCTGGTTTAGGTAGATTTGGGGCCAATTCCAATTCCTCTCTTAATCCTCAATCTCAACCCTCGCCCTTAACCCTCAATTTTTGGCCCTCAATCTTAACCCTCGAAAGTAAGTGTGAGGGTTATCTTGTGACTTAGAAATGGGACACCCCTCGAGTGCAGTTACGTCATCAGACTGAAATGTATCAGAGCCCGTGTTGTCTCTGTATTTCCTGAAATTACTCAGGGATAACATTGAAAAGAGCGCTGTATATTCTCTAAATAATATTAGCAAATAACACAATAGAGGATTCATTATTCAGTCCATCGTCGCTACACAACAAGGTATACAAGTAACGTGAAGCCGCCTGGGACCGCTGACGGCACCGGGGCCGCTGACGGGACCGTTACGGCGGAACGGGATCACCGACGAGTACAAGTAACGTGAAGCCGACCTGGACCGCTGACGGGACCGGGACCGCTGACGGGACCGAGACCGCCACGGACGGCGGACCGGTCCCGTCAGCGGTCCCGGTCGGCTTCACGTTACTTTGTTGTGTAGCAACGGAGGACTGAATAATGTACCGGGACCACCTACGAGTACAACGTGAAGCCGACGGGACCGCCGGTCCGGGAGCAAACATCGTAAAGTAAAAAAAATAAATGTTACGCGACAACGATGTTAATCCATGAAAAAAATCTCAAACAAACACAATAAAATGGTTTCGTAACATTTATATCTTTAAGATATACGAAGATACTTACGTTTGTAGCTAGCTTCTGGATAGCCCTTACTTCCAAGGGTGGTGTCGGAAAATCTCAATTTTGAGGGCGATACAGCCCTTAAACTCGTCCCTCAACTTGATGTCCCTTAGAATTGGGACACCACTTGCCCTTAGCGGGAACGCGCATTTTTGAGATTGAGGGTTGAGATTGAGGGTTAAGGGAGGAATTGGAATTCACCCTTAAACTGCTACCTGGACAGTTGAACTTAACTTTAAACACACTGATGTCTGCTGCAGTAAAGCTACAACAGCACAGATGGTTGAAAAAGATGAGAGAGCATCATTGTCGTCAACGTGACTCTTCCAGGCTCTGCAGGCAGAGAAGAAAGAGGCAGAGGAGAAGGGTGGGAAGGAGAACAAGGATGAGAAGGAAGAGGAGGCTAGTCTGGAAAAAGACGAGGAGAAAGAAAAGGAGTCTGGTCCTGAAGGAGAAGGTAAAGAGGAGAAGGAGAAGATGATAGAGGAGGAGGCCAAAGCGTCCAGGGCTCCACGGCGGCTGAAGACCATGCAGATCAAAGTCACCCTGCTGGATGACACTCTGTACGAGTGTGAGCTGGATGTAAGAAAATGTTTCATTATCAATTTCCATAAAAGAAAGAAATTTTGTAGGAAAAACATACAAAATACCTTCTGATCTTTGTTTGAGGAACGTTGTTTTGAGACATTTCAATAATTTTTCTGAAGAACAGTGTAGAGATCCAACATCATGGATGTTGTCAGGTCCATCATGGATGTTGTCAGGTTAATCAGGATTGTTGTCAGGTCCATCAGGTCCATCATAGATGTTGTCAGGTCCATCATGGTTGTTGTCAGGTCCATCGTGGATGTTGTCAGGTCCATCATGGTTGTTGTCAGGTCCATCGTGGATATTGTCAGGTCCATCATGGTTGTTGTCAGGTCCATCGTGGATGTTTGTCAGTCATCATGGATTTGTCGGTCAATCAGGATTGTTGAGGTCCATCAGGTCCATCATGGTGTTGTCAGGTCCAATGGTTGTTGTCAGGTCCAGATGTGTCAGTCCAGGATTTGTTGTCAGGTCCATCAGGTCCATCATAGATGTTGTCAGGTCCATCATGGTTGTTGTCAGGTCCATCGTGGATGTTGTCAGGTCCATCATGGTTGTTGTCAGGTCCATCGTGGATGTTGTCAGGTCCATCATGGATGTTGTCAGGTCCATCATGGATGTTGTCAGGTCAATCAGGTCCATCATAGATGTGTCATGTCCATCATGGTTGGTCCATCTTGTTTGTCAGGTCCATCATTGTTGTTCTCAGGTCCATCATAGATGTTGTCAGGTCCTTCCATCATGGTTGTTGTCAGGTCCATCGTGATGTTGTCAGGTCCATCATGTCCATCGTGATGTTGTCAGGTCCATCATGGTTGTTGTCAGGTCCATCGTGGATGTTGTCAGGTCCATCATGGTTGTTGTCAGGTCCATCATGGATGTTGTCAGGTCCATCATGTTGTCAGGTCCATCATGGATGTTGTCAGGTCAATCAGGATGTTGTCAGGTCCATCAGGTCCATCATGTGTCAGGTCCATCATGTTGTTGTCAGGTCCATCGTGGATGTTGTCAGGTCCATCATGTTTGTTGTCAGGTCCATCGTGGATGTTGTCAGGTCCATCATGGATGTTGTCATGTTGTCCATCATGGATGTTGTCAGGTCATCAGTCCATCATGGTTGTTGTCAGGTCCATCGTGGATGTTGTCAGGTCCATCATGGTTGTTGTCAGGTCCCATCAGGATGTTGTCAGGATCCATCATGTTGTCAGGTCCATCGTGGATGTTGTCAGGTCCATCATGTTTCAGGTCCATCATGTTGTTGTCAGGTCCATCGTGGATGTTGTCAGGTCCATCATGGATGTTGTCAGGTCCATCATGGTTGTTGTCAGGTCCATCGTGGGATGTTGATCAGTTGTCAGGTCCATCGTGGATGTTGTCAGGTCCATCATCATGGATGTTGTCAGGTCCATCATGTTGTCATGTCATCAGGTCATCATGGTTGTTGTCAGGTCCATCGTGGATGTTGTCAGGTCCATCATGGTTGTTTGTCAGGTCCATCGTGGATGTTGTCAGGTCCATCATGGATGTTGTCAGGTCCATCATGGTTGTTGTCAGGTCCATCGTGGATGTTGTCAGGTCCATCATGGATGTTGTCAGTCCATCATGTTGTCAGGTGTCATGGATGTTGTCAGGTCATCGTGGATGTTGTCAGGTCCATCATGGTTGTTGTCAGGTCCATCATGGATGTTGTCAGGTCCATCATGTTGTCAGGTCCATCATGGATGTTGTCAGGTCCATCGTGGATGTTGTCAGGTCCATCATGTTGTCAGGTCCATCATGGTTGTTGTCAGGTCCATCGTGGATGTTGTCAGGTCCATCTGGATTTGTCAGGTCCATCATGTTGGTCCATCATGGTTGTTGTCAGGTTGTCAGGTCCATCGTGGATGTTGTCAGGTCCATCATCAGGATGTTGTCAGGTCCATCATGTTGTCAGGTCATCATGGATGTTGTCAGGTCCATCGTGGATGTTGTCAGGTCCATCATGGTTGTTGTCAGGTCCATCATGGATGTTGTCAGGTCCATCATGTTGTCAGGTCCTTCATGGATGTTGTCAGGTCCATCGTGGATGTTGTCAGGTCCATCATGTTGTCAGGTCCATCATGGTTGTTGTCAGGTCCATCGTGGATGTTGTCAGGTCCATCATGGATGTTGTCAGGTCCATCATGGTTGTTGTCAGGTCCATCGTGGATGTTGTCAGGTCCATCATGGATGTTGTCAGGTCCATCATGTTGTCAGGTCCATCATGGATGTTGTCAGGTCCATCGTGGATGTTGTCAGGTCCATCATGGTTGTTGTCAGGTCCATCATGGATGTTGTCAGGTCCATCATGTTGTCAGGTCCTTCATGGATGTTGTCGGGTCCATCGTGGATGTTGTCAGGTCCATCATGTTGTCAGGTCCATCATGGTTGTTGTCAGGTCCATCGTGGATGTTGTCAGGTCCATCATGGATGTTGTCAGGTCCATCATGGTTGTTGTCAGGTCCATCGTGGATGTTGTCAGGTCCATCATGGATGTTGTATGGTCCATCATGGATGTTGTCAGGTCCATCATGTTGTCAGGTCCTTCATGGATGTTGTCAGGTCCATCGTGGATGTTGTCAGGTCCATCATGGATGTTGTCAGGTCCATCATGTTGTCAGGTGCATCATGGATGTTGTCAGGTCCATCGTGGATGTTGTCAGGTCCATCATGGTTGTTGTCAGGTCCATCATGGATGTTGTCAGGTCCATCATGTTGTCAGGTCCTTCATGGATGTTGTCAGGTCCATCGTGGATGTTGTCAGGTCCATCATGGATGTTGTCAGGTCCATCAGGTTGTCAGGTGCATCATGGATGTTGTCAGGTCCATCATGTGGTCAGGTTCATCATGGATGTTGTCAGATCCATCATGGATTGTCAGGTCATCATGTGTTAGGTCCATCATGGTTGTTGTCAGGTCCATCATGGATGTTGGTAGGGCCATCATGGATGTTGTCAGGTCCATCATGGTTGTTGTCAGGTCCATCATGGTTGTTGTCAGGTCAATCATGGTTGTTGTCAGGTCCATCATGGATGTTGTCAGGTCCATCATGTTGTCAGGTCCATCGTGGATGTTGTCAGGTCCATCATGTTGTCAGGTCCATCATGGATGTTGTCAGGTCCATCGTGGATGTGGATGTTGTCAGGTCCATCATGGATGTTGTCAGGTCCATCATGTTGTCAGGTCCAGGTCCATCATGTTTCATGGATGTTGTCAGGTCCATCGTGGATGTTGTCAGGTCCATCATGTTGTCAGGTCCATCATGGATGTTGTCAGGTCCATCATGTTGTCAGGTCCTTCATGGATGTTGTCAGGTCCATCGTGGATGTTGTCAGGTCCATCATGTTGTCAGGTCCATCATGGTTGTTGTCAGGTCCATCGTGGATGTTGTCAGGTCCATCATGGATGTTGTCAGGTCCATCGTGGATGTTGTCAGGTCCATCATGGTTGTTTGTCAGGTCCATCATCGTGGATGTGTCCATCATGTTGTCAGGTCCATCATGGATGTTGTCAGGTCCATCATGGATGTGTCAGGTCCATCATGGTTGTTGTCAGGTCATCGTGGTGTTGTCAGGTCCATCATGGATGTTGTCAGGTCCATCATGTTGTCAGGTCCTTCATGGATGTTGTCAGGTCCATCGTGGATGTTGTCAGGTCCATCATGGATGTTGTGTCAGGTCAGGTCCATCATGTGTTGTCAGGTCCATCATGGATGTTGTCAGGTCCATCATGGATGTTGTCAGGTCCATCATTGTGGATGTTGTCAGGTCCATCATGGATGTCAGGTCAGGGTCCATCATTTGTCAGGTCCATCATGGATGTTGTCAGGTCCATCGTGGATGTTGTCAGGTCCATCATGGATGTTGTCAGGTCCATCATGTTGTCAGGGTCCATCATGGATGTTGTCATGTCAGGTCCATCATGTTGGTCAGGTCCATCATGGTTGTGTCAGGTCCATCATGGATGTTGTCAGGTCCATCATGGTCCATCATGGATGTTGTCAGGTCCATCAGGATGTTGTCAGGTCCATCATGGATGTGTGTCCATCAGGTCCATCAGTGGTCCATCATGTTGTGTCAGGTCCATCATGGTTGTTCAGGTCCATCAGGTCCATCATGTTGTCAGGATCATGTTGTGTCAGGTCAGGTCATCATGTTGGTCAGGTCCATCGTGGATGTTGTCAGGATGGTTGTCAGGTCCATCATGGATGTTGTCAGGTCCATCATGTTGTGGTCCATCATGTTGTCAGGTCCATCATGGATGTTGTCAGGTCCATCATGTTGTCAGGTCCATCATGTGGTCCATCATGTTGTCAGGTCCATCAGGATGTTGTCAGGTCCATCATGGATGTTGTCAGGTCCATCAGGTGGATGTTTGTCAGGTCCATCATGTTGTCAGGTCCATCATGGTTGTTGTCAGGTCCATCATGGATGTTGTCAGGTCCATCATGTTGTCAGGTCCATCATGGATGTTGTCAGGTCCATCATGTTGTCAGGTCCATCATGGATGTTTGTCCAGGTCCATCATGGATGTTGTCAGGTCCATCGTGGATGTTGTCAGGTCCATCATGGATGTTGTCAGGTCCATCATGGTTGGTCCATCATGTTGTCAGTCAGGTCCATCATGTTGTCAGGTCCATCGTGGATGTTGTCAGGTCCATCATGTTGTCAGTTGTCAGGTCATCATGGATGTTGTCAGGTCCATCGTGGATGTGTTGTCAGGTCCATCATGGATGTTGTCAGGTCCATCATGGATGTTGTCAGGTCCATCGTGGATGTTGTCAGGTCCATCATGGATGTTTGTCAGGGTCCATCATGGATGTTGTCAGGTCCATCATCAGGATGTTGTCAGGTCCATCATGGATTTGTCAGGTCCATCATGGATGTTGTCAGGTCCATGGTGTGGTCCATCATGGATGTTGTCAGGTCCATCGTGGATGTGTCAGGTCAGGTCCATCATGGATGTTGTCAGGTCCATCATGGTCAGGTTGTTGTCAGGTCCATCATGGATTGTTGTCAGGTCAGTCCATCATGGATGTTTGTCAGGTCCATCAGGTCCATCAGGTCCATCATGTTGTCAGGTCCATCATGGTTGTTGTCAGGTCCATCGTGGATGTTGTCAGGTCCATCATGGTTGTTGTCAGGTCCATCATGGATGTTGTCAGGTCCATCAGGATGTTGTCAGGTCCATCGTGGATGTGTCAGGATGTTTCAGGTCATCAGGATTGTTGTCAGTCCATCATGGATGTTGTCAGGGTCCATCATGGATGTTGTCAGGTCCATCATGGATGTTGTCAGGTGTGTCAGGTCCATCATGGATGTTGTCAGGTCCATCATGTTGTCAGGTCCATCATGTTGTCAGGTCCATCATGGATGTTGTCAGGTCCATCGTGGATTGTTGTCAGGTCCATCATGGATGTTGTCAGGTCCATCATGGATGTCAGGTCAGGTCATTTGTTGTCAGGTCCATCGTGGATGTTGTCAGGTCCATCATGGTTGTTGTCAGGTCCATCAGGTCGTGGATGTTGTCAGGTCCATCATCGTGGATGTTGTCAGGTCCATCATGGATGTTGTCAGGTCATCATCATCAGGTTGTTGTCAGGTCCATCGTGGATGTTGTCAGGTCCATCATGGATGTTGTCAGGTCCATCATGTTGTCAGGTCCATCATGGATGTTGTCAGGTCCATCGTGGATGTTGTCATGTCCATCATGGATGTTGTCAGGTCCATCATGTTGTCAGGTGCATCATGGATGTTGTCAGGTCCATCGTGGATGTTGTCAGGTCCATCATGGTTGTTGTCAGGTCCATCATGGATGTTGTCAGGTCCATCATGTTGTCAGGTCCTTCATGGATGTTGTCAGGTCCATCGTGGATGTTGTCAGGTCCATCATGTTGTCAGGTCCATCATGGATGTTGTCAGGTCCATCATGTTGTCAGGTCCATCGTGGATGTTGTCAGGTCCATCATGTTGTCAGGTCCATCATGGTTGTTGTCAGGTCCATCGTGGATGTTGTCAGGTCCATCATGGATGTTGTCAGGTCCATCATGGTTGTTGTCAGGTCCATCGTGGATGTTGTCAGATCCATCATGTTGTCAGGTCCATCGTGGATGTTGTCAGGTCCATCATGTTGTCAGGTCCATCATGGTTGTTGTCAGGTCCATCGTGGATGTTGTCAGGTCCATCATGGTTGTTGTCAGGTCCATCGTGGATGTTGTCAGGTCCATCATGGATGTTGTCAGGTCCATCATGGTTGTTGTCAGGTCCATCATGGATGTTGTCAGGTCCATCATGGATGTTGTCAGGTCCATCATGTTGTCAGGTGCATCATGGATGTTGTCAGGTCCATCGTGGATGTTGTCAGGTCCATCATGTTGTCAGGTCCCATCATGGATGTTTGTCAGGTCCATCATGTTGTCAGGTCCTTCATGGATGTTGTCAGGTCCATCGTGGATGTTGTCAGGTCCATCATGTTGTCAGGTCCATCATGGTTGTTGTCAGGTCCATCGTGGATGTTGTCAGGTCCATCATGGATGTTGTCAGGTCCATCATGGTTGTTGTCAGGTCCATCGTGGATGTTGTCAGGTCCATCATGGATGTTGTCAGGTCCATCATGTTGTCAGGTCCTTCATGGATGTTGTCAGGTCCATCGTGGATGTTGTCAGGTCCATCATGTTGTCAGGTCCATCATGGATGTTGTCAGGTCCATCATGTTGTCAGGTCCTTCATGGATGTTGTCAGGTCCATCGTGGATGTTGTCAGGTCCATCATGTTGTCAGGTCCATCATGGTTGTTGTCAGGTCATTGGATGTTGTGTCAGGTCCATCATGGATGTTGTCAGGTCCATCAGGATGTTGTCAGGTCCATCATGGTTGTTGTCAGGTCCATCGTGGATGTTGTCAGGTCCATCATGGATGTTGTCAGGTCCATCATGTTGTCAGGTGCATCATGGATGTTGTCAGGTCCATCGTGGATGTTGTCAGGTCCATCATGGTTGTTGTCAGGTCCATCATGGATGTTGTCAGGTCCATCATGTTGTCAGGTCCTTCATGGATGTTGTCGGGTCCATCGTGGATGTTGTTCAGGTCCATCATGTTGTCAGGTCATCATGGTTGTTGTCAGGTCCATCGTGGATGTTGTCAGGTCCATCATGGATGTTGTCAGGTCCATCATGTTGTCAGGTCATGTTGTCAGGTCCATCGTGGATGTTGTCAGGTCCATCATGGATGTTGTCAGGTCCATCATGGTTTGTCAGGTCCATGGATGTTGTCAGGTCCATCATCAGGTCATCATGTTGTCAGGTCCATCGTGGATGTTGTCAGGTCCATCATGGATGTTGTCAGGTCCATCATGTTGTCAGGTGCATCATGGATGTTGTCAGGTCCATCGTGGATGTTGTCAGGTCCATCATGGTTGTTGTCAGGTCCATCATGGATGTTGTCAGGTCCATCATGTTGTCAGGTCCTTCATGGATGTTGTCAGGTCCATCGTGGATGTTGTCAGGTCCATCATGGATGTTGTCAGGTCCATCATGTTGTCAGGTGCATCATGGATGTTGTCAGGTCCATCATGTGGTCAGGTTCATCATGGATGTTGTCAGATCCATCATGGATATTGTCAGGTCAATCATGTGGTTAGGTCCATCATGGTTGTTGTCAAGTCCATCATGGATGTTGGTAGGGCCATAATGGATGTTGTCAGGTCCATCATGGTTGTTGTCAGGTCCATCATGGTTGTTGTCAGGTCAATCATGGTTGTTGTCAGGTCCATCATGGATGTTGTGGTCATCATGTTTGTCAGGTCATCGTGGATGTTATCAGGTCCATCATGTTGTCAGGTCCATCGTGGATGTTGTCAGGTCCATCATGGTTGTTGTCAGGTCCATCATGGATGTTGTCAGGTCCATCATGTTGTCAGGTCCATCATGGATGTTGTCAGGTCCATCGTGGATGTTGTCAGGTCCATCATGTTGTCAGGTCCATCATGGATGTTGTCAGGTCCATCATGTTGTCAGGTCCTTCATGGATGTTGTCAGGTCCATCGTGGATGTTGTCAGGTCCATCATGTTGTCAGGTCCATCATGGTCCATCATGTGTGGTGTTGTCAGGTCCATCGTGGATGTTGTCAGGTCCATCATGGATGTTGTCAGGTCCATCGTGGATGTTGTCAGGTCCATCATGGTTGTTGTCAGGTCCATCGTGGATGTTGTCAGGTCCATCATGGATGTTGTCAGGTCCATCATGGATGTTGTCAGGTCCATCATGGTTGTTGTCAGGTCCATCGTGGAAGTTGTCAGGTCCATCATGGATGTTGTCAGGTCCATCATGTTGTCAGGTCCTTCATGGATGTTGTCAGGTTGTCAGGTCCATCGTGGTGGATGTTGTCAGGTCCATCATGGATGTGTCAGGTCAGGTCCATCATGTGTGTCAGGTCATCATGGATGTTGTCAGGTCCATCGTGGATGTTGTCAGGTCCATCATGGATGTTGTCAGGTCCATCATGGATGTTGTCAGGTCCATCATGTTGTCAGGTCCTTCATGGATGTTGTCAGGTCCATCGTGGATGTTGTCAGGTCCATCATGGATGTTGTCAGGTCCATCATGTTGTCAGGTGCATCATGGATGTTGTCAGGTCCATCATGTGGTCAGGTTCATCATGGAAATTTTCAGATCCATCATGGATATTGTCAGGTCAATCATGTGGTTAGGTCCATCATGGTTGTTGTCAGGTCCATCATGGATGTTGGTCCATCATGGTGTTGGTCAGGTCCATAATGGATGTTGTCAGGGCCATCATGGATGTTGTCAGGTCCATCATGGTTGTTGTCAGGTCCATCATGGTTGTTGTCAGGTCAATCATGGTTGTTGTCAGGTCCATCATGGATGTTGTCAGGTCCATCATGTTGTCAGGTCCATCGTGGATGTTGTCAGGTCCATCATGTTGTCAGGTCCATCGTGGATGTTGTCAGGTCCATCATGGATGTTGTTAGGTCCATCAGGTCCATCATGGATGTTGTCAGGTCCATCGTGGATGTTGTCAGGTCCATCGTGGATGTTGTCAAGTCCATCGTGGATGTTGTCAGGTCCATCATGGATGTTGTCAGGTCCATCATGTTGTCAGGTGCATCATGGTTGTTGTCAGGTCCATCATGTGGTCAGGTCCATCGTGGAGGTTGTCAGGTCCATCATGGATGTTGTCAGGTCCATCACGGATGTTGTCAGGTCAATCAGGATTGTTGTCAGGTCCATCATGGATGTTGTCAGGTCCATCATGGATGTTGTCAGGTCCATAATGTTGTCAGGTCCATCGTGGATGTTGTCAGGTCCATCATGTGGTCAGGTCCATCATGGATGTTGTCAGGTCCATCATGTTGTCGAGTCCATCATGGATGTTGTCAGGTCCATCATGTGGTCAGGTCCATCATGGTTGTTGTCAGGTCCATCATGGATGTTGTCAGGGCCATAATGGATGTTTTCAGGTCCATCATGGATGTTGTCAGGTCCATTGTGGATGTTGTCAAGTCCATCAGGTCCATCGTGGATGTTGTCAGGTCCATCATGTTGTCAGGTCCATCGTGGATGTTGTCAGGTCCATCGTGGATGTTTTCAGGTCCATCATGGATGTTGTCAGGTCCATCATGTTGTCAGGTCCATCATGGTTGTTGTCAGGTCCATCATGGATGTTGTCAGGGCCATAATGGATGTTTTCAGGTCCATCATGGATGTTGTCAGGTCCATCAGGTCCATCATGGATGTTGTCAGGTCCATTATGTGGTCAGGTCCATCGTGGATGTTGTCAGGTCCATCATGGATGTTGTCAGGTCCATCATGGATGTTGTCAGGTCAATCAGGATTGTTGTCAGGTCCATCGTGGATGTTGTCAGGTCCATCATGGATGTTGTCAGGTCCATCATGTGGTCAGGTCCATCGTGGATGTTGTCAGGTCCATCATGGATGTTCTCAGGTCCATCATGGATGTTGTCAGGTCAATCAGGATTGTTGTCAGGTCCATCATGGATGTTGTCAGGTCCATCATGGATGTTGTCAGGTCTATCATGTTGTCAGGTCCATCATGGATGTTGTCAGGTCAATCAGAATGGTTGTCAGGTCAATCAGGATTGTTGTCAGATCCATCGTGTATGTTGTCAGGTCCATCATGGATGTTGTCAGGTCCATCATGTGGTCAGGTCCATTGTGGATGTTGTCAGGTCCATCATGTGTTGTCATGTTGTCAGGTCATCATTGTTGTCAGGTCATCAGATGTTGTCAGGTCCATCATGGATGTTGTCCAGGTCCATCATGGATGTGTTGTCAGGTCAATCAGGATGTTGTCAGGTCCATCAGGATTGTTGTCAGGTCATCATGGTTGTTGTCAGGTCCATCATGGATGTTGTCAGGTCTATCATGTTGTCAGGTCCATCATGGATGTTGTCAGGTCAATCAGAATGGTTGTCAGGTCCATCATGGATGTTGTCAGGTCCATCATGGATGTTGTCAGGTCCATCAGGTCCATCATGGATGTTGTCAGATCCATCATGGTTGTTGTAAGGTCCATCATGTTGTCAGGTCCATCATAAATGTTGTCAGGTCAATCAGAATGGATGTTGTCAGGTCCATCATGGATGTTGTCAGGTCCATCATGGATGTTGTCAGGTCAATCAGAATGGTTGTCAGGTCAATCAGGATTGTTGTCAGGTCCATCGTGTATGTTGTCAGGTCCATCATGGATGTTGTCAGGTCCATCATGTGGTCAGGTCCATTGTGGATGTTGTCAGGTCCATCATGGATGTTGTCAGGTCCATCATGGATGTTGTCAGGTCAATCAGGATTGTTGTCAGGTCAATCAGAATGGTTGTCAGGTCCATCATGGATGTTGTCAGGTCCATCATGGATGTTGTCAGGTCCATCGTGGATGTTGTCAGGTCAATCAGGATTGTTGTCAGGTCCATCATGGTTGTTGTCAGGTCCATCATGGATGTTGTCAGGTCTATCATGTTGTCAGGTCCATCATGGATGTTGTCAGGTCAATCAGAATGGTTGTCAGGTCCATCATGGATGTTGTCAGGTCCATCATGGATGTTGTCAGGTCCATCAGGTCCATCATGGATGTTGTCAGATCCATCATGGTTGTTGTAAGGTCCATCATGTTGTCAGGTGTCATCAAATGTTGTCAGGTCCATCAGGATGTTGTCAGGTCCATCATGGATTGTTGTCAGGTCCATCATGGATGTTGTCAGGTCCATCATGTGTCAGGTCAATCAGAAGGTTGTCGGTCAATCAGGATTGTTGTCAGGTCCATCGTGTATGTTGTCAGGTCCATCATGGATGTTGTCGGTCCATCATGTGGTCAGGTCCATTGTGGATGTTGTCAGATGTTGTCATCATGGATGTGTGTCCATCAGGTCCATCATGGATGTTGTCAGGTCAATCAGGATTGTTGTCAGGTCAATGTTGTCAGTCAATGGTTGTCAGGTCCATCATGGATGTGTCAGGTCATGGTCAGGTCAGGTCATCAGGATCAGGTGTGTCAGGTCCATCATGGATGTTGTCAGGTCATCATCATGGATTGTTGTCAGGTCATCATGGTTGTTGTCAGGTCCATCATGGATGTTGTCAGGTCTATCATGTTGTCAGGTCCATCATGGATGTTGTCAGGTCAATCAGGATGGTTGTCAGGTCCATCATGGATTTGTCATCAGGTCCATCAGGATGTTGTCAGGTCCATCAGGTCCATCATGGATGTTGTCAGATCCATCATGGTTGTTGTAAGGTCCATCATGTTGTCAGGTCCATCATAAATGTTGTCAGGTCAATCAGAATGTTGTCAGGTCCATCATGGATGTTGTCAGGTCCATCATGGATGTTGTCAGGTCAATCAGGATTGTTGTCAGGTCCATCATGGTTGTTGTCAGGTCCATCATGGATGTTGTCAGGTCTATCATGTTGTCAGGTCCATCATGGATGTTGTCAGGTCAATCAGAATGGTTGTCAGGTCCATCATGGATGTTGTCAGGTCCATCAGGTCCATCATGGATGTTGTCAGATCCATCATGGTTGTTGTAAGGTCCATCATGTTGTCAGGTCCATCATAAATGTTGTCTGGTCCATCATGGTTGTTGTCAGGTCCATCAGGTCCGTCATGCTACCTAGATCCTTTAAAAACTTAATCGTCAGTACTGATTTATGCTGTATGTGTGACAGAAACACGCCAAAGGCCAGGAACTGTTCATGAGTGTATGTGACCACCTCAACCTGCTGGAGAAAGATTATTATGGTCTGGCCATCTGGGAGACGCCCACCATGAAGGTGAGTTTAGTTCAGAGTTACCAAAGCAAAACAATGAGCACAGATTTTTTTCTTTACATTTCACTTCCATTTACACACAGAGAAGAAGCTTTTCATGGACTGTCTTCTTGGAAAAAAGAAAAAAATAGACATCAGTGTGTAGTTTGATTATGAAAAGATGATCGTATTTATGAAAACCACCAAAAAGCAAACTGTGGGACATCTTCCATAGAAATGACTGGGACTGGACAATAACAGATGAAGAGGCTGCAGCTCTGTGGAGCTCTTTATCTCTGGGACACTTTACAGTCATTCAAACCCTAAATGAGTCACAAGATGCTGGAAAACAATGTACCAGATCAACGTTTCAGCCTGCAGTCTTCTAGAAATCACAGTTTAGATGAAATGTTCTGATGATTCTGTGACTGTCATGTAGCATGGCCCACAAATCTGCACTGTTCCTCCTGGAGAAGCCAGAGAGCTGTTCCACCAAGCAAAGTTACATTGGAAAGACAACTTTGTCAGGCATCTAAACCACGTTTTAAATTGGGTTGAAAAGGTGAAAGCCTCTAGTGGTCAGTTGAGGAACTGCATCCTCTAGTGGTCAGTAGAGGAACTGCAGCCTCTAGTGGTTGGTAGAGGAACCGCAGCCTCTAGTGGCTGGTAAAGGAACCGCAGCCTCTATAGGTCAGTAGAGGAACTTCAGCCTCTAGTGGTCAGTAGAGGAACTGCATCCTCTAGTGGTCAGTAGAGGAACTGCAGCCTCTAGTGGTCAGTAGAGGAACCGCAGCCTATAGTGGTGAGTAGAGGAACCGCAGCCTCTAGTGGTCGGTAGAGGAACTGCATTCTCTAGTGGTCAGTAGAGGAACTGCATCCTCTAGTGGTCTAGAGGAACTGCAGTCTCAGTCAGTAGAGGAACGCAGCCTCTAGTAGAGGTGAGTGGTCGGTAGAGGAACTGCAGCCTCTAGTGTCATAGAGGAACTGCAGCCTCTAATGGTTAGTAGAGGAACCGCAGTCTCTAGTGGTCAGTAGAGGAACTGCATCCTCTAGTGGTCAGTAGAGGAACTGCAGTCTCTAGTTGTCAGTAGAGGAACTGCAGCCTCTACCGACCACTAGAGGAATTGCATCCTCTAGTGGTCGGTAGAGGAACTGCAGCCTCTAGTGGTCAGTAGAGGAGCTGCAGCCTCTAATGGTCAGTAGAGGAACTCCATCCTCTAGTGGTCAGTAGAGGAATTACAGCCTCTAGTGATCAGTAGAGGAACTGCAACCTCTAGTGGTCAGTAGAGGAACTGCAGCCTCTAGTGGTCAGTAGAGGAATTGCAGCCTCTAGTGGTCAGTAGAGGAACTGTATTCTCTAGTGGTCGGTAGAGGAGCTGCAGCCTCTAGTGGTCAGTAGAGGAACCGTATTCTCTAGTGGCCAGTAGAGGAACTGCAGCCTTTAGTGGTCAGTAGAGGAACTGCAGTCTTTAGTGGTCAGTAGAGGAACCGTAGCATCTAGTGGTCAGTAAAGGAACTGCAGCCTTTAGTGGTCAGTAGAGGAACTGCAGCCTCTAGTGGTCTGTAGAGGAATTGCAGCCTCTAGTGGTCAGTAGAGGAACCTTATTCTCTAGTGGTCGGTAGAGGAACTGCAGCCTTTAGTGGTCAGTAAAGGAACTGCAGCCTCTACCGACCACTAGAGGAACTGCAGCCTCTAGTGGTCAGTTGAGGAACTGCAGTCTCTAGTGGTGGATAGTGGATAGTGGAACCGCAGCCTCTAGTGGTCGGTAAAGAAACTGCAGCCTTTAGTGGTTAGTAGAGGAACTGCATCCTCTAGTGGTCAGTAGAGGAACTGCAGTCTCTAGTTGTCAGTAGAGGAACTGCAGCCTCTACCGACCACTAGAGGAACTGCATCCTCTAGTGGTCGGTAGAGGAGCTGCAGCCTCTAGTGGTCAGTAGAGGAACCGTATTCTCTAGTGGTCGGTAGAGGAACTGCAGCCTTTGGTGATCAGTAGAGGAACTGCAACCTCTAGTGGTCAGTAGAGGAACTGCAGCCTCAAGTGGTCAGTAGAGGAATTGCAGCCACTAGTGGTCAGTAGAGGAACCGTATTCTCTAGTGGTTGGTAGAGGAGCTGCAGCCTCTAGTGGTCAGTAGAGGAACCGTATTCTCTAGTGGTCGGTAGAGGAACTGCAGCCTTTAGTGGTCAGTAGAGGAACTGCAGCCTTTAGTGGTCAGTAGAGGAACCGTAGCATCTAGTGGTCAGTAGAGGAACTGCAGCCTTTAGTGGTCAGTAGAGGAACTGCAGCCTCTAGTGGTCTGTAGAGGAATTGCAGCCTCTAGTGGTCAGTAGAGGAACCGTATTCTCTAGTGGTCGGTAGAGGAACTGCAGCCTTTAGTGGTCAGTAAAGGAACTGCAGCCTCTACCGACCACTAGAGGAACTGCATCCTCTAATGGTCAGTAGAGGAACTGCATCCTCTAGTGGTCAGTAGAGGAACTGTAGCCTCTAGTGGTCAGTAGAGGAACTGCAGCCTCTAGTGGTCAGTAGAGGAACTGCAGCCTTTAGTGATCAGTAGAGGAACTGCAGCCTCTAGTGGTCATTTGAGGAACTGCAGCCTCTACTGTCCACTAGAGGATGCAGTTCCTCTAGTGGTCTGTAGAGGAACTGCATCCTCTAGTGGTCAGTAGAGGAACTGCAGCCTTTAGTGGTCAGTAGAGGAACTGCAGCCTCCAGTGGTCAGTAGAGGAACTGCAGGCTTTAGTGATCAGTAGAAGAACTGCAGCCTCGAGTGGTCAGTAGAGGAACTGCAGCCTTTAGTGATCAGTAGAGGAACTGCGGCCTTTAGTGGTCAGTAGAGGAACTGCAGCCTCTAGTGGTTAGTAGAGGAACTGCAGCCTTTAGTGTTCAGTAGAGGAACTGCAATCTCTAGTGTTCAGTAGAGGAACTGCAGCCTTTAGTGATCAGTAGAGGAACTGCAACCTCTAGTGGTCAGTAGAGGAACTGCAGCCACTAGTGGTCAGTAGAGGAACAGTATTCTCTAGTGGTTGGTAGAGGAGCTGCAGCCTCTAGTGGTCAGTAGAGGAACCGTATTCTCTAGTGGTCGGTAGAGGAACTGCAGCCTTTAGTGGTCAGTAGAGGAACTGCAGCCTTTAGTGGTCAGTAGAGGAACTGCAGCCTCTAGTGGTCTGTAGAGGAATTGCAGCCTCTAGTGGTCAGTAGAGGAACCGTATTCTCTAGTGGTTGGTAGAGGAACTGCAGCCTTTAGTGGTCAGTAAAGGAACTGCAGCCTCTACCGACCACTAGAGGAACTGCATCCTCTAATGGTCAGTAGAGGAACTGCATCCTCTAGTGTCAGTAGAGGAACTGTAGCCTCTAGTGGTCAGTAGAGGAACTGCAGCCTCTAGTGGTCAGTAGAGGAACTGCAGCCTTTAGTGATCAGTAGAGGAACTGCAGCCTCTAGTGGTCATTTGAGGAACTGCAGCCTCTACCGACCACTAGAGGAACTGCATCCTCTAATGGTCAGTAGAGGAACTGCATCCTCTAGTGGTCAGTAGAGGAACTGTAGCCTCTAGTGGTCGGTAGAGGAACTGCAGCCTCTAGTGGTCTGTAGAGGAACTGCATCCTCTAGTGGTCAGTAGAGGAACTGCAGCCTTTAGTGGTCAGTAGAGGAACTGCAGCCTCCAGTGGTCAGTAGAGGAACTGCAGGCTTTAGTGATCAGTAGAAGAACTGCAGCCTCGAGTGGTCAGTAGAGGAACTGCAGCCTTTAGTGATCAGTAGAGGAACTGCGGCCTTTAGTGGTCAGTAGAGGAACTGCAGCCTCTAGTGGTCAGTAGAGGAACTGCAGCCTTTAGTGATCAGTAGAGGAACTGCAATCTCTAGTGTTCAGTAGAGGAACTGCAGCCTTTAGTGGTCAGTAGAGGAACTGCAGCCTCCAGTGGTCAGTAGAGGAACTGCAGGCTTTAGTGATCAGAAGAAGAACTGCAGCCTCTAGTGGTCAGTAGAGGAACTGTGGCCTTTAGTGGTCAGTAGAGGAACTGCGGCCTTTAGTGGTCAGTAGAGGAACTGCAGCCTCTAGTGGTCAGTAGAGGAACTGCGGCCTTTAGTGGTCAGTAGAGGAACTGCGGCCTTTAGTGGTCAGTAGAGGAACTGCAGCCTCTAGTGGTCAGTAGAGGAACTGCGGCCTTTAGTGGTCAATAGAGGAACTGCTGCCTTTAGTGGTCAGTAGAGGAACTGCGGCCTTTAGTGGTCAGTAGAGGAACTGCAGCCTTTAGTGGTCAGTAGAGGAACTACAGTCTCTAGTGATCAGTAGAGGAACTGCAGCCTCTAGTGGTCAGTAGAGGAACTGCAGCCTCTAGTGGTCAGTAGAGGAACTGCAGCCTTTAGTGGTCAGTAGAGGAACTGCAGCCTCTAGTGTTCAGTAGTGGAACTGCAGCCTTTAGTGCTCAGTAGAGGAACTACAGTCTCTAGTGATCAGTAGAGGAACTGCAGCCTCTAGTGGTCAGTAGAGGAACTGCAGCCTCTAGTGGTCAGTAGAGGAACTGCAGCCTTTAGTGGTCAGTAGAGGAACTACAGTCTCTAGTGATCAGTAGAGGAACTGCAGCCTCTAGTGGTCGGTAAAGGAACTGCAGGTGACCCTGAGCCCCACCAGAACCCGGATCAGTATCAACAGAGAAGATACACTGGACGTCTCCTCAGAACTTTACTGTCTCTAACGTCCATCAGTCCCAGCCACTAATGTCTTCAGTGATGTGGAAGGACGTCTGCTGATGATGCTTTAATGAAACATCAACAGCGGAAGGAAAAGTAGTTCCTGTTCAAACGAAGCACTCAAAAAGCATAAAATGCTATGACATTAGATTGTTGAGTTAGATGTTAAAGTGGTACCGGGTATTTTTTCTTTTTTAGTGGGGTTCGATCCTTAAAACTGAACCATCAGGATCAAAGTATTGATATTTTGGTATCGATCCGTCCGTCCCCAGCTGGCGTCCCTTCATAATCGATTCAAAAATGTTTAGTATCGTACTAGAATGCTGAAGGAGGTGTGTGTGCGCTGATTAATTCTAATTTTTATTATTTTAATCAGACTTGGATGGACCTGACCAAAGAGATCCGCAGGCAGGTACCAGGTGGGTTTATCCTCCAGAGACACTCCAACAGTTCTGGGATGAGCTCGTTTATCTGGTCGTGACCACATGACCCTCCAAACGCTCCAGAACGTTCTCATGAACATGTTCTCACCTGTTCGTTTACCTTATACAAACAGATTATATCTACAGATATATAAATATAAATACAATCAACTGTATGTCAACATCGCCTGTTTACGAGTTAGAGTACATAAATAAGAAACTTTTGGGAGATTTTTTTTTTATCTTTACTTAACTAAAAGAACAAACTAATTCCAGAAATGTTGGAGTATTCCTTTAACACCAAATATACTTTTTTAAAATATATTTTGTTCCTTTCAGATATTTATTTATTCCAACACGTCTTTGTCCTTTTCTCAAAGGTGTCAGCTATGATTTCACGTTCAACGTGAAGTTCTACCCACCAGACCCGGCCCAGCTGTCAGAGGACATCACCAGGTACGGCGTGACTCCGCAGCGAGGACGATGCCTCCTCTAAATGTTCAGTTTAACAGCAGAGACATGTCAGAAACGTGGGGACATGGACATGTAGACGAATATGATCAAAAGAATCTGGACACCAGTGAATCGGGACAAGCTTGAAGACCAGAATTGGAAGACCAAAGACAGACAAGATTCTGCCTAGAAACCAGGATTATTCTCATGACTCAATGTCTCCATGTCTCCATGACTACATGACTCCATGTCTTCATGACTCTATGTCTCCATTTCCCTAGGACTCCATATCTCAATGTCTCCATGACTCCATGCCTACATGACTCAATGTCTCCATGTCTCCATGACTCAATGACTCCATGTCTCCATGACTCCATGTCTTCATGACTCCATGTCTCCATTTCCCTGGGACTCCATATCTCAATGTCTCCATGTCTCCATGACTCCATGTCTCCATGACTCAATGTCTCCAAGTCTCCATGTCTCCATGACTCCATGACTACATGTCTCCATGACTCCATGACTCCATGTCTCCATGACTCAATGTCTCCATGACTCCATGACTCCATGACTACATGTCTCCATGACTCCATGTCTTCATGACTCCATGTCTCCATTTCCCTAGGACTCCATATCTCAATGTCTCCATGACTCCATGCCTACATGTCTCAATGTCTCCATGTCTCCATGACTCAATGTCTCCATGACTCCATGACTCCATGACTACATGTCTCCATGACTCCATGTCTCCATTTCTCTGGGACTCCATATCTCAATGTCTCCATGACTCCATGACTACATGTCTCCATGACTCCATGTCTTCATGACTCCATGTCTCCATGTCTCCATGTTTTCATGACTCCATGACTCCATGTCTCCATGTTTCCATGACTCCATGTCTCCATGTCTCCATGTTTCCATGTTTCCATGACTCCATGTCTCCATGTCTCCCTGTTTTCATGTCTTCATGACTCCATGTCTCCATGTCTCCATGTTTTCATGACTCCATGACTCCAGGTCTCTATGTCTCCATGTTTCCATGACTCCATGTCTCCATAAATGAAAACCATAATTGATAATCAAAGCCAAACATCTGTTTTTATTTGTTCTACCACCGTGTTTTTGACTGAATCAAACTTTAGTTCATTAAACTTTTGTCTGACTGTGTTTACCTGAAGATCAGTGGATTGTAGTTATAGTTCTGCTCATCTTTGTACCGTCCAGGTACTACCTGTGTCTCCAGCTGAGGAAGGACATCCTTCAGGGCCGCCTTCCCTGCTCCTTCGTCACCCTCGCCCTGCTGGGCTCTTACGCCCTGCAGTCGGAGCTGGGCGAGTACGACCCTGAGGTGCACGCTAAAGATTACGCCAAGGAGATGAAGATGGCCCAAGGTCAGACGAAGGAGCTGGAGGACAAAATGATGGAGCTTCACCAGACGTACAGGTCAGAATATGGTCTCAGGTACCCAGAACCAAGGTCTCCAGATCTTAAGGTCATCTGCCAACCTACATGAAGGATTTCAGACTTCAGCTTTCCTCCTGTTTGCTGCCAGATAAAGTTCTGTTTGATGTTCAGCTGAACTGTGACATGGACAAGTCCACCATGTCCACCAGTGCAGGGCTTGGACTATAGTAAAAATGTGTTGGGTTTCTTCTGGGGCAGGTCCATGAGTCCGGCCCAGGCAGACCTGATGTTCCTGGAGAACGCCAAAAAACTCTCCATGTACGGGGTGGACCTCCACCAGGCCAAGGTGAGCAGCAGAAGGTCCGGCAGATACTGGCTCAAGTGTCTTTTAAAAACGTGTCGTACACACCAATATGAGACAAAGTTGGGACGATGCAGCTCATGCAGAGAATTCTGAGAAGACTTTGGCCCTGATCGTACACCTCCCGCTAGCCGCTACCCACTAGCCGCTAGCTAGGCAATGGCTACTGACGCACTGATTGGAATGCCCTAACCACTCCCATGCATAATATAGTGGTTAGCTCAGGTAAGATCGTGGGTTTAGGGAGGTGGAAGATTACGTTCTTTGCGGGGGAACGTCCCTCCCGCTACCCGCTATCCCTTTATAGCGGCTTTAGGAGGTTTGGCGGAAGATTGGGCCCTTTGTCTCTGGTACTTTGCTGATGATGTGATATTTGTCACAATGTGTTGAGTCATCCATGTTCACGTTTCAGACCCGGAACACGATCCAGAAAAGTTGGAACGGGTAAAATCAAAGCGAATATCTTTGAAATGTTAAAAATTAATGGTGATGTTGGGTTCTGCTCCAGTTCTCCACATCCTGGATGGTTCTTTTCCACTTTGGTTCCAATTTCTTCTTTAAGAGATCTCCAACTCTGATTGGAAACACTAGATGGACAAAGACAGGACTGCGACGACATTGTGTTCTCACCAAAAAGCCAGGTTCATGATCTCTGTCCCAACTCATCCCAACGGTTCTGGACCAGGTTCTGTCAAGTTCTTCCAAACTGAACTCATCAGTCCAGAGGGGTGTACCACGAAGCGCGATTAGAGGGTTAGCGAGGTATGTTGAGTCTAAAGCCAGGATTTCCAGAACCACGAAGGTGGCTCTCTTTTAACCTGGCTAGATCACCATGGTAACTTACTCTGCAAGCTTAACCTGGTCCGGAGCAGGTTATGTGCAGAGTTTAGGCTCAAATCGGCTATAAAAAGCGCCACCCTTTCACTTACCACCTCTTTCAGAGAGATGGCATCACCTTTTTAGAGAAATCCCGTTGAGCTGAGCGCCAGGATTTTCGAGGATCTCTATGGAGGGAGAGAGTATTCAGAGACCAGACTGATCCGCTGGCTTCCCATGACCATATTCTCTATGAACGCTAGAGATTTCCAGCTGAGGGAATACGTTACATTTGTAATCTGCTAGAGCCATATATTGGCAGCGCCACCAAACGCAGCCGTGCGCTCACAGTAGCGCAAACGGTGTGCGTTTCTTTGCCGCGGGAACCTACATGCATTCAGTTGGTGATGCAGAAAATCTGAGCCAGAATACTGGAATAAAGGTTGTACTTGTTCTTACTGAACTGCTGAATATGTTTGTAGTATTCCCTGGCCATCTGCCCACGCTTCAAATAAAAGAAGCATTTTACAAAATTGCAGGTAGCATAAATTAATAGTCCATTATATTGATAATCAGTGTGACGTGGAATTTCATGTGAAATGTTTCTGTTTGCTTCAGGTAATATTAACACTTTTACGCAGAGTATTATCCACATACTGAAAAAAATGATGAAAGCAACTACCTTACATACCACTTTGAATTATATTTTTGTACTTGGTCTTGATTTGCAGCCAAGTCCTTTTTGTAGTGCTGGTACAGCCATTAACGCCCATTAAAATCTGGTTAGTCTATATGGTATTATATAGCTGGTGGTGTACTGGGCTGCATTATATTGAAAACTGTTTCTAATATTTTGTCCACTCCATAAACATATATGAGGGGGGCAAAATATTAGGTACACTTTTCAATGTAACACAATCCAGTACACCACCAGTTATGACTTCAATAATAAACATAAAGTAGAATTATCTATTATTACCTTTCTGACAATGTTAACAAAAACTGAAAATGTAGAAACTTATTAAAAGTAGAATATAGCAAAGCGTTTGTATTGGATTGTATTAGATTGCACAGGTGTACCTATTAAAGTGGCCGGTGAGTGTATATTGGTATCACAAATAATATTAAATTCAGAGCGTCCCATTAAATTAAAATTAATTTCACATAGATTTAGCAAAAAACTAAAGTGATTTTCATTTATCATTCATAATGGGACAGTCAGACCTACATAATGTTTAAATCTGCTGCATTAAGTTTAAAGTTTAAGTGCTCTAAAAAGAGGGAGGGAGATTAATTAAGGTGCATTAAGTGGTGAAATAAATATAACTTACGAATTTACACGATCTGCAATTTTTGCCAGCACTCCTCTCTGGCTTTATTCGCTCCTACAGTGTTGCTTTTGGCCGTAAAGATTTCTTTGAAATCCTCATAGCCCTGTATTATTAAAACCTGCTCCTCCTGACTGAAATATACGGACCGCCATCTATCCATTTGATCCGGAATAGGCGTCAAATGATGCGTCAAACGCCCCCTTTTATGTGAACGCGCACAGAGCAGAAAGCAGAAAGCCGCGATTAACAAAGATAGTTGATAACCACCGTCGTGGTACCAGTTATCTCTGATGGAGAGTTTCAGGTTTGTTAAGCCAGCTCACCCAAAGAAAGCCTGGCTGTGTTGAACTTGCTTCGTGGTTCACCCCTCTGGTCTTCATGGTCTTTTATGCGCTGGAGCTCCGTCACGTTGGAATAGAGAAAAGATCTTTCCTCAAACTGTCTCCACAGAGTTGGAGGCATTGTCTAAAATATCTTGGTAGGTCTTGACCACGTTCAACTCGATCGTCATGGGGAGTGTGAGGTGTCGGGGAGGTGAGATGGATGAGCTCGTAGCAGGGTTATTATAGTTAACGAAAACTAAGACTAAAACTAAGCAATGAAAAAATATTTCAGTTAACTGAAATAAAAATAAAAACTACAATTAAAAAAAAAACGAAAACTAAATAAAAACTACAATGAAGGATGTAAAACTAACTAAAACTAAACTGAATTGTAGATAAATTCAGCTTCGTTTTCGTTGTCGTTTCGTTTTCTCCCTCGATTACTGCCATAGAGATTACTGCCTGTCCTGCAGCAGCCGCTATGATACCCTCCCTCCAGAGAGGGGGCAGCATAGCGGATATAGACCTTTTCGGGCCAGCCCCCCGGAAGTACCCCCCCCGTCCGCCATTGCTGGAGGGTGCTACAGAGCGACACTTTCACACACCGGCTCGCAGATTAACCAGTGTTTTTCTCTTTCTTTCTACAATATATATTTTTATAATGTCGAGTCGGTCGAGTGGGAATACATGTTCCGTCATAAACTGTGCCAACAATGGAAGAAGAAAGTATGCACGAAGACTGCCTTTTTTGCAGAACAAGAAGTTAGGAAGACGTGGGTGAAAAATATCAACAGAAAGGACTTTGTTCCAAATGAATACAGCCGGGTGAGTTTTCGTTAACATTCAATCTCGTACTACTCATAGTCTCGCTGAGAGTCCCGGACGATTCTGGCCGAAAGAACAGCAGTATGAGGCTACTGTAGCCCTCGGCACTAGCACAAGCCTATAAATGAATGAATAAATTAATGAATGAATGACTTAGGTGGATGATAAAATAAATTAAATATAACATTAACACATAGCCTAATTTACCGCTAGCGTTAACGTTACAGTAGCATAATCTTTATGGCTTGTTGACGTTAGTTATAGCCAGCGTTCCACAGTTTTTAGTGTTTGATTATGGGAATAGATCATGCTATTTCCATAACCAATCATTAAAAACAGCGATAAACTACCTTCATCTGTAACTGGAGGCCACTGCCTAACATCATCAATCCAAGACATGTCTGTGTTATCCGTAACAGATGCTCCGCGCTGCTGTGTTTGGGTTAGTTGGTGGAGCACCGCACCCTCCAGTTATGGCGGGGCCACTAGGGGGCGCATGTCCACAATTTTTAAGTCGAAAAGGTGTATAATCTGCTGCATACTGCAAGAAGAAGAAAAACTAAAACTAAGACTAAAACTAAATAAAAACTAAACTGAAACTAGTCAATTCCTCAAAATAAAAACTAAACTAAAACTACTAAATTACTTGTTGAACTAACTAAAACTAAACTGAAATAAAAAAGCAAACTGGAAAACTAAATAAAAATAAAAACTAAAGAAAATTTCAAAACTATAATAACCTTGGCTCGTAGCGCTGAGAGGAGGTGGTGTTTTTTGAGACGTTGCTGCAGGAGAAAGTTCTGGACTTCTTCAGCTCCCTACATGGCTTTCAGTTGATACAGGAGGACAAAGGACTTGTTGCCGGGCTACAACCACAGCACCCCAGCACATTTATGATTTTCAACCAATCACATGAATCATTCTATTCCAGATCGAAACATGAAGATAAATGTTATCAGCCTGAAGTGCTCCATCGAGCCACAGCACAACTTAGAAGAACGTGTAATAAAACAAAAAGATTAAAAGATTAACATAAGCAGATTCAAAACACAGTGAAATCATTTTAGAAAAACAAAGACTAAAGGTTCAAAAGTATCTATCCACTCCTCCAAGTTGAACACCCACCTCATCCTGTTCAGGGTTGCTTGAGGGGTGGAGCTTGGCCCAGAGGGCAGGAGAACACGGTAAACATGTGATCATAACATCACCGAGCTAAATATAACAACAACAGAGCTCTCAGATTAACTGCAGCTTATGTAACGACACTCAACGTGATGCAGAACGTCCTCAGATCAACATGATTCCTGCTTGAAAACAAACATATGAAACTGTGAATGTTCAGCATCGAGTCCAGAGTCTGAGGAGACGTCTGGCAGAAGAAGATCAAAACAAAAACAAAACGTGACCTGGTATCTCGACATGGTTTACATCAGAAATCAGGTCAGTCTGTTTGCATCACAGCAGAAGTGACGGAGACGAGGCGTTTTACAGACGATGACTCTCCCCTGTGGATGACTGGCGGTACTACAGCAGCAGGAAGATCTGCTGTCAAACATCTAAACCAGCCTTTCTCAACCTTTTTTCAGTCATGACACCTTTCAAAAGTGAATAAAATCTCAAGACACCCCAGAGTAAAATATGATCCAAAGCCACACTGCATCGCTCCGACTGTAAATGCATACATCCCGTTTATTTAGTTTAAATAACCTGAACATGATAACTGCACCAGAGTAGGCCTCAGCAGGAAAGCTTCTTTTCATCCGTGATGTGCTTGCTTCCATCCATCATCCTTGTATTGCCTCTTTTTAGCCTTATCGCTAGCAGCTACCATCCATCCATCCATTAACTCCCGCTCTACTCTGCAGCGGCTCTACTCTGAGTCTCTCCCGAATGACCGAACTTCTCACCCTATCTCTAAGGGAGAGTCCAGCCACCCTGCGGAGAAAACTCATTTCCGCCGCTTGTATCCGCGATCTCATTCTTTCGGTCACTACCCACAGTTCATGACCATAGGTGAGGGTTGGAACAAAGATCGACCGGTAAACAGAGAGCCTTGCCTTTTGGCTCAGCTCTCTCTTCACCACAACGGACCGGTACAGAGTCACCACCACAACGGACCGGTACAGAGTCACCACCACAGCAGACGCCGCACCAATCCGTCTGTCGATCTCCCGCTCCTTTCTCCCATCACTCGTGAACAAGACCTCGAGATACTAAAACTCCTCCACTTGAGGCAGAACCTCACTCCCGACCCGGAGGAGGCATTCTACCCTTTTCCGACTGAGGACCATGGTCTCAGATTTGGAGGTGCTGATTCTCATCCCTGCTGCTTCACTCGGCTGCGAACCACTCCAGCGAGAGCTGCAGATCCCCACTCGATGGCGCCAACAGGACCACGTCATCTGCAAACAGCAGAGACGAGATCCCGACACCACCGAACCGGAACCCTTCCGCTCCTTGGCTGCGCCTAGAAATTCTGTCCATAAACGTTATGAACAGAATCGGTGACAAAAGGCAGCCCTGGCGGAGTCCAACTCCCACCGAAAACGAATCCGACTTACAATCGGCAATGCGGACCAAGCTCCCACTCCATTTGTACAGGGACTGGACAGCCCGTAACAACGGGCCCAGCACCCCATACTCCTGGAGTACCCCCCACAGGACCCCCCGAGGGACACGGTCAAATGCCTTCTCCAAGTCCACAAAACACATGTGGACTGGTTGGGCAAACTCCCATGTTCCCTCCAGGACCCCAGTGAGGGTATAGAGCTGGTCCAGTGTTCCACGACCAGGACAGAACCCGCATTGTTCCTCCTGAATCCGGGATTCAACAATCGATCGAACTCTCTTCTCCAGCACCCCTGCATAGACCTGACCAGGGAGGCTGAGGAGTGTGATTCCCCTGTAATTGGAACACACCCTCCGGTCCCCCTTCTTAAAAAGGGGAACCACCACCCCGGTCTGCCAATCCAGAGGTACTTCCCCCGATTTCCATGCGATGTTGCAGAGACGTGTCAACCAAGACAGTCCTACAACATCCAGAGCCTTCAGGAAATCAGGGCGGATCTCTTCCACCCCCGGAGCCCGGCCACTGTGCAGCTTCTTAACTACCTCAGCGACCTCGGCTCCGGTAATGAACGAGTCCACCCCCAAGTCCACAGGCTCAGCATCCTCAACGGAAGACATGTTGGTGGGATTGAGAAGGTCCTCGAAGTATTCCTTCCACCGCCGAACGACATCTCCAGTCGAGGTCAGCAGCACCCCACCCCCACTATACACAGTGTTGGTGAAGCACTGCTTTCCCCGCCTGAGCCGTCTGATGGTTTGCCAGAATCTCCGAGGAGCCGATCGAAAGTCTTTTTCCATGGCCTCACCGAACTCCTCCCACACCCGAGTTTTTGCTTCAGAGACCACCAAAGCCGCTGCCCACTTGGCCTGCCGATACACGTCTGCTGATTCCAGAGTCCCACAAGCTAACCAAGCCCGGTAGGACTGAGCCTCTCTCACCCGAGGTGTCCACCACCGAGTTCGAGGATTGCCGCCACGACAGGCACCGACGACCTTACGGCCACAGCTCCGGTCAGCCGCTTGAGCAATGGAGGCGCGGAACATGGCCCATTCAGACTCAATGTCCCCCGCCTCCCCCGGGATGTGATTGAAGCTCTGCCGGAGGTGTGAGTTGAAGATCTTTCTGACAGGTTCCTCTGCCAGACGTTCCCAGCAAACCCTCACTACACGTTTGGGCCTACCAGGTCTGACTGGCATTCTCCCCTGCCATCTGATCCAACCCACCACCAGGTAGTGATCAGTTGACAGCTCAGCTCCTCTCTTTACCCGAGTGTCCAAAACATACGGCCGAAGATCAGATGATACGACTATAAAGTCGATCATCGATCTCCAGCCAAGAGTGTCCTGATGCCAAGTGCATTTATGGACACTCTTATGCTTGAACATGGTGTTCGTTATGGACAAACTGTGACGAGCACAGAAGTCCAACAACAAAACACCACTCTGGTTCAGATCAGAGAGGCCGTTCCTTCCAATCACGCCCCTCCAGGTACCACTGTTATCGCCAACGTGAGCGTTGAAGTCCCCCAGCGGAATAAAGGAGTCCCCATTAGGGGCGCTTTCCAGCACCCCCGCCAAGGACCCCAAGAAGTACCTATGAGGTACCTATTGAGCAGATTCAGAGCTGGTGGATGAAGGCTTGATGAAGAAGTCGGCTCCTCTGTGATGTTCCGTTCCTGTGGGGCTTTTCTTTTTAGAAAACCATCCATGATGCTGCTAAAAATTTCTCTTTGCTATCTGTGAAATAAAATTCCAGCGGTTAAATGATATTACGACGTAAGCTAACTGGGCGGTCACGTTGACCTTACGCTGACCCCGTACTGACGTTAACATTGGGAAATGGGCATGTGAGACATATTTTTATTATTCATTTCATGTCCAATTATGTATCTTATTTATTTATTTATTTATTTATTCATTCATAGGCAAAAAGTATGTATTTATGTGTGCATTCATATATTTATACAGTGGTACCTCTACTTACAAAATTAATTGGTTCTGGAAGTAGTTTCGTAACCTGAAAATTTCGTAAGTAGAGACGCGTTTTCCATGTAAATGCCCTAATCCGTTCCAAGCCCCCAAAATTCAAACATTATTATTTTATAAATTATAAATAATACATGAAATGACATAAAAACCTGTAAGAAATACATGTTAGAACTAGAAAAGCACTCAGAGAGCGCAGACCTCCACTAAACGCAACAATTATCAAAAATTTGAAATTGATCCAGAATCCAGGATTTCTTCCGGATCACAGCCAAAATGAAACCAGTTCTTCCTTTTCACATTTCTGACAACTCCTGAAAATTTCATCAAAATCCATCCATAACTTTTAGAGTTATCTTCAACACAGACAGATAAACAGATAAACAGATAAACGCTGGCAAAAACATAACCTTCTTGGCGGAGGTAAAAATTGTTTGTTTACCTGGGTTACGCTCATACAGACAAGGGGCCCTCCTAGCCAATGGGATGCCAGGAAGATGCTAAGCACTAGCCAATGGCAGAGCAGCTCGGATGCACCACTTTCAAACCGAGATACAGAGCCGGCAGCTATGTTTACGTTTGGTAAACTCTGGGAGCTGCGAGTAGCAGCACTACTGGATTTTTGCCTTTCGTATCCTGAAATTTCTTTTGTAACGAGAGGCAATATTTTCCCTTTGAGGTGTTTCGTAACCTGAAAATTTCATATGTAGAAACGTTTGTCAGTTCAATTTTCAATTCAATTCAATTTTATTTATATAGCGTCTGTTACAATGACAATTGTCTCTAGGCGCTTTACAGAGACCCAGAGCATGACCCCCGAGCAAATATCATTAACTAAGATTATAATATTAAATCCAATCAATGATAATGGCAGGTAAAAAAACTCCCACATAGGAAGAAAAAAAACCTTTAAGCCAAACAGAGGCAAGGAAAAACTCCACTTTCAGAGGAAGAAACCTTGAGCAGGACCTGGATCATATGGGGGACCTTCCTGATGAAGACCAGCCGGGTAGAGAAAGAAAAGAGGGGAGAGACAGGATGGAGAGAGGATGTAGGACAGAGAGAAGATGGAGGACAGAAAGAGGATGTAGGACAGAGAGAGGATGGAGGACAGAGAGAGGAGAGCACACAAATGACTAAATACAATGACCATATAAACATAAACAGATGGAGGCAGCAGCACTGGGATGAGATGGCCAGAGGACCAGGTCGCCGATCACCACGCCAGTCGGCACCCAAACACAAGTGGAGGAGAACCCCGGGATGGACAGAGGATGGAACTGCAAGTCAGCATGAAACCCAGGAAACTCTGGCCTGCAAATACACAGAAAGAAAAGGAGGCAGAAACAGCACAACAAACACAGGAAAGCAAAGAAAATGGAGCACAGTTTCAGTAACAAGGTGCTCCCCAGGGTTATTATAGTTAACGAAAACTAAGACTAAAACTAAAACTAGCAATGAAAAAATATTTCAGTTAACTGAAATAAAAAATAAAAACTACAATTAAAAAAAAAACGAAAACTAAATAAAAACTACAATGAAGGATGTAAAACTAACTAAAACTAAACTGAATTGTAGATAAATTCAGCTTCGTTTTCGTTGTCGTTTCGTTTTCTCCCTCGATTACTGCCATAGAGATTACTGCCTGTCCTGCAGCAGCCGCTATGATACCCTCCCTCCAGAGAGGGGGCAGCATAGCGGATATAGACCTTTTCGGGCCAGCCCCCCGGAAGTACCCCGTCCGCCATTGCTGGAGGGTGCTACAGAGCGATTCTTTCACCGGCTCGCAGATTAACCAGTGTTTTTCTCTTTCTTTCTACAAATATATATTTTTATAATGTCGAGTCGGTCGAGTGGGAATAATGTTCCGTCATAAACTGTGCCAACAATGGTGTGAAAATTCGACAATGGAAGAAGAAAGTATGCACGAAGACTGCCTTGTTTGCAGAACAAGAAGTTAGGAAGACGTGGGTGAAAAATATCAACAGAAAGAACTTTGTTCCAATTGAATACAGCCGGGTGAGTTTTCGTTAACATTCAATCTCGTACTACTTGTAGTCTCGCTGACGATATAGTCCCGGACGATTCTGGCCGAAAGAACAGCAGTATGAGGCTACTGTAGCCCTCGGCACTAGCACAAGCCTATAAATGAATGAATAAATTAATGAATGAATGACTTAGGAGAATGATAAAATAAATTAAATATAACATTAACACATAGCCTAATTTACCGCTCGCGTTAACATTACAGCAGCATAATCTTTATGGCTTGTTGACGTTAGTTATAGCCAGCGTTGCAGCGTTCCACAGTTTTTAGTGTTTGATTATGGGAATAGATCATGTTATTTCCATAACCAATCATTAAAAACAGCGTCAAACTACCTTCATCTGTAACTGGAGGCCACTGCCTAACATCATCAATCCAAGACATGTCTGCGTTATCAGTAACAGATGCTCCACGCTGCTGTGTTTGGGTTAGTTGGTGGAGCACCGCACACTCCAGTTATGGCGAAGCCACTAGGGGGCGCATGTCCACAGTTTTCAAGTCGAAAAGGTGTATAATCTGCTGCATACTGCAAGAAGAAGAAAAACTAAAACTAAGACTAAAACTAAATACTAAACTGAAACTAGTCAATTTCTTGAAATAAAAACTAAACTAAAACTACTAAATTACTTGTTGAACTAACTAAAACTAAACTGAAATAAAAAAGCAAACTGGAAAACTAAATAAAAATAAAAACTAAAGAAAATTTCAAAACTATAATAACCTTGGTGCTCCCAATTAATTATGAATGAGCTGGAGGAAGAGGAAGGGAGGAGAAAAGGGAAGGAAAAGGAGAAAAGTAGTGGAGACACCACTCAGCAGATCATGTTGGTGTCCCCCTGCAGCGTAGGCCTATAGCAGCATAACTATGACGAAGCTGTGATTAAGACGAGCTACTCAAGTCTTAACTACTACGACTATAGTTATAACTATTAGCCCCTACACACTATAGATTAGACTAACTGTAGGCTTTACTGAACAGAAATGTTTTCAATTTAGTTTAAAAATGGAGATAGTATCAGCCTCCTGAACCCAAACTGGTAGCTGGTTCCATAAAAAAGGTGCCTGGTGGCAGAAGGCCCGTCCTCCAAACCTACTTTTAGATATTCTAGGAACGACGAGTAATCCTGCACTCTGAGAGCAGAGAGCTCTATTAGGAGCATAACGTGCTATCAAGTCTTGTAAATAGCACGGAGCTAGGCCATTAAGGGCCTTATATGCGAGAAGCAGAATTTTAAACTCAATTCGAAATTTCACGGGGAGCCAATGGAGGGAGGCTAACACAGGAGAGATGTGATCTCGCTTACGGATTCCTGTCAGCCCCCTCGCTGCTGCGTTCTGGATCAATTGAAGGCTATTCAGCGAGCTTTTCGAGCATCCTGCTAACAACGCATTACAGTAATCCAGTCTAGAACTAAGTAGAGGTACCACTGTATATGAAATGTCAGAACAGGTCATTTTTTTTGACGACACCCCTGAAGCAGCCAGACGACACCCCAGTGTGCCGCGACACCCTGGTTGAAAAAGGCTGAACTAAACCTTCACACATCAACAGGAGGTGCATGGAGACATGCAGCTGAATATTCTATTTTCTATGTGCTCTGTGAGCACCCTGTCTGGCCTGTCCCTCCCACTGCTCCCCGCTCACTCTGCTGTTACTGTTACTCTGCGAAGCCAATCAGACACGATGCTGCCGGTGATAGAGACTGAACACGTCTAAATACGACAGTTTGACTCAAGACCGAATCTTTAAATGTCAGAAGGACATCATTTTTGACTTTTAAACTCAAAATCAGAACAGAAAGAAAAATGATTTGCAGTGTTTCCTTTTTTTTTTCTTATTTGGAGGCGGCATGAAACCAAAATATGGAACAATTTTTCTCTTTAACTTCCTGCAAATTGTAAATATACTTCAATTTATACATTTTAAACCATAAAGTTGCAACTTAAGGAGGTGAAATAAAGAAGAATCTAATTATTTCAAACATTTTTCAGGGAAAATCACTGACATGTTTCAAATAATGTTCCACAAAGAAAGACTGAAAGATATTTTCTACAGAATATTGGTGAACCCTTCAAGGAGGGATTTTAGTGTGTGTGAACGACAACACTTACCTGTGACCTGATGTCAGCACACACAAAACCCAGAAATGAATGTAAACACAAAACTGTTTCATGAAGGAACCTCTGTATGGCAGGGCAGGTTCTCCTGACAAATTGGCAGCAGGAAACAATGGCCTTTCGATATAAGAAAAATAAAATAAAACTGTATTATTGTAACTACATCATCTGTGAATCTGTGCATTTATTCTTCTTTTAATTGCCATTTCCGGTATGAACTCAGCTTTTTCTGATTTGGTGTTGGAGGTCAGTCTGAAAGTGAACCATCTGTGCTGTGAAGACCACATGTTCCTGTGGTATCAGTGTTCATTTGTATGCAGATGATATGTAGCTCCACAGACATGTGCAACATTAAAAAAAAAACATTTAATCACATGTCCTTTTTTTCATAAAACACATTAAAACCATCTGATCATGGAAGAGTTAGCGCGGAACACCAAGACTTCAATGAGCTGATTTCAACGGTGACAGTTTTTAATCTGAGGCTGCACTGATGATAAGAGTTTCTTGGTTTTCTCCGTCAGGATCTGGATGGCGTCGACATCATGTTGGGGGTTTGCTCCAGTGGTCTGATGGTTTACAAGGACAAACTGAGGATCAACCGTTTCCCCTGGCCCAAAGTCCTCAAGGTCTCCTACAAGCGCAGCAGCTTCTTCATCAAAATACGACCGTCTGAGGTAGAACGAGTCCTTCAACTCTGAAACCAGTTCATCTCCTCCTCACAAGACCTAGAGACCATCTCCACCTAAAACCTAACACAGTTACAGCACCAGGAGGCTAGACAGCTGCTACATGCTGCTAACAAGAGCCTGCTGTCGGATTAAAGCTCCACAGATTGTTACGGTGCAAACACTGATTTATGCTCATAGGCATATATACTCAGCATTTATACCTTGTAGGGATGTAGAAAATTTGATATCTCAATTATAGTGACCAAATTATATGGTTTACGATATTATCGCGATATTCTTAATTACTGTACAAATGTCCAAAAAACACATACATTTGAATAATTTCACAAAATCTTGTGATTTTCTTGTCATGCTAAAACATCAGAAGCGAAAAACTTATCAAAATGAAACTTTCACATTAAAAAGGAAAACAACTGGCACAGAAAGGTTTGATTTTAAATGAACAAAATAAATAACAGGAACAAAGCTCATTTGTCTGGTGCAAATTTAAATAAACACTTTAACAACCATAGTAGGTCAAAATATGCAAACAATTATCAGGAACAAAAATTATAGTGAAGTTCAAATGAAATAAACTTTGGACTTTAAGCTGAACCTAAAATATGTATAAATGTGTAAATAAAGAAACAGTTGTTTAGGAGCCAAATATGTTGTTCTGAATTGTAGTTCACTCTGTGTGTCTGTGGGTGTCGCTGTGTTGTTACCTGAGGGTCAGGTATAAAGGTAGCTGCCTGTTACTGGTTAGCTGTTGGACCCGGAAGGGAAAAAGGTATTTGACCGCTGTGGCGCTAACTGCCGGCGTTATGGTTGTCGGATCAGTTAATGGAATAAATTAATATTTTAACTGTATCAGAAGAACATCGTTCCCGTCCCTTTTCGATCAACACGCAACGGTAACATTTACGAAATGTGAGTTAGCGAAGCGCGTCGACCAGGTTACTCTTGGTCAAACATCTCAGTAGCTTGAAGCATTAGCCTTAGCTCCTTCAAGTTGCTTCTACAAATTACAATATGTGTAAACAAGTGCTCTGCAGACAAGATAACTGTCCTCCACCAGTTGTCCCTCTGCATTCTTATAAAATAAATAAATAAATATACCCAGACCATGGATTTCGTCCTTTTAGTGGGTTGGTAAATGTCCTGCGTGCTATAACCACTTTCCGCCATGCTAACGTTATGATGCTGATGTTACAAGCTACATATTCACACGACACACAGTCACGAGTCCATCACAGACTGGAATGAGGCTGATATTACACATCCTGGTAATCGACCACGATAATGAGATGAAGTCAAACATAAACGGTAATTGTTATCGCGTAAAATTTTTACCGCGCTTTACCGTAGTACCGGTAACCGTTCCATCCCTAGTACCTTGTTGTTGCTCGATGGTGTCAGGTACAGGCTCCAGATTCTGGATTCTGACTCTTCTGTAGTCACCTCACCTGTTGAGGCCAAGCTCAAACAAATGGCCTTGTAGTTGAAGATAAACTCCAGACAGGAGACAGAAACAACAGGCCTTGAGATTGTAAAAATGAGAATTTGGATGTACTCTCACTTGTAAGAATATAATATTATTGTTCACTGGTGAAGCAGTCAATCGGCTGTTAAACAATGCGACGGACAACAACGAAGCGGATTTTATTCTCCAAGTCGCATGCAATTCAGAGAGGTCATTAACTCACATCACAGAACGAAGGATGATCATAAAAAGACAAATGACAAATGGCAAACAGTCATCTTGAGCATCAGTCTAGACTGTCTAGACGCCTACGTGTCAAAACTTATTGACTTGATGGGGCCAGAACAATAACAAAACTATGGCCTTCGACAGACAGGAATCGAGATCAGAAGTCATGGAGTCATGACACAGCAATTAAGGCCTCAAAATGCAGTTTTAATATTACAGAGAAGAAGAGGGTTTCATACTCCAGAGAAAAAACTCCACTAGACTTGTGTAATCTTTGGAGTAAATCAGTCACTTCTGATCTTCTGGATGGTTTCTGTTGTCCATAGAACTCTACAAAAGCAGGACCACAAATATAGACATGCGATCTTTTCCTCATTCTGATTGGATGATCCTCGAAGCGACATAGATCCGTAAACTGCCCGTTGATTGTGTTGGCTGTAAAGATTCATTCAAATCCATCGTGCCGTTCCTGAGATATGTCCTTGTCCAAACGCTCCTCCAGAGGTGCACAGTGCTCATACTGACGAGGTTAAACAACACAGGCAAACACAAAACAGGAATAAGAACATTAAGAGTTGTCTAGTTTGGTGCCTGGAAGACTTCAGTTAGTTAAAGCTAAATGGCTAAATGTGAAAAATTTTTCAATTTGGAAATTTGGATTCCACTACTTCTTTATTATTACTTCTTTACTTCTTTATTATTATTTTTTACTTTTTCTGTGCTCTCCTCTCTCTGTCCTACATCCTCTTTCTGTCCTCCATCTTCTCTCTGTCCTACATCCTCTCTCTGTCCTGTCTCCCCTCTTTTCTTTCTCTACCCGGCTGGCCTTCGGCAGGAAGGTCCCCCCATATGAGCCAGGTCCTGCTCAAGGTTTCTTCCTCTTAAAGTGGAGTTTTTCCTTGCCACTGTTTGGTATAAAGGTTTTTTTTCTCCCTACGTGGGAGTTTTTTACCTGCCATTATCATTGATTGGATTTAATCATATAATCTTAGTTGATGATATTTGCTTGGGGGTCATGCTCTGGGTCTCTGTAAAGCGCCTAGAGACAATTGTCATTGTAACAGACGCTATATAAATAAAATTGAATTGAATTGAATTGAAAAGTTCGTCCAAACATTCCTGTTTAAAAATATCTCCTAAAAAAGAACCCTGGTACTCAATAAAATCAATCTTAAGCTTGAAATAATTGTTTTCAAACAATCTTTTTGGTCTGACAGGTGGAACAGTATGAGAGCGCCATCGGCTTCAAACTCCCCAACTACAAGGCAGCCAAGAAGCTGTGGAAGGTCTGCGTGGAACATCACACTTTCTTCAGGTTGGACTTCTCCGTTCTCATATTCTGTTGATGAACCCCCACACGGCATCAGGAGGTCACGTGACCCCCACCCCCCGTCCCTCTGGTTTGTTCAGGCTGACCTCCACCGAGATGGCCACCACTCCCAGGAAGTTCCTGGCTCTGGGTTCCAAGTTCCGCTACAGCGGCCGGACCCAGGCCCAGACCCGGCAGGCCAGCTCCCTGATCGACAGACCGGCTCCGCTGTTCCAGCGCTCCTCCAGCAAGAGGAACTCCCGCAGTCTGGATGGAGGTACTCCGTCAGGGCCTCAGCTGGGACGCTCTGGAGGCTTGAAGGGCAAACTAGAGTGGTCTTCGGGCATTTGTTGGTGGTTTTTAAAGCGGAAAAGATATAATTAGAAGCCCCTCCTTTAATTGTTTTATTGAGGTTTTCAGACCCATGTAGAAGTAGACACATCAGTCTGGAAAGGGTCATGTAAACCATCTCTAATTCCAGTCTGCTTGTAGTTCAACGTTTAACAGTTAGAAAGATGAGTCACTGCGGTCTGTCGGTACAATCAAGAGTAAAATAAGCTATATTACCTTTAAAACTAGAAAAGCACTCGGAGAGCGCAGACCTCCACCAAGTGCAACAATTCCCCCATATAGCGATTTACAGATAAAATCCACGTTCTGGATCAGATCCAGATCAGCCTTTGAAATTTGATAGAGGTTCCCATTGTCAATCCCTGAGTCAAATTTCATGAGTTTTGGGCAATAATTAACGGAGATATTGAGAAACAAAATTTTGGGTCCTATTGACCGCAATGTTATCGAAAATTTGAAAGTGATCCAGAATCCAGGATTTCTTCCGGATCACCCAAAATGAAATCAGTTCTTCCTTTTCACATTTCTGACAACTCCTGAAAATTTCATCAAAATCCATCCAGAACTTTTTGAGTTATCTTGAACACAGACAGACAGATAAACACTGGTAAAAAAAAACATAACCTCCTTGGTGGAGGTAATAAGAACGCTTCTGGGTGGCCCGGTGGTGCAGTTATTAGGGCAGGTGGCCCATATGTTGAGACCTCAACGCAGCGGTTGCGGGTTTGACTCCAGTGCCATGCAACTCTTTGTTGCATGTCCTCGCCCTTCACTGTTAATAAAGGCTACTAGTGCCAAAAAATATCTTTAAAAAGAATGATTCTGCTCTGTTAGGATATTATTTGTAGCTCAGCTAGCTGAAGGCTGCAATGCAGCTGTCACTCATAAAGCCACGCCCCTTCTTATGCATAAATCTGGGGCTTTATTGTATATAATTTCACCTAAAGTTTGACATTTTAACACTGGGGTCAATGGAAACTGACCAACTTTTGGAGCCAGCCTCTAGTGGTCATCTGAGGAAATGCACATTTCAACACTTCAGCGATGTTAATTGAGCTGTAGATATACGAAAAAAATCAAATCTATTTAGAATTATCACGAGTCTTTAGCCTTGTCTCATGATGAACACGTCAGTTCCATGATGTTGACGTTGATCATCGATGGGAGCTTCAGCGGTGGTTTGTGGTTGTCTAGACAATGACTGCAATGTTGTAAAAGTTTATCGTCTTCAGTCTTTTCTAAAGTTTCTTTAAAGTCATCTGTGTATAATACAGTAAGAGGCAAATGTTGGAAATGGTTTTACAACACTTCCCAGGTTGACGTGCAGCAACAATTGCTTCTCTGGAACTACTGCTGATATCTTTCCTTTTTAGCACCGTTAACACACACTCGAATACTCCAGACCAGCAATTTACTAAGGAGTCTGGTATCAAAGAGGTTGTTGTTGTTGTCTGCCTGAGGTTCCCTGAACTAAACTAAAATGAAAACGTAAGTATAAAGCTGAGTGTCGTCTGCAAAGAAGCAAACGTTTCTGCTGTGAAGTCTGATGTTATCACCTCATGGAAACGCGTGGAAAGTGAAATGTATGGATCCAAACACACAACACCAACTCATTTTTATGAAGATTTTAAAATGTTAGTTTTGTACCTATTTCAGCAATGGCTTCGACTCCTGACAACAAGTCCACTCGTCCGGTCAGCGCCCCTCTTATGTCCCCGGTGTCTCCGGGGGAGGCAACCCCATCACCGCTGCTGCCCGCGCTGCCACGCCATGACCGCCACGACGGCTCTACGCCCAAAACCCAACGCTTCTCAGTCAAGAAGGTGGAGCACAAAGCGGACTGTAAGCCAGAGCACGGCAAGAGCCACAGTCCAAAACTGGGGACGACTCCAGAGATCAAGGTAACGGGCTCCTCACGGTTACAGAGCACATAGATGGGTTTCTTTCTCCTGCTACCAGATGTGATGTCTGTTCTTGATTGACGTTGACCTTTAAAATGTGAGTTTTGTGTATGCCAGCGGAACACAGCCAAGAAAGAGAGGAGGCATTCACCATCTGTGGCCAATGAGAGAAAGAGCCAGGTTTGTTTACCTGATGCATGACCAGACTGGACACGTAGGGCGTCGTTCAGCCTTTACACAAATATAGATTAAAAGCAGAACAGAGCTGATACTGCTTAACGAACAGTGACTATCTGTGGTGAAACAAGAACCCCAAACCTGACAAAGTTGAGACAAAAATGCAAAATGTCAACTGAAAATGAACACATTGAATCGTCAATTTAACTTGTACGTCTTTGCAAACGGAACAAACTCAAGAAAATGGTTTCCATTGCCAATTTCATTTCATTTGTTAATTTACGTCCATTTTTATATTTCAGACCTCCAGAAAAGTTGGTATGAGACCATTTAGCGCCTGTAAGGAGGTGAAAGAAAAACATATGTCAAACGAGAGATGTTAGCAAGTGACTGCGACGATGGCTCGGTCATCTTGTTGACAGATGTCGTCAACATCTCTGGACTCGGAGGAATCATGTGTCGGACCATATTGACAACACTGATTTATGCGTCCAGTTGGTCTTCCAGATCTTCTGTTGAGGAAAAGTGCCTTCTCATAGAGCAGCCTTTAAATCCTGCAAACTCCAAAAGGCCGTAATAGAAATGTCAGACTGGCGGGAACAGTGACATCCGGTGGCAGACTGGAGTTACAGCAGCTGCTTCATGGTTTGACCAGGGCAGTAGCAGGAAACACCGTTTCAATCCCAAATGTAAAACACATTTGACACCGTTGGACACATCCTTCAGTAATGTGGCGTCCGTCTCCTTCTGTACAGTAGTGAAAGCAAATATTTAGGGCTGGCCAAGTTAACGTGTTATTATCGCGTTAACGCATTAATTTATTAACGCTGACATTTATTTTATCGCGTGTTAATGCATGTTGGTCACATGCTTTTGTTTTGAAAAGTCTGTTTCTGGCTGCTGCAGAACTGGAAAACAGTAAACATGCAGAAAAGCTAAAACAGACATGGAGAATGGTAAAAATCTGTGAACTTTACAGTTCAGGTAGCAACTCAGGTAACAATATTAACAATTCTGTCTGGAAACAAAAATTCTGGACTGCAACCAAACATTCTCGTCATTCCTCCATGTTCCATCAGATCTGCTCCATGTGTTCACTGTCCTGCTGTTCTCTAGCTGGTTACTGCAGTGCAGCTCCATCTAGTGGCACAGATAATGTAATGACAACAGAAAGTCCAGTCCTCCATTATAAAACAAATTCAGTTCTGTGGCCCATTTTGAAATTTAAAAAAAATCTAAATTTGAAATATAAAAAAAAACAGGCATTTTTTTTCATTTTTTTTTTTGTGTTAGATTAAAAAACGAAAAACGTAACAGAATGTCACTTTTTAATTTTTTTTTTTTGATTGACAATTGAAAATGGAAAGAATGACTGATACACAGATTGATAATGTTACAGAACTATAACGTGGACATTTTCATTTTAAAGTTCTCCCAGACGAAGGATTCAACAGAAACAAGGTTATTTGTAACAACTGACAAGTTGAACTCCCCGTTAAAAGTTTCTGCTGTTACCTCAGAAATTACCTGTTTAATGTTCTGATTGTGGCTCAGGATTTTGTTTGTAGACTTGTTTTTATCTTTTATAAAAATAGGATGACATTAATGCCCTGGTAGTGGCAATAAGCTTTATTTTATTTTACATTTTTTAAGATGAGATTTACACTAAATATGTGTTACTGACAAGTGCTGATGTTAAAAGTATTTGAACAACAAATGTTATGACACTTTAGTTCATATGGCAGCAGAACATTTAAATAAAAGTGACCTTTACACTACTTCTGAATTCATTATTTGATTTTGCGTATACAATGCGATTAATCATGATTAATCAGGGAAATAATGCGATTAATCGTGATTAATCAGAGAGATAATGTGATTAATCGCGATTAAAAATTTTAATCGTTGCCCAGCTCTACAAGTATTAGACAAAAATATAGAGCCGTGTGTTCATGGCTGGATTCCTTTACCCAGGTGACGCAACTTCACTGCAGCCTGCAGATACCGGCACATCCTTTCACAGGTAAATTACGTTCTGTTGCAGTTTTCTGTACAGATAAAACACGATCACTGTAAAAAAAAAAAAAAAAAAAAAAGGGCCAGAGCTTTGTGCAGCAAAGCCTTCGAGCTGCAAACCACTGAAATGTAGAAGTGAAACAGCGCGACCTTGAAAGCTCCGGACGTCATCGCTCACATGACGGTGGTGTTTCGAATCCGTCCACTTCAGGAAGAGAAACGAGCGAGAAGACTTTATTATTCACCATCTCTACAGAGAGATAAAAGCCTTTTCTTTTTGAATGTGTTCCAGACCTCAAATGCAAAAATGAACGCATATGAACAAATAAAATGAAGTTATTGAGCTAAAACGTGAAATATCTTGGAAATGCATTTCTTCAAGGAAATGCTGTTAATTGTGGATAATTTTCTATGCTACTCCAACTTTTTCTGCTTTGGGGTTGAATTATTGTCAGTCAACCAGTCGCCAGTTGACTGGAAGTCTTTGTGGCATGTTGTGTTGCTCAGTCTGAGAACAGAAGTTAATGTTTGTCTCTTCTGAGGGGGAATCAGCACTCTCTCCAGGACAAAAAGATGGAAATGGTTCGAGTGAGGAAGGTTAGCGGCCTGCCGCCCCCACATCATTGACCCGCCAGGAGATTTATTTTCTTTTATCTAACTGTTGTTTTCCATTCGCAGAGGCATGTCACGCTTTTGTCAGCTCATCCATGTCATCTCATTGCAGTTTTCTACTTCTGCTCCCTAGATGATAAACGTTAGGAGTCCAAGCTGTTTGTAGAGATTATGATTAAACGGTTACATGAACCCTGTCAGGCCTTGAGATGATGCTGTAACAAGAACCTTCACGTTCTGGGTCATATCTCCATAAATAAATATATGATTTATCACCAGCTGTTCACGGTGAGGGTTCATTTACTTTCCCTCACCACTGTGGATGTTTAATCAGTAAAGACTCAGAGGTTATAACAGCTATAACAGTGTGACATCAGCAGAGGCACAATGTGTCTGCCTTTTATTGGGACTTAGATGAAGATTGGGTCACATTTTATGAACAATAAATAGGGGTGAGTATTGGCAAGGACCTCGCAATACGATATGTATCATGATACTGGGGTCATGATACGATATTATCACGATATCATGATATTTTGCGATATTCTACCCAGTTAATATCAAAATTAAAAGTAGAGATGAAAAATCAAGTTGCTGTATATGTTCATCAGATGATATTGATCACTCAGAGGACAAATTGAGTCAAAAATATTTGCTTCAAAACGACCTATTTATTGTTGATTATTAGTGTTTTTGAAAAAATCTAAAAAAAATCGATATGCGGAGCTGAAAAATCTATATTATATTGAGCATCTGAAAATCGCGATATATTGCCAAATCGTTTTTTTTTTTTTACACCCCTAGATATGAACCACCAACTTTAACCACAGTCCAGGACTGTGCTGGTTTGGATATAGATGTACCAGGTAAAGGTTTGTACTGTGAGCTGTAGGGGTGATGTTGGCAAAGACCTCACAATATTATGATGATATCGCGATATATTGCAATATTCTACCCAGTTAATATCAAAATTAAAAGTAGACATGAAAAATCCAGTTGCTGTATATGTTCATCAGATGATATTGATCATTCAGAGGACATATTAAGTCAAAACTATTTCCTTCAAAACAACCTATTTATTGTTTATTATTAGTGTGTTCGCACATTTAAGTATTTTCCTAAAAAAATCGATATTAGGAGCTGAAAAATCGATATTATATTGGGCTGCCGAAAATCGCGATATATTGCCAAATCGATTTTTTTTCACACCCCTAACAATAAATGCAGAAAAACAGCTAATTTTTCCTCGCCAGTGTGTCAAAAGACATTTAAAAAGTGAACTTTCTTTAAAACCTGCAGAGAAGCAGATATCTTTGCATGCACCCCCAGTCACCACATCTGCAGCGATACGTGTTCGTGCCTGGTGTTTGTTCACTGAAGTCTTCATGTGCTCCGCTGAGCTGGGACCTGCAGACACCACGTTGTGTCCCTGCAGCTCCTCTACTTCGCTACTCATGTCACTGTCATGGTCGCCGCTGCTCTTTGTGGGACATATTTTACATATCTGGGACAAAAAAGGCACTACAGAGACTACAACCCTGAACCCAAAAGGGTTGGGATGACATGGAAGAGCAAATAAAAACTTTATTTAAATGAAGACAGTATCAAATGAATATTTCACCTTTTTTTCCCTTAACTTCCTTTCAGTTTAATATACATCTGTATTTAAATATGTTATTAAAAAATGAGTTCTTCAGGTAGTAAGGAAAAAAACATTACTACTACAAAGAGGTAAACACTTTGATAAAGGTGGTGTCGACATCTCTGGACTTGGAGGAACCTGAGATGGACCGTCACAGTGGAATCTGAGGAGCACCACAGGGCTCCTTGTCAAGACCTCTGCTTCTGTAGTTGTTCTGCTCCTGCTCTGCACTGTTAATTAATCCTAATGTCCATTTATGTGCAGACGACACTCTGCTTCACATTTCCAATTTGTTTTTAAGCTGTTTTTTGAAAGAAATGTGGAAAGGTGACGAACAGTCAAGCTTGTCCCTTGCAGAAGAACGACTTGTTTTTGCACTTCCCATGTCATTCTTACATCTTGTGATCTGGGCTTGTAGTGGGGCCTCTGGATGAAGAACCTCTGTGTTGATGTTGAGGCTTGAAGTGTTTTTAATCTTCAACCAGACAGGAAAGTCACTCAGCAAACAGACGTGAAGAACCGAATCCCTCCTGTGTTGTTCACGACCGGCTTTCTTGTTCTTGTTTTCCACAGAAGAGAGCGAAGAGACTCGAGGGTGAAACTATTTATATCAGACATAGCAATTTAATGTTGGAGGTTTGTGCCGTCGGTCTCCAGATATCTGTGATGCTCGTTTGATGTCAATGCCCATCTGCCTGCAGGAATGCTGTGGTCTCTCTCATCCTGCTTCATTCTTTCTCTCTCTCTTTCCCTCTTTCTCTTGTTGTAGCTGAACCCTAAGGGCTTGGCATGCACTATTTTCATGTCCGATTCTCATGCAAGTAGCTTCACATCATTTATTGTCGTGCTTATCGTCTTGTGAAAGAAGTGATTGGGAAAGGTCTCCTCACAGTTACAGTCGTGCAAAAGTTACCTGTGCAAGGACGTCACAAGACTGTTGGTGGTGGATCTTTGTATTGGTCAAATACAACCTCTCTGCGTGCATGTTTTTCACCAGACAGTTATTCATCATGCGGGCAATCCTAAGTACCCCCCTTTACCTGCTTCAGCAGGATTCAATCAGCCAGGTGCTGCTGATCATCAGCTCTGCATAAACTGACCTCAGCAGCAGGTGTGCAGACCTCCAAAAGAAGACAAATGTTTTGCTAGTTTTCTGGTCTGGAGCATTCAGCTGTGTGTTAACACAATGTCAAGAGGGAAAGACATCAGTAAGGAGCTGTTCTTTGTGATTTTAGTTTTGCTTTAAGGTAGACACGTAACATCCCATAATGTTACCGGAAACAAGAAGTTACTACTGTGTTAATGCGTCCCTGGTAGGAATGTAACGATATAGAAAATTTGATATCTCGATTATAGTGACTAAATTATCATGGGTTACGATATTATCGCGGTATTCTTAATTGCTGTACAAATGTCCAAAAAACACATATAGTTAAATAATTTCACAAAATTTTTGATTTTCTTGTCATACTAAAACAGAAGCCAAAAATTCATCAAAATGAAACTTTCACATTTAAAGGGTAAACAACTGGCACAGAAAGAGGTTTTATTCTAAATGAACAAAATAAATAACAGGAACAAAACTTATTTGTCTGGTGCAAATTTAAATAAGCACTTTAACAACCATAGTAGGTCAAAATATGCAAACAATTATCAGGAACAAAGATTATAGTGCAAGTTCAAATGAAATAAACTTTTGACTTTAAGTTGAACCTTAAATAAGTATAAATGTGCAAATAAAGAAACAGTTGTTTAGGAGCCAAATATGTTGTTCTGAATTGTAGTTCACTCTGTGTGTCTGTGGGTGTCGCTGTGTTGTTACCTGAGGGTCAGGTATAAAGGTAGCTGCCTGTTATTGGTTAGCTGTTTGACCCGGAAGGGAAAAAGGTTTTTGACCGCTGTGGCGCTAACTGCCAGCGTTATGGTTGTCGGATCAGTTAATGGAATAAATTAATATTTCAACTGAATCAGAAGAACATCGTTCTGGTCATTTTTTGATCAACACGCAACGGTGACGTTTACAAAATGTGAGTTAGCGAAGCGCGTTGACCAGGTTACTCTTGGTCAAACATCTCAGTAGTTTGAAGCATTAGCCTTAGCTCCTTCAAGTTGCTTGTACACATTACAATAACATGTAAACAAGTGCTCTGCAGACAGGATAATTGTCCTCCACCAGTTGTCCCTCTGCATTCTTAAAAAAAAAAAAACAAACAAACAGAATATGCCCAGACCTTGGGCATACAAACCTTTTTTTTTTTTTTTTATCCATCTGAGGTTGTATTTGATTAATAGAAGACCTGCTAGGCTCAGATGATTTAAGGATTTAAATAGGGTTCATAACTTTTGCACGACTGTATAGCTGAGTGTCATCTGCATAGAAATGGACCCACTCTAGATAACTGTGCTGTGGATCCATTCAGTCTGGGGTCAGTTAGTGAGTGTGCTCAGTGACGGACCTGTCAGAGGAATGCATCTATGATGGATTCACGCTGCTGTTTGGCTGCTTGGACCAGTTTAAATGTGTGCAGGAGCTCTCTGAACTGTGACGACCCAAAGACAACAACTCCTCTCTTTCCCAGTCATGGATGTTGCCCCGTTGTCCCTCTCTGATTCTTCACTGTGGTTGTTCTCCTTGACTTCCCCTGTCCTCTGTCTGATTCGTTATCTCCATTCCCCACGCTGCAGACTGTCTATGTATGACTGAACTTCTGTTGTCATGGTGACCGTGGTGAGTTTCCATAAGGAAAGGGATGACATTTCTTCTCTTGTAAAAGTGCTCCCTGTGCGATAAACCGGCACAGCCACCACCAAACTACAGTTCTGTTCAGGTTTTTGGCCCAGCTAATGGTTTGACTACAGTGTACCTGGTGTTCAGGTACGACTGTAGACCACAGATGATGTCATCCCTCTCCTCATGTGTCTCTACTGTAGAGTTGTGTTCAAATCTGAGGACATCTCACAGAAATTGATGGCTGACATAGCCGATACTGAGTTTTCATCTCGGAAACACACAGCTTTATCGTCATCTGATTGAATAATTTGAGTGGCTTTGTGAACTGTCCGTTGATTCCTTTAAGTCTTTTAAGATTTCATAGAGGTGTCAATCACCTAAACTTTGACTTTTTTCTCTTTGCTGACAGGATGAACCCAAGAGATTTGAAAAGAAATAACAGCAATAATAATGCTATTTAAAACAGGTGATATCAGTAAGTGATCATAATGATGATTTGGTTACCTTGTCTAGAGGTGACATTTTTGGACTTGGACATTGTACTAACTGAGGAGTACCACAAGGCTCGGTATGAGGACCTCTGCTTCTATTCTATACATGTTTTCTATTTATAGAAAGAAGGCGTAAAGACCAAGTGCACAAGAATAGGATGGACACTGCGGTCTCCCAACCGTCATTCATCAAATGTGATCAAACCAAATGAACAAGGGGTTACTGTGGATACCTTTGTCAACGCTACAATTCAGAGCAACAGTCACTGAAGGCACTTATAATTCCACTATGGAACAAACACACTGAAATCATGTATTGTACGAACTGAGGAGTGCCACAGGGCTCTCTATAAGAACTTCTACTTCTTTAAATCTATATGCTCCCACTCCCAGTTAATAGTCGAACTTCATATTCGGGAGGAAGAATATGGGTTTCGTCCTGACTGTGGAACACTGGACCACCTTTATACCCCAACTCAGGTCCAAGTTGGAACATGGCAATTTGCCCAGCCAGTACAAATGTGCTTTGTGGACTTGGAGAGGGCATTTGACCATGTACCCAGAGTGTACCATGGAGGGTGCTCCAAGGACATGGCATATTTGTTCCACATTGCTGGTAGTAAGTTAGATTTGTCCAACTTCAAGTGGGATTTCAGCACCATCAGTGCTGCCCTTTGTCACCTTCACATGCCTCAAGTGGTGGAGTTCAAGTATCTCAGGGTCTTGTTTTCAAGTGAGGGAAGAAGGAGATCAACCGGCGGATTGCACAGCGTCTGCAGCGATGTGGACTCTGTGCTTGTCTGAGTGTTGACCCAAAAGGCAGGACTCTTTACCTGCACTCACCTGTGATCGTCAACTGCTAGTAGTGACCCAGATTGAATACAAGAAGTTGAAATGAGTTTCCTCTGCAGGTTGGCTGGACTCTCATTTAGAGATACAGGTGAGAAGTTCAGTAATTCGGGGAGGACATGGTGAGGGGCCAAGTGTGGTGTTTCATCTGGTCAGGGGTCACCTCCCTGGAGATGTGTCTTGGGCATGTCCAACCAGGAGAAAGTCTCAAGGCAGACTTAGGACACACTGGAAAGATGATATTTATCGGCTGACCTCACCTTGGTGTCCTCCAGGAGGAGATGAAGGAGGTGGTTGAGGAGAAGGAGATGGATGGACAGATCAATTGGAGATATAGGATGGACCATCACACAGTGGAAACATCTATTGTGGCCAGAAGAATCAAAAAGAAACCAGAAGCTCTTTGACAAGAATAATAAATCAACTTGGGTTCAAATTGTCACCAAAGAAACAAAAGTCAAAGGAAATTTAAGAACTTCTACATTTTTTTCTTTGATTTCCATTTGTCATTATGTCCCAGCATTTTCTGTTTTGGGTTTATACCATTAAAAATTAGTAACCATGAAGAATCAGTAAGATCTCATCGATCTTACTTTTTCAGTCTGGATACTGATATCACTACTATTACTGGTGTTCACATATCTGTCGATACCCGATACTGATCCAATACCATTGTTAAATCAATGAGCTGCATACCTCAACATGCTGAAGAGATAAAACACATCAGGCTAGACTTCGGTTTTTTTACACAAACTGAACAAAAATCTCCTTAGACTAACTATAACAAAAAACACAGATAGAAATGTGATGATTTAATCCAATACATAAACACCACCAATCTTTAAATTCCAGATAAAATAAAATCAAACTTAAATTAAAGGAAATTTACATCTGACACTGAATATAAATAGAAATCTATGGAAAATCTATGTAAATGTCAGCAATAAATCACATTGGCCCATGAATCAGTATAATTTTATAGTAACCGATCCAAATAATTTGTCAATATTGTGATCAATACCCCAGCCTGGGGTAGAGGTGAGCAGTGACAGCAGTGAGGTGTCCAGTAGGAGTAACAAAAGGGCTTCAGGTGGAAGTGGGACTGCATCAGGTACTGACCCTGAGCCCCTTCGTGTTGCTTTGTACATCAAATCGAAAGATTGAAAAAGTCAACATTTTTCTTGCAACTTCCTTTTCAAATATGTTCAGTTCCTTGTCTCTCCTTACTCATGTAAGTTTAAATACAAAGTGGTCTTTTACTTTGTTTTTCGTTTGTTCACATTTCCCTCATCGTATCACCGTCACCGTCATTGTTTTTCTGCTGGTGCTCTCCCTTCCTTCGTTCCTGCCGCGCACCTAACATGGCTTTCACGTCTTGTTGAAGGACCTGGATAAGACCCAGACCGAGATCATGCGTCACCACACCAGCATCAGTGAGCTAAAGAGGAGTTTTATGGAGTCTGTGCCAGAACCTCGGCCCAGTGAGTGGGACAAGCGCCTCTCCACTAACTCGCCGCTGCGCACCGTGACCATCAACGGACAGCTGCAGCCAGCGGTGAGCCCAGCAGACAAAGTCTGCTAAATTCATGACCTGAAAAGTTTCAGTTCGCCTGTACAGACTTAATCGATATAAGTCGAAAGCTTTGTTTTTATTTTTCAAAAAAAGTTATGTAAATACAATCACTGGTAAACAAGCCAGAACTATAATACTACCAGCATGTTTCCCATCTAGTTCCCTTTTCACTGAATTTTACAGTATGAATTCTATAGTGGGTCCCGTCCTATCATACCCATTGGGACCCCTTGGGTATCCCATCATACCCATCGGGACCTAGCAGGACCCATTGGGACCCATTGGGTATCCCATCGTACCCATTGAGTATGATGGGATACCATCATACTCAATGGCTATGACAGGACCCATGTCCCATGACGGGACCCATTTTTCACACAGATCCACTGAGTCAAATGAAAAAGATCTATTTCAATGCCAAAGTTTCACATATCAGGACATAACAAATAGAATTAACAGATCTTTACTGGGTGTTAAAATTAGGGGGAAAAAAGCCCGAATCATAATCCCTCTACCACCATTCTTTAGAGTAAGTCTGAGGTGTTTGTGCTGTGTTTGGTTTCCTCCAAAAATGGTTCTGGTCTCATGTGTCTAGAGGACATCCCCCTACGGATCTCATGTGTTCCAGAAGTCTGCTGGTTTGTTCAGATGCAGTTTTATGATTTATTCCAGTTTATTCTTCTATGACATAACTCAATGTCAAAATCAGGTTTATTATAGATACTTCCCATGATCCACCTTCTCACACACATTTTTAACTAATGCCAACTTTGTACTAAACTCAAATCTAAAATGAGACTCTCTGACTTGTTTACCTATGGCCTTCATGGGTTGACATGTTGTTGATGTGTTGATGCTTGAGTCCATGGGCGATATAGACCAGATTCTCTATGCCACTCTGATTTCCCCATCACTTCAGGCTGGCGTTTAGGACTCAGGTTTATGGCTCTCGTCCAGAGATATGAGTCCCACTGAAGCATGTGTGTCTAACCCAGGCAAGTGACACTTAACCAAAGGTACAGCTACTGGTCCCAGACAGTGGGTATGGCCCCTTTCAGAAATGTGAGTCCTACCCAGGGGTATCACTCTCACCAAAGGTGTGGGTCCCTTTCAGGAGTGTGGCCCTCATGGTACAGTCCTACCAAAGGGCATAGCTTCCACCTACCACCTGGAGTTGGTGCGGAGGTCCCAGCCACCCTAGGCCTTGGTGTTTCACAGCTTGGCCAATATCCCTTTCAGGGTTTGAGTTCACCAGGAGTATACATCTGAACCAGTCATGTAGCTCCCACCTAAGAAATGAGTCCTTCCCAAAGGCTACGGATCTCTTTGAGCGGTACAGGTCCCACCGGGAGTACCCAGACCCAGCCCATCCCCAGAGCTATCAGTCCCACTCATGTGTATAGGTCCTAACAAAGGTTATGGCTTCCACACAGGTGTATGGGTCACCCCAGGAATGCTTCTGAAATGTCCATTGGAACCACACTCATTTACAAACATCGCTGTCATTCATAACTACTGGTACATTGAAGCCCACCTGGAGCGCTTCCATGCCCTTGTATGATAGGGGATATTGTACATTAGTCTTTTAAAAATCTTTCTAATGTTTTGGAAAAGTGTATGGTCAGGATAAGAGTTACAATCTGTAATTCAGCTACAAGTCCTTGGGCTGCAGTGATAGTTGGTCTGGGTGATCCTGTGACGTTTGCTATGCCTTGATAAAACCCTTTTTGATTTTATCTCTGTTTACCTGGTCTTTGCAGTCTCCGGTGCTAAAAACCCAGATGGTCACGATCTCTGATGTGACCAACTCCCTGAGAGGAACCGTGGCCTACAAGGACATTCCCCTAGTCCGCACGGAAACCAAGACCATCACATATGAGTCAGCACAGGTGAGGGGAATTGAGAGAGCTGCGAAATTAAACCACACTTCCAGGGCTGTTTCTAGCTGGGCAAGACTCCATTTGGTGGCCACCATTTAGCAAAACTGAACAATGCAGTTCCTCTTTTGTCTTAGAGGCATTAATGTGAAGGTGATTGAGTTCACTTCAGTCAGCTAAGTACATCCAATACTGCCCCAATAATGGCCGTATCATCTGAGAACTTCTGGATGTGTCCGCTGTTACCCTATCTTATTCAATTCAGTAATCCATCCATTATTTTCCACTTAATCTGTAATCAGGTCGCAAGGGCAGCAGCCCAAGCAGAGAGGCCCAGACCTCCCTCCCCCCAGCCATCTCCACTAGCTGCTCTGAGAGCCGGCTAAGTAATGTAATCTCTGCAGTGTCCATGGTCTTCTCCCAGTTGAAGAAGCACCTCTCCTGGGAAGCGTCCAGGGGGCATCCTAACCAGATGCCCGAACCACCTCAAATGGTTCCTCTCGATGTGAAGGATCAATTGGACTCTCTTGTCCAGCACCCCTGCATAGGGGATCACCCCTGATCAGGGAGGCTGAGGAGTCTGATTCTCCTGTAACTGGAACACACACTCCAGTCCTCCTTCTTAAAAAGGGGAACCACCACCCAGGTCTGCCAATCCAGAGGTACTACCCCCGATGTCCACACAATGTTGCAGAGACATGTCAACCAGGATGGTCCTACAACATCCAGAACCTTCAGGAACTCAGGGTGGATCTCCTCCACCCCTGGAGTCATGCCACCGTGCAGATTCTTAACTACCTCGGTGACCTCAGCTCCAGTAATGGACGAGTCCACCTCTAAATCCACAGACTCAGCATCCTCTATGGAAGACATGTTGGTGGGATTGAGAAGGTCGTCAAAGTATTTCTTCCACCGCCCCACAACATCTCCAGTCAAGGTCAGCAGCACCCCACCCTCAAAATAAACAGTGTTGGTGAAGCACTGCTTTCCCCGTTTAAGCCATCTGATAGTTTGCCAGCAACCTCGTGGAGCCAACCAAAAGTCATTTTCCATGGCCTCACTAAACTCCTCCCACACCTGAGTTTTTGCCTCAGAGACCATCAAGGCTGCAGCCCGTTTGGCCTGTCGATACCTTCCAGCTGCTTCCAGAGTCCCACAAGCTAACCAAGCCCAATAGGACTTCTCCTTCAGCCTGACGGCCTTTCTTGGGGTTTCCACCACCAGGTTCAAGGATTGCCACAACAGAAGGCACCAAGGACCTTACGGCCACAGCTCTGGTCAGATGTTTCATCAACAGAGGTGTGGAACATGGCCAATTGTGACTCAATGTCCCCAACCTCCCTAAAGGATGTGATTGTAGCTCTGTCGGAGGTGTGAGTTGTAGCTCTTTCTGACAGGTTCCTCTGCCAGACGTTCCCAGCAGACCCTCACTACACGTTTGGTCCTACCAGGTCTGACCAGCATCCTCCCTCCATCTGATCCAACCCACCACCAGGTAGTGATCAGCTGACAGCTCAGCTCCTCTCTTCACCAGAAAGTCCAAAACATACAGGCGAAGATCAGATGATACAACTATAAAGTCAATCATTGATCTGTGGTCAAGAGTGTCCTGATGCCACATGCATTTATGGACACTCTTATGCTTGAACCTGGTGTTTGTTCTGGACAAACTGTGACGAGCACAGAAGTCCAACAACAAAACACCACTCTGGTTCAGATCAGAGAGGCCGTTCCTCCCAATCACCCCCCTCCTGGTACCACTGTCATTGCCAACGTGATCATTGAAGTGCCCTAGCAGAATAAAGGAGTCCCCATTATGGACACTTTCTAGCCCCCCCGCCAAGGACTCATAGAAGGCTGGGTGCTCTGAACTGTCATTTGGCACACAAGCGCAAATGACAGTCAGAACCCGTTCCCCAACCCAAAGGAAACCCCCAATGTACAGGGTCCCAGCTGGGGGGGGCCTTGGTAAGCCCTCTCAGCCCGTCGCCTCTCACCCTGGGCAGCTCTAGAGTAAAATATAGTCCAGCCTCTCTGGAGGAGATTAGTTCCAGAGCCCATGTTGTGCATCGAAGTGAGCTGACTATATCTAGTCTCTACCTCTCAACCTCACGCACAAGCTCAGGCTCCTTCCCTACCAGAGGGGTGATGGTTCATGTCCCAGTAGCCAGTTTAGTCAGCCAGGGATCAGAACACCAAGGCCCACGCTTTTGACTGCTGCCCAGGACACAATAAGCCTGACACTCCAGGTGATGAGCCTACAGGGAGGCTAACCCATGTAGCTCATTAAGGGTAAGTCCAGCTAGACCCCATGGGTAAAAGCCCAACCTCCAGGCACTCCCCAAAGAGCCCCTCCTCCAGACCTGGCTTCAAAGTGGGGCCTTCATAAACCCTAGTCCAGATGAGGGACATCAAGCTCTTGTTTTTTCTTTCTTTGAAAAGGTCGATTGAATCACGTTTAGTCTAGTCTCAGGACCAGTTTGCCTTGGGTGACCCTACCAGGAGCAGATGCCCCAGACAACATAGCTCCCAGGATCATGGGGGTACACAAACCCCTCCACCAAGTTAAGGTGGCGATTCACAGAGAAGCAATTAAAAAATACTTTATTGATTCCCAAAGGGGCATTGAATTGTTGCAGTACCTGTCATGATTTAAGTCTTCAGTGGTTGATTGCAGAAGGTTCCAGCTATGTTCTGGAAGAATCTCTTGTAACATCTGTGTTGCAACAGATCTGGAGAAGTCTCTGACTGGAGACACTCTGCGGTCTATAGGTCTTTGGTAGGAGAGGAGGATGCTGAGCTGGTCTTTGAACTGAACCTGATGAAGACTGAGTTCTCTGTCCAGACCTCCATCTATCTGATCCTCCTTCTGCTCGAAGCCTGTGATCTTCTTCATCCTGACCACACATCTCCTCCGTTGTTCTCCTGGAGCTGGTTCTCCATTTTTCTCCTGTCCACCTCCTTGTTGTCTCTGATCTTTCAGTAGTTTTTGTCCTGAACTCAGTAAATCTCTGTCTCCTCCGTGAAGACTCTTTTTTCTTGTTGAGGAGCTCTTTCAGGTCTCTGGTGGTCCAGGGTTTGTTCCTGGTGAACCTCCTCACTGTCCTGGAGGAGATGGTGTTGATGTCATCAGTAACACTCAGTCATGACATTGATGTCATCTCCATGTGTTTCACAGTTCATCCCAGTCTGGAGCCTCCAAACACCCCCACAGAGGTTCTCCAGCCTCCTGTGACCTCGTCCTCACAGTCCTTCTGACCTCAGGTTTCCTCTGGATGATGGTTTATAGGTGGAGGAGATGAACCAGATGATGATCTGCTTTGACCAGAGCAGGTTGTGTAGAGGAGCTGGATGCTGAATCCAACATTTTATCCTCTCTGGTGGAGCAGCTGATAAACTGTTGAACTGTTGGAGATACGTGGTTGAAACCACCAGGAACATCCAGGAACCAGCTGGATTGTTGAGTCTGTAGCTTAGCAACAGCAGAGCTGAGGATGTCACAGTCAGCATCATTTTCTTTCTGGATTGAATTTCCTTGTTTGACAGCTTAGTTTTGGTTTAGCTAAGCAGCTTGGTACTGATGTGGTCTAGCCCAGTGTTTCTCAACTGGGGTGCCGCAGCACCCTGGGGCGCCGCGTGCTCCCCTCAGGGGTGCCGCAGAAACGCATCTGACAGTATGCAAAATAAGCAAAATTAATAAATAAATAATGTAATATAATAAATAATCGTCTAAATTAATACTCAAATACTAAGGCAGTGGAATCTTTCATGATAAAAGCATAGGACACAACAGTTGAGTAAATTCAGGCCCGACGAGACATAGCCTATCTGAAGTTTGGGGTGCCTTCAGATTTTTCATGAATTTAAAGGGTGCCTCGCCTGAAAAAAGGTTGAGAAACACTGGTCTAGCCATTGAGTCCATCAGGTCTGCTGTATGCATTTGTCATTTAATATGTCAGCTGCTTCACTGTCCCCCAAATTCATTTTCCACATTTCACATCCAGATAGTAAGACTGGTAGAGTTTAAGTCTTACCCATCCTAAACTTAGTTATCCTCGAGATGTTGGAGCTCCAGATTCTTTTCTCCCTGATCGATATAACAGTCTTTTGATGGTGGGGCCATTTGCGAATCCTGGTAACTTCTAGAGCTATGTCAGCTGAGTCTCAGACTCTTGGTTGGGAACAGGTCGAAGGGACAAGGCCAGACCAAGAGTGATCCCTCTGGTCCTCCAGGTTGGAGGTTGGAATTAAATAATCTTAAAGGGTCTGAAGGGACTTGAATTCACAGATCACACTGGATTTTTTTCTAATAAGAGCCCCCAAATAGAATCTTACCTCAGGGCCATAAAGAACTAGAAATGGTCCTGACAAGCAGTCTGAATAATGTCCAGTGTATCCAGTTAGCTACAGGACTAGAACAAAAGCAGATACATGTGAAGCTTGCTGCTGGAGTTTTGAAGGCCAGAGTCAAGGATCGGCATACGTCCATAAAGATCAAAAGGACTGAGTGTGTTAATACTGATGAGTTTTTGATGCAGAATAATAAAAGAGATATTCCCTCCACAGCCGGTGGACAGCCTGGCAGAGAAGGAAACAGGAGTGCTGCTGACTGCCCAGACCATCACCTCTGAGACCATCAGCACCACCACCACCACCCAGATCACAAAGGTCTGTTAACAGCCAATCAACACCCATTGACCACCACGGTGGGACTGTTTCAGTCACCCCTGGCAAAGACTTTAACTGTTTAACATTATTAATGTCACAAAAATGAGAGAAACTCAGAGTCAGAACCAGGTGGATGGTACACCACAACAAAGACAACTGGTTCCTTTATATTGTTTTGTAAGGAATATTATTATTTTCCCTCGCACTTTTCTGACCTAAAACTATCTGAGCAGCAAAAACTAAACCTGGTGTTTGGATTAGACCTCATAAAGGTCTCTGACAATATAGTCACAGGCCTCCAGGTGGCAATGTCTTAAGAAGGTTGATATCTCTGTTACTACCTCCCAAGGCAGTACAGCGAAACAACAAATTAAATGTTTCATTTTTCTACCCAGCATGCTATTCACACAGTACAATGGGGTGGAATAAAGACACAGGAGAAGTGGAACAAACCAGCTATGTGAATGGGGCTTTAGATTAGGTAGCACCACGGTGGCTTGGATGCTGGCTTTGGGGTTGCAGAATAAGTCTTAACTCCAAAGCTTAGTGAAAGATTAGCGCATGTACTATTATCACTAAAGATGGAAGTTGAAAAGAGGCTGAAAGCTAGCATATACGAGAAGATAGTTGACCTTAGAATAACAATTCCATCCATCATCCATACCAGTTTAGTCCTATGTAGGGTCACTGGGATCTGCTGGAGCCTACCCCAGCTCTCTGGGTGAAAGGTCACCAGATGTAGACGAACAACCACGCACACTCCCAGTCACTCCTCCAGATGATCTAGAACCACCAGTTAACCTGACATCCAGGTCTTTGGACTGATGGAGAAAGCTGGAGAACCTGGAGGAAACCCACACAAGCAACAGGAGAAATATGGAGACTCCACACAGAAAGACCTGCTGAGGTCCAGACCAGGAACCTTCTAGAGACAACAGAGACCACAAAGACACCCTGCTGCCTAGAAGAACAATATATTTACAATAATAATAATAATGATAATAAAGAAAGTAGGTGGTAGAGGTGAGGATAGGTTACAGATGTGTCACTACCCAGTGGGCTCCATCTGGATTAAAGGTGGAATACTTGGCTACAGAGTAGGCTTTTGCTTGAAATGTGCTAATGTCATGGGTCTCTTATTTTATAACTATAAAAGCACTCAGAGAGCGCAGACCTCCGCCAAGCACAACAGTTCTCCCATGTAGCGATTTACAGATTGCGATAAAATCCGCCTTCTGGATCAGATCCAGATCAGCCTTTGAAATCTGATAGAGGTTTCCATTGTCAATCTCTGAGTCAAATTTCATGAGTTTTGGGCAATAATTAACAGAGATATTGAGAAACAAAATTTTCGGCCTCATTGACCGCAATGTTATTGAAAATTTGAAAGTGATCCAGAATCCAGGATTTCTTCTGGATCACAGGCAAAATGAAATCAGTTCTTCCTTTTCACATTTCTGACAACTCCTGAAAATTTCATCAAAATCCATCCAGAACGTTGAGTTATCTTGAACACAGTCAGACAGATAAACACCGGCAAAACATAACCTCCTTGGCGGAGGTAACCAGTGGGACCTCATCTATAAACCAGCTACATCCCACTCAGATCCATATGGGAAAACACCATCACCATGAACCCTGCAGACAAAACTACTTGGGACCCATTTTCAGCCCACTTTGGCTCATGTGGGGACCACATATAAATGCTTGCTGGGTAGAAGTTTAATGGTCAGAGAGCCAAGAGGCACCATCAACAAGATAATAAACTTGAGCAAGAGGACTTTGCTGTTCAGATTTTAATGAGAGATTTTGAGCCAATTTAGTGTATCACAAGGATAAAGGTTATATTCTGTTTTTTTCCCCCAACATCTACATGAATGTTAAAGTGTCCCGTTATAATGGCTTTAATTGACTTTAATTGTACTCAGCACTACGTAAGATAAAAAAAAGACAACAACTAGAATTCAGAGGGAAACTGAGAAAGGACCCAATTGATAATATACCCCAATAAAGAGACCTGGTTCCTCAGATTTTACACTGAGTAAGAAAAACTGAGAATCAGAGACTCACTTTTATTAATCTTATATGATTTGTGAGAAAATGATCCGATGAGACTAGGTTGTGAGGAAAAGCTGTAAGTTTGTTGCCATTTATGCTGTTTGTCAGAACAAGATCAAGGGTATGACCATGGCAGTGAGTAGGTCCAACAGTTTTGAGAAAAGAAATTTGAGTCTAATATAGAATTAAAGGGGATATAGATGCTACCATTTTCATTGTATGCTTTAACTGTAAAGAGAGAAAGTCTGAATAAGAACAAGATGGCTTCCTTAAAAATGTAGATCCTGTTATCGTCTTCTCTCAGGGATAGTGAAGATCGTTTTTCTGTGGTTTCCAGCATGGAACTTAGTTTGTGTAATGTCTCTGTTGTAGACGGTGAAAGGAGGGATCTCTGAGACTCGCATTGAAAAGAGAATTGTTATCACTGGAGACACTGAAATTGATCATGACAAGGTGAGGAATAAAGCCGGTGAAAGAAGAGAGGCCTTTTTTCCACCTAACCTATCGCCTTAGGGTTCATTATCAGTGATGATCTCTGGGCTGTATTTTAAATTATTTGTTGCTGCAGATTTCTGCTGGAAATATGAATGTTCAAGATACAGTGGAAAGAAAAAAAAACATGTCGGGATTGACGTTTCCTGCATTAATTTGCCATAAATTCAGTACAGTAAAAAAATTGGTGGAAAATTCAAATCAAAAAACATTTTAAAAAAATACTGTAATTCTGGCATTTCATTTAATACGTATCCCTTTTTTTCAGATCTGGAACACTTTTCAAAAATGTTGGTACCAAACAATTTAGTGCTAGTAAAGAACTGACAAAATCTGATGTTATTTATTGAGGAGATGTCAGCAGTTGATTGTAACCGTGATTATTGAATGAATGAATGAATGAAGCCTTTATTGTCACTGAGCCAGCGTCGCAACACAGTGAAATTGCATTTCCAGTACATCGTCCAAGAAGAACATACAGAAACAAACATATTGGACATAGGTCGACAGTGTCTTGGGACTGCTGCCACATAGCGGCACCGCCTTCTTATCAGAAGAAAATAAGGTCACATGGGGAGAGAGGGGAGAGGGTAAAAAAAGGTATCTCACACAACGTGTCCTTGAGGGGCATGTTGCGAGATTCACAAAAAAAAACCCCAGCACAAAAAATTTAAGCATAACAAACTTAGACTAAGACATCGGAGAGGGGAGAAGGAGGAGGGTAAGGGGTGTCCAACGAAGCAGTCCGCGCACGCGCAGCCACCATTGGCGCGCAGCGCAGTCAGTCCGCCCAGCGTTGGGGTGGGGGGGAACAGCAGGAGCCAGCGAAGACGTTGAGCACTTGGGGGAGGGATATGGAGTGGGGGAGGGATTGGGTAAGAGCCTGATACGCATAAGACCTTGGAGAGTTCTTCGCATTCGGCCTTGAGTGAAGGCCGCTCGGGGGAGCCAGATTCAGATAAGAGAGATAGTTTTGGGCCAGGCTGACATGAGATTTCGTCTGCCTTAAGTCCCTGCTGGTTTCATTTGGAGGGAAATCAATCCAAATATCCGAATTTCAGGTCAATTCTCCCTGAGCAGTACATGTAGTTTTCCCAAGTTAGAATCCATTTTCGAAATTAGTTCAAAAATCATTCCTTGTCTGTGATTCACACTCTGAATCACATCCAATTTCAGATTCAGCTCGTCAAGCTTAACAGTCTCGGCACTCACAGCACGGCTCACAGACACGCACACGGATACCAGGTCCGGGATAGCAGCATCCGTCCGCTTAATTTTCCGATACATCAGGTATCCACCAACTCCAAACAGCAGGAATCCCGTGATCATAAATACAAATATCTAGACATCTTCGGTGTCCTTAATGAACAGATGAGCCTGGCAGCTCAGTCTTCATTTCGACCATGAATCCTGAACATAATCGGCTGCATGTGTTCCATCGGGACAGGAGGGCTCTCCTTTGCCCTGTCTTCTCATCGAGAAAATTTGATCAATTGCATTGAGAGACCAGCTGACCAGATCCATGGTTAGATTTGGATATTTAGATATTATCTGTGTGAGGCTCCGATAAAAGCGCAGACAAAACAAAGAGAAGCAGCAGGATCAGATAGAGAGGAGCTCACAGAAAACGCGTCCACCTCCGCCAAGGAGCAGGAAGTAATTTCTTCTTATTGTACAAAGGCAACATCTCTAAGCTTGGAGGCATCTAAGATGGACCATCAGACAATGGAAAAGAAAATGTCAAACTTTTTGGAATTCATAAACTTGCAAATTTCCTTGAAAATGCTTTCATATCCCAACCCAGATGGTGCACATGAGTCGTAATTTCATTTCTTCACATTAATGTACCTAAATGTGATTATTTGGGTGTCTACAAATGAAGACAGCTCATTTTAATACACTGGATACTGTGGCCTTGTATCTTGGATGCATCCTTGTGGCTGCTGGGGGTCTAAATCTGAATTAAAAATGCAACAAACACACAAAAAAGTCTTCGGCCCATATCACCTTCAGACAAACAGTTTCTTATTTTTTAATCTTCATTTTCTGTGGTCTCCTACCTCTTTCTGATCTATAAATCTGTTTAGTTTGATTCTTGTCCTCATCAAGTCCTGACGTTTGTCTTCTGTTAACTGTTTAGGCTCTGGCTCAGGCCATTAAAGAGGCTAAAGAGCAGCACCCAGACATGTCTGTTACCAAAGTGGTTGTTCACCAGGAAACAGAGATCAGCCCTGATTAAGAAGGTGAGTGTCTACCTCAGCCCCACTTCACCAGCTGTTGGCTGACAGAAGCTGAGACAACCACATTCAAACACATAAGGTGAAAATAAAAGCGGTTCAACTCAAAGCTTAATGAGACCAAAAATCATGAAAAAAAGTTTTATATAAATCTGAGGGGCCCTCAGAGAGTTGGACATCAAGGACAGACTTCTATCTTATGATGTTAAAGAAGGTGATCTGGATCCAAACCCACTTCGGTTAAATTTTGTTTCATTTATATCGTGGCAAAAATTCACTTTACATACAGAAACCCAAAGGTTGTCTTTTGGCAAACACCTGGCAACCCTCTGAGAAAAAAAAAAACTTACATTCTTTAAGCCTTTTATCAATTTTTAATCACACAAAGTATAAAAGACTATACATGTGCACCACAATAAACACAAAGGAAAAAAACTCAGTTTAAATCGCATGAGGACCATTTCCACAAAAAAAAAAAAAAAATTCAAGGAGCTAAGTGAAGACATTGTAAATTAGAAAAGCACTCGGAGAGCGCAGACCTCCACCAAGTGCAACAATTCCCCCATATAGCGATTTACAGATTGCGATAAAATCCGCCTTCTGGATCAGATTCGGATCAGCCTTTGAAATTTGATAGAGGTTCTCATTGTCAATCCCTGATTTAAATTTCATGAGTTTTGGGCAATAATTAACAGAGATATTGAGAAACAAAATGTTCGGCCCCATTGACGCAATGTTATTGAAAATTTGAAAGTGATCCAGAATCCAGGATTTCTTCTGGATGACACCAAAAATGAAATCAGTTCTTCCTTTTCACATTTCTGACAACTCCTGAAAATTTCATCAAAATCCATCCATAACCTTTTGAGTTATCTTGATCACAGACAGACAAACGGTAAAAAGACAGAGGTAAAAAGATGAGAATGCCCAGAAAACCACCTGTTAAAATGCTTAAACCAACCTGTTTAAAGCTAATACTCCAGAGATTGTAACAATGTCAAGATGATCACTTTGAGACAAAAACTGAGCGAGCAGTCAAAGAACAAAAAAGAAAAAACTACTCCTCTTTCTTTAGCCCAACACTGAATTCAGTACAATCTTTGGTGTCTCACCATCAGAAATCAGATTTCAGTAGAAAACTCCACTCGATTTATGTAACTCAGTGTCTCTGTGACAAATCACAATAATTTCTTATCTCTGACCATTTTCGTTGGGGCTAGAAGTGTACATAAGAATTCATCTCAGGTGAGGATTCTGAAATACATAAAGGTTTCCCCGATCTGATTGGATAGTGCCTAAAGTGACATGGATTTACAAACCGCTCATCAGTTCTGTTGGCTGTTTTGATTCCATAGAGGTGTCAATCACCCAAATCAGTCAAACGATTCCTGAGATATGTCCTTGTACAAACACCCACAGCTCTATCTGTCCAACCGTCCTTTCAGACGCTGTCACAGCAAGTTAGAGACCACGAGTTAGCTATTTTAGCTGATCTTACAACATGAATAACCAAAATCTCAGTTTTCTTTTGAAATTTTGCAAATACATAACATCTTTTCTTTTTTTTGGGGGGGGGCTCAAATTTTTCAATAACAAAAATTAAGAAATAGATAAAATTTTACTCCCTCCCCACCATGAAGTTTTTATTTTTTGAATGACCCTAATATGCTGTTGTGCTAGCCCCATTAGCCTAAGCTGCCAGGTTTAGCAAGAGTTGGACCCAAAAGGCAGGAAGCTTTGGTGGACATCATGGGTGAGGCGGTTCAGGGCTCCTCTATACTGCAGCTGCATAAGAACATCTCACACCGTACGATTTCCATTTGCTCTATCTCGGGTACGACGCCCAGACTGCTCTGTCAGACTGTGATGAAGAGTCCTCTTGAATCGTAGCTACGACTGATGTGGACGGATGTAGAACTACAATCATCAGTATTTACTGGCAGTAAACGACACGTGAAAATAAACCGCCCTGTTGAAGCGTTGATGTGCTTTAAAAGAAAAGAACGAGGTCCTGGTTGTGGTAAGAGACAAGAGGACAACTTCTTATTTTTATTTTTCTTTGGAAGGGTAAGTTGCATTTTAATTGGCTAGTAGGTAGGGATGGGAATGATAAGATTTTTCAGATTCCAATTCCATTATCGATACTGTTTAACGATTTGATTCTTTATCGAATGTCTTATCGATTCTAATTTGGGCAAAAAGGAGAACAGTTTTATTAGCATCAATTTTTTTTACTTAGAAGTCACGACCTTACAAACTCAACAGCGAGGTCAAAAGAGGCCCAAAGCCTGGATAACGTATTAACTGTTGTAATATGTAACTGTGCAAATATACTAGAATGTGTTACATTTTACTAACAGATTTTTCCTAATAGAAATAAAAAAAAATCTCCCTAAAAGGATATATGAGCTGCCTAAGCACTCAAAAATAATAATAAAGAAAGATAAATACTATCAAATACAACGGAACAGTGAATAGTACAATTCTGCAAATACTATGAAGAATTAACAATTCTTTAGCAGTAAAATAATCATGTCTTCCAGCCTCTGAACCAGCCAGACTCTCTCTCTCGTCACGGTCATCTTCTAAATGTAATGCAGAAGGCATTCGTTTAATAGCATAGCGCTAATGTTATAGCGTGTTTTACAAAGAAGCACATAGGCAGTGGATAGCTACTAACCAGAGTTACCAGAGGTGATCTTAGCTTGGCTACTGCTGCTGGGTTGAGATCCATCAGTCCGAAGCGTCAAAAACACGACACTCATTATCACATGTTGTGTGTTCAAATGTTTCTGCGTGTTAGCCGTGTTCCCTCCCGACGCTGTTATCTCCACTTTACAATGACTGCTAGTTGCCTTGTTGCCATCTTTCTTTGGTGAAGTGAAGCCAAACTTTGGAGCGTTTGAACCTGGTTGGGCGCCATTGTTGTTTACAACTGCAATACGCGTGCTAAACCGACGTAACTTAATCACGTAAGTGCTTTCCGGAATTGACTGTGCGTAACTTGCGTTAATTACGTGAGATTCTTGCTGGTTGGAATCGATAAGAGAATCGCTGGATAAACTGCCAAACGATTCCATGGAATTGAAACACACGGAACCGGTTCTCTACAGGAACCAGTTCCTGTAGAGAACCGGTTCCTGTAGAGAACCGGTTCTCTACAGGAACCGGTTCTCGATTCCCAACCCTACTCGATTCCCAACCAGTAGACGGAGACACTGTCAGGTGATTGTATCAGATCGTCTCTGGTCACCAGACCATTGTGATGGCCGTCATCAACCTGCTCACATTTTAGGATGGAGGACAGCTGATCAGGATCAAAGACAATGATGTCCCTACGATTCTCTCATGTAGGTGATCTTTTGAGCTACTTTAATGCATCATCATAATTATATATATTCAAAGCCTCTCATCGTACTGGAGGTAACAGAAGCTTCAACAAAACTCCTAAAATGTTAGAAACACCCCACATAGAAACATTAGAGTTTTCAATGTAAACCATCCCAGCTTGGTGTCACTTAAGATTGTAATATACAAAAATCTGGCTGTTAAATTCCACAAACTAACAATTATATTTCTTTCTTTGTCCATCTCTGCTCCCAGTCTACACCTTTGACTCTGACCCTCCCTGATCTTCGTCCTTCCTCGTGTCTCCACCCCGCTGCCTGGCCTTCAGCGTGAAACACCAGACCTCATCAGAGGGAATGAGCTTCAGCGTCCAACGGACTTTTACCTCCATGAGTGGAGTTCAGCCTGAGGGACACAGTCACCGGAAAGTTCCCTCCAAGCATTCCTAACAGTCCCGGTCTCGTTCCATTTACTGCCAACACACCATCAGCTGTGGTTTTGGATGAAAACAAAACCAAAAAAATATATATATAAATATGTTTTTAGTCATAAAGAAAAGCAGAATCTGTCTCCCGTTCGGGAGGACACTTTACAGAAACCAGTCCAGGGCATTTGGTCTTTTAATCTTGAGATGATCTTCTGCTACTTTATTTTTCTACAGCCTTTCTTACCAACACAATTGGTTATCAATATCTTAGGAGTCGACAGTTTTTTAACAATTTGCTGAAACCAGCGCTGAGCAGGGGATTGTGGGTAATTTTTCTCGGGATGGTACGTGTCGGGACTGGAGCATCCCTCCCAGATTTGGAGTTTGGTGTCACTTCTTGTACAGTAAAGATTTTATTCTCCCTCTGTGTGGAAAAAAAATGTATTTTTTTCAATTTATGTATAAATAGATCAATTTATCAAAGTGGGGGAGTTAGGGGGAGGGGGTGGGGGGGCTACTCCTTTCACCAACAGTCATGTGCAAAGTTAGAACCAACTCTTTAAATCCAGTTTCCTGACTTAAAAACACATTTTAACACTCTCTTGTGCAGCGTCTGCTGTGGTGGTTAGGGGTTAGGGTTAGGGGGTTATGGTTATGGTTAGGGTTAGGGTTGGGGTTGGGGTTGGGGTTAGGGTAGTGGTGAGAAATGAATTTCCTCCAGGGTGGCTGGACTCTCCCTTAGAGATAGGAGAAGTTCAGTCATCAGGAGAGACTCAGGGTAGAGCTGCTGCTTCTCCACATGGAGAGGAGCCAGTTGAGGTGGTCAGGATGACTCCTGGACGCCTCCCTGGAGAGGTGTTTCAGACATGTCCAGCTGGGAGAAGACCAGGAGACAGACCAGGACACATTCCGGACTCTGGACTAAGCAGAAGAAAATGGATAATTCTCCTGTATACAGAGGAATATATGGTGAAAACAACTCCAAATCATGATCCCGTTACAGCCGTGCTCTAGAGAGGCTAATTACCTGGTGAAATAAAAAACTGCATCAAGAAAACTGGACAAATCCTTCTGCCATGTCAGTCATGGGTTTCTGAGGAATAGCTGTGGTCACCATCTTGACCAGAGTTGACCTTAGTTACCACAAGCTAGCTATTTTAACTTTGTTCAACCCTAACCCTAACTGTAACCCTAAAACTGACCCTAATCCTAACTCTAACTCTGACCCTAACCCTAACCCTAACTCTAACCCTAACTCTAACCCTAACCCTAACTCTAACCCTAAAACTGACCCTAACCCTAACTCTAACTTTGACCCTAACCCTAACTCTAACCCTAAAACTGACCCTAACCCTAACCCTGACCCTAACTCTAACCCTAACTCTAACCCTAACCCTAACTCTAACCCTAACTCTAACCCTAACCCTAACTCTAACCCTAAAACTGACCCTAACCCTAACTCTAACTTTGACCCTAACCCTAACTCTAACCCTAAAACTGACCCTAACCCTAACCCTGACCCTAACTCTAACCCTAAAACTGACCCTAACCCTAACTCTAACTCTGACCCTAACTCTAACCCTAACTCAAACCCTAACTCTAACCCTAACCCTAACTCTAACTCTGACCCTAACCCTAACCGTAACCCCATGCTGACAGCATCATTGACTTCGGCCTCTGTAGACCTTGAATGGGGTAATGAACTGAATCGTGGGTTCCACGTGTTGCCGTGAGTGACGGTGTTAAAAAGTGGAGGAATTTTCAACTTTACTCTTCAGTTTAAGCAACAACCAGTGAAATCACAGCGCTGCAGCGAGGACCAGCCAATGAAATCGTAGATGGGTTGCTGGTTCAGAGCCCACGGCTTATTCATGCTGAACAGGAAGACGTTTGACAGATTTTGGTGTGTTCTGGTCCAACGCTGCCGTGCAGGTCTACAATGGGTAACAAGCACTGACCACTGAGGCTAAATAATGTCACCTTACAGTCACTCCATCCTTGCGCCAGATGTTGTTCAGTGAGTTTCTCACTGTCGTCTATTGAACCGAAAACTGCTTGGAAATGTCCGATAATAGTTGTGTCTAAGATTATTGCCTGTATCTTCCCCTCTCAGCATTGTGTTAGTCCTGCATATATCGGAGGCCAACGTGATAAAAGTCTGAGGTTATATTTACATGAACCAGGTTTAAAGAGGGAGTTTTGACTTCAGCAGATGACTGTTTGCCCTCAACATCTGTGGGGTGGTTTTTACGTTTGTGACTGTTTTAGCTGTTGTTCTTGTAGTTTTCGTGTCCCTCAAAGACGGGTTCATCAGGACCAATGAGGTGCAGCGTTCTGAGACGACCTGTCCTTTATTTGTTCCCACGTCTGTTGTCCGTTCGTACGTCTCACTGCATATTTAGAAACCCACTCAGTTGAAGATTTAGACTCAGTCGTTTTTACTGAGTATGACATCACTGTCTGAACCGTTCCTATATTTATATCACATTTCTACTTTTCTAAACATGTGCTCATCATGCTGATGGAATTCCAGCACGAGTTTACGTCCTTGACTGATCTTATATTGTTGACAACTTCAGAAATAAAGTCAAACTATTCAAACACTGATGGCAGATCTGTTTCCTCTCTACGTTCATATTGAACAGATGCACAGAGCCTCTATGGCCACTAGAGGGCCCCCTAGATACAGGCTTAGACTCAATATCAGGTATCAGTGGAGAAATCACAGGAATGTCATACATTTAAGAGAATAATGTTGTAATATTACAAGAATAACTGAGTAAGGTTATGAGTACAAGTTAATAATGTTACAATAAAAAAGTCTTAATATCACATGAATAAACCCATAAAATTACAAGAAAAACATATCCTGAACAAAGAGGTAAATGCCTTGTTCAGGTGATAAAAATCCCAAACCTGTAGATCCAGTAGAGCATCAGGCAGCTCAGTGGTTTCAGCAGGTGGTCCACGTCCGGAGAAAACAGTCCTGCTGCTGTGGTCGCAGGTTCGATTCCCAGCCTGCTGCATCCTGTCTGTCTGCTGTTAATGAGCCACAAAAGCCTTTTAAACCACTGATGTGGGGCTAGATTATGAGGAAAATGTCACTTTATGCCAAAAAGTTGCAAAATTTGAAGAATTCTTGATTTTAGGACATAAAAGGTGCAATTATACAGATGTTTCAATCTCGTAAAGTCTTAATTTTATGTCGTAAAGTTGTGATTTTGGAAAAGTCGATGTTTACGACAGAAAGTTGTGATATTGCAAAATTTGCAATTTTACAGCAAAAAGTCTTGATTTTATTTTCAAGATCCAGTTTTCTGTCTACAAAGATAGTAATTTTAGCACAAATGCTGCAATATGAAGATAATATTGAAAACTGGAGACTTGGAAAGGAAAATGTTGCTTTTATTACAGAAAAAATGGAATTATGTGATAATTATCTCCGACTGGAGAAATAAATTCAATTCAATTCAATTTAAATTTTTCTCAGGGATCTGCTGGAGTCTATCCAGCTCTCTTCAGGTCTACAGTCAGGGCTCCACCTGGACAGGTCTCCAGTCCATCACAGGGCCACATGTAGATGAACAACCATGAACACTAACAATTCCTCCTCCAGGTGATCTAGAACCACCAGTTTACCTGACATGCAGGTCTTTGGACTGATGGAGGAAGCTGGAGAACCTGGAGGAAACCCACACAAGCACCAGGAGAACATGGAAACTCCACACAGAAAGACCTGCTGAGGTTCAGACCAGGAACCTTCTAGCTGGGAGACACAAGAGACCACCAAGACACCCTGCTGCCCATAAACTAAAATTAAATTTAAAAAAAACTTCCACAGCGGGAGAAATAAACATTTAAGCCAAACAGTGGCAAGAAAAAACTCCACTTTGAGGAAGAAATCTTGATCAGGAACTGGATCATATGGGGGGACCTTCCTGATGAAGACCAGCTGGATAAAGAAAGAAAAAGAGAGGAGAGACAGGACAGAGAGAGGATGGAGGACAGAAAGAGGAGAGCACATACACCCTTGCAACACTACACTATGCAAAATGTAGAAATTGTTATTATCCATTAGCTTTAGCACTAAGAATTCCAGCACTTCTATTCCGACTGGTTCATTGTTAGTACATGAAATACAGAGATGACTATATAAGCAGATGTAGGCAGCTACACTGGGATGGATAGAGGATGGAACTGCAAGTCAGCATGCAACTTGGGAAACTCTGGCCTGCAAATACACAGAGAAATAAAAGAGAAAAAGGAGGGAAAACAGCACAACAAACTACAGGAAAGAAAAAGCAGTTACAGTTATGAGGTGCTCCTGATTAATTATGGATTGTGCTGGAGGAGGAGGAAGGGAGGAGGAAAGGGAAGGAAAAGGAGAAAAGCAGCGGAGACACCACTCAGCAGATCATGTTGGTGTCCCTCTGTAGCGTAGGCCTATAGCAGCATAACTATGACGAAGCTGTGATTAAGACAAGCTACTCTAGTCTTAACTACTACAACTATGGCTATAACTATTAGCCCCTACACAGTATAGTTTAGACTAACTGTAGGCTATACTGAACAGAATTGTTTTCAATTTAGTTTTAAAGATGGAGACGATGTCAGCCTCCTTAACCCAAACTGGTAGCTGGTTCCATAAAAAAGGTGCCTGGTAGCAGAAGGCCCGTCCTCCAAACCTACTTTTAGATATTCTAGGAACGACGAGTAATCCTGCACTCTGAGAGCGGAGAGCTCTATTAGGAGCATAACATGCTATCAAGTCTTGTAAATAGCGCGGAGCTAGGCCATTAAGGGCCTTATATGCGAGAAGCAGAATTTTAAACTCAATTCGAAATTTCACGGGAAGCCAATGGAGGGAGGCTAACACGGGAGAGATGTGATCTCGCTAACGGATTCCTGTCAGCCCCCTCGCTGCTGCGTTCTGGATCAATTGAAGGCTATTCAGCGAGCTTTTCGGACGTCTTGCTAACAACGCATTACAATAATCCAGTCTAGAACTGACAAACGCCTGGATTCATTTTTCAGCATCACCCTGGAAGAGGATGCTCCTGATCTTGGAGATATTTCGGAGATGAAAAAAGGCAGTCTTGCAAACCTGATTAATATGCTGCTTAAATGACATATCCTGTTCAAAAATGACTCCAAGGTTTTTCACAGCTGTGCTGGAAGCCAGCGTAAACCCAGTCAATCCATTCCTCAGGTGTTTGGGACCAAAGACAATAACCTCTGTTTTATCTGAGTTTAGAAGCAAAAAGTTAGAGGACATCCAGGACTTAATGTCATTAAGACACCCTTGAAGTTTAGCCAAAGGTTTTGTTTCCTCTGGTTTCATAGATAAGTACAGCTGCGTATCATCAGCGTAGCAATGAAAGTTTATGCCATGACTCTGGATAATTTTTCCCAAGGGCAACATGTATAAAGTGAAAAGGATTGGTCCCAGAACTGAACCCTGTGGGACGCCATAGCAGACTCTAGTCCGTGTAGAAGAAACGTCATTAACATGGACGAACTGGAACCTGTCAGATAGGTATGACTTAAACCAGCCTAATGCTGTCCCTTTAATTCCAACAGTGTGCTCTAATCTATGCAGTAAAAGGCCGTGATCAACGGTATCAAAAGCAGCACTGAGGTCCAGCAGAACCAGGACAGAAACTAATCCATTGTCTGAGGCCATGAGGAGGTCGTTGGAGACTCTAATCAGTGCAGTTTCTGTGCTATGATGAGTTCTGAGCCCTGACTGAAAGACCTCAAATAGATCATTTCTATGCAGGTGTTCTCCTAACTGGCTAGCAACTATTTTTTCCAGAATTTTAGAGATAAATGGAAGGTTGGATATTGGTCTATAATTTACCAAAATGTCCGGATCAAGGGATGGTTTCTTGAGCAAATGTTTAATGACTGCAACTTTAAAAACCTGTGGCACATACCCTAGTTGTAGAGATAGGTTAATCTGATCCAAAACTGATATACCAATAGAGGACATAACATCTTTGAGCAGCCGAGTTGGGAGGGGATCCAACAGGCATGTAGACGGTTTAGCTTTACTGATAGTTGAGGTCAACTCAGAGAGGCCCACAGGAGAAAAACAGCCCAGAGTCAAATCAAAAACAGAAGAAATCAATGAAGCTGCAGGGACATCCACAGCTGTCGACAGTTGGGCCTGGCCAATCTAATCTCTAATTTTGATTATTTTCCCACTAAAAAAGCTCATAAAGTTTTCACTACTGAGAGTAGCAGGAATGCATGGACCAACAGAGTTGTGACTCTTTGTCAGCCTGGCTACAGTGCTGAACAGAAAACGGGGTTATGTTTGTTCTCTTCTATTAAGGAAATAATAAGATGTTCTAGCTCTGCGTAGGGCTCTTTTGTAGACTATTAAACTGTCTCTCCAGGCACGATGGGAGTCCAGAGATTTACAGGAGTACCACCTCCTTTCCATTTTACGTTCATTCTGCTTCAGCATCCAAATATGTGAATTATACCAGGGAGCTGAGCTCCTAAGATAAGAAACCCTCTTCCTCAAAGGAGCGACCGCATCCAGGGCTGAATGTAACATATCGGCAGTATTGTTAACAAGGTAATCAATATCTGCCGGAGTAAAATTCAGGTCGGTGCCCTCAGCTATTCTATCATATTCCACCATAGGGAGATGAGAGAGAATGACCTCCTTAAAATTATTCACAGCATCTTCAGAAAGACATCTGCTGTAATGACACATTTCATTTCCTGTTTTAATGCCACAAATGCTGAACTCAAATGTAACTAAAAAGTGGTCTGAAAGAAGAGAATTCAGCGGCGACACTAACAGGTGATGAGTATCTATACCATAGGTGAGAACCAGATCCAGGACATGATTAAAGCAGTCACTGTCAACATCCATGTGAATGTTAAAGTCACCCACTATGATGACTTTGTCTGAGCTGAGCACTAAACCAGCTAAAAAATCAGAGAACTCAGACAGAAACTCCAGATAAGCACCAGCAGGTCGCTGGTACACCACCACCACCAACAAGACTGGCTTTTCTGATCTCCGGTTTGGAAAAGTTAGACTAAGTGTGAGGCTTTTGAATGTATTATAATTACATTTGGAGACAGCTGCTACTCCTCCACCTCGACCCGTACTCAGGGGAATATGATAATTAATATAACCTGGTGGCGTAGCCTCATTTAAGCTCACATACTCTCCCTCTTGTAGCCATGTTTCTGATAAGCAGAAGACATCGCAACAAGTCTCAGTAATAAGATCATTGATTAACAGAGACTTAGAGCCAAGAGACCTCACATTCAGTAATCCACATCTAACTACGAGTTCTCTTGGCTCCAAGTGTCTGACAGTTTTTATTTTTACCAGGTTGTTTAGGTTAACGCCCCTATCACAGCACACTAAGCAGACTTTTTGCCTTTTTGGAACCCCTGCTCTTTGGTCCTCCTTCATCTATCTGCAAACCATGACAGAACGGTCCCACCAACAATGGGACCGAGCAGGAGGTTCCGATGCTTTTTGGGGCACCAGACTGGCCCTGGGGGGGCCCAAGAGCTTCCAGCGTGCCAGTCGGAGCTGGGAGTTTGGCCCAGCGCATTACTTGGTGGAGTTCGCCTCCAAGGCAGAGGATGAGACGCCTCCGAAAAGGCGAGGCAGGCGCTTACGCTCTCAGGCAACTCCACGGATGGCCAGTCCTCCAGGGATTTATGTTGGCGTGGTGGCTTTGGAGGCCACACCACCAACTCTGCATGTTACAGCAAAAAAAAAAATCTGCCGATAACGTGGATCCTGCCGGGACAGAGATGATCACCCTGTGGGAATATCTCCACAGGGAGGCAGCCCGAAGCTCCTCCTGTGTGGAGGAGCCCGAGGACGAGGAACTTTATATGTTTAGGGGCTCCAAGTGGGCACGCGGGGGATCCGCCCGGAGGAAGCGAAGAAGACTGCCCTCCTCTGCTGTGTTTTCTCCGGCTTGCTCCTCTGTGGCGGTCCATATGGACACTCCTTCCTCTCCAGTCTCCGAGATGGTCCCAGACGCACCTCCGCCGTTGTTTCCGGAGGTGGTCCTGGACGAGTCCCCTCCGTCGCGCTTCAAGATGGTCCAGGACGCACCTCCTCCGTCTTTTCCCAAGGTGGTCCGGGACACATCTCCTCCGGCGATCCCGATTCCTGTTCCACGGACCCAGCTGCCACCGCCATCACAATCATCAGCGCCACCCGTCACTGCACCGTGGACTCGGCCACCGGCACCTTCTGTCTCCGCACTGTGGACTCAGTTGCCGCCGCTGCTACTAACGGCGTTCTCTGTCCCTGCATTGCGGACCCAGCCGTCAATCGTCTGGCGACTCAGGAGGAGGTCCAGGGCTAATTACATCATTGATTAACAAGGACTTAGAGCCAAGAGACCTCATATTCAGTAGTCCACATGTAACTACAAGGTCTCTTTATTTCATGTTCATACTTGTTCATATCATGTTCATATGTGTTCATATCGTGTTTATGAACCAGAGTCTCATTTCTGGGGTCCTGGTCTGGGTTAAAACCAGGTTCAGGTGTTGGGGATTGAGTTGGGGCAAACAGACGTGTCCTAATCAGGACGTCTGTGTGAACCTGTGAGTCCACCTGGTGTGTTACGTCGGTGTGTTACGTCCTCTCCTCCTCTTGGCAGAGCTGTGGAACAGATTGTTGGCTCTGCTTCCTGCTCTTAGGATTCAGCAGTTGCAGCATTTCCACCCACACAGAGATGGAAAAAGGCAAACGATAATCAAATAGAACTGCTCAGTTCAGGACTGAAGCCAACATCTAACTGCTGACTGCAGCTTCGACTTTCAGCGCCGTTAGAAGATCAGAGAAGCCACGATAAGTTTCAGCTCCAGTCAGAGCTGCTGTTTCTTCATGATATCACAACCATCAACTCTCCATCCAAACAGCTCGGATAATCATATTTTAATGTGGTTTATTTTTCCAGCTGAAAGGTGGATGTAGAGCTGAGTTTGAACATTAGACTCTTTAATGCAACCTAAGGTTTTTCTGAGGTCATCTTAAAGGGTTTGAACTCCCTGCAGGTTTACGAAACAGGGGCCTCCAACCAGGGCCCTGGGCCCCTGAAAAGCTGACACAGACCGTGGCCCTGAGCTTGAGCTGTGGTGGTTACATCAGTGGTCTTGTGAGGAAACAGCAGTAGAGTTGATGGAGGAGGGTCGATCAGGTAACAGCCGTGGAGCTGACGGAGGAGGGTCGATCAGGTAACCGCAGTGGAGCTGATGGAGGAGGGTCGATCAGGTAACAGCAGTGGAGCTGATGGAGGAGGGTCGATCAGGTAACAGCCGTGGAGCTGACGGAGGAGGGTCGATCAGGTAACAGCAGTGGAGCTGATGGAGGAGGGTCGATCAGGTAACAGCAGTGGAGCTGATGGAGGAGGGTCGATCAGGTAACAGCAGTGGAGCTGACGGAGGACGGTCGATCAGGTAACAGTAGTGGAGCTGTAGGACGCAGCACCAACACAGACATTTAAACCAGTAAATCATACTGGGAGTGGAGAGGTACTGGTCTGAGTCCAGCTGTTGGAGTGACTTACACCTGTGTTCCTGACGGACTGGGCTGGTGCAGGTGTGGAAGAATGTAGTTAAATTTAGCTGAAGAGCTCTGGAGCAAGAGACAAAACTAGCAGTAGAAACCAACATCTGTCCACGTCAGAAGGCAGCAGAAACCAACATCTGTCCACATCAGACGCCAGTAGAAACCAACATCTGTCCACGTCAGACGGCAGTAGAAACCAACATCTGTCCACGTCAGAAGGCAGCAGAAACCAACATCTGTCCACGTCGGACGGCAGCAGAAACCAACATCTGTCCACGTCAGACGGTAGAAGAAACCAACATCTGTCCACGTCAGACGGCAGTAGAAACCAACATCTGTCCACGTCGGACGGCAGTAGAAACCAACATCTGTCCACGTCGGATGGCAAAAGAAACCAACATCTGTCCATGTCGGACGGCAGTAGAAACCAACATCTGTCCACGTCGGACGGCAAAAGAAACCAACATCTGCCCATGTCGGACGGCAGAGGAAACCAACATCTGTCCACGTCGGACGGCAGCGGAAACCAACATCTGTCCACGTCGGACGGCAGCGGAAACCAACATCTGTCCACGTCAGATGGCAGCAGAAACCAACATCTGTCCACGTCAGATGGCAGAAGAAACCAACATCTGTCCACGTCGGACGGCAGAGGAAACCAACATCTGTCCACGTCGGACGGCAGCGGAAACCAACATCTGTCCACGTCGGACGGCAGAGGAAACCAACATCTGTCCACGTCGGACGGCAGTAGAAACCAACATCTGTCCACGTCGGACGGCAGCAGAAACCAACATCTGTCCACGTCGGACGGCAGCAGAAACCAACATCTGTCCACGTCAGATGGCAGTAGAAACCAACATCTGTCCATGTTAGACAGCTGTTCAGTCCAGCGTTTGCTGGACTCCAACAGCAGCTTCTAGTGAGCAGACATGACGTCTCCAGCAGGAGACACATGGATGAGAACAGGAGCCTCCACTGGGGTTTACAGAACCCCCCCCACACAGAACCCTACAGCACCGGGCTGATAAGGTTCCTACCACTACGCAGGCAAAGGACCAGGAACACAAACATGTGAGGAAGGCGTTGGAAACTCGTGGCTCTCCTTGCTGGACATTCAACAGAACAAAATGATCCAACAAGTACAATATCTCAGAGAGGGCTGAGGAAGGTAACAAGCGCAGGAACATTGTCATACCCTACGTGTCCGGAGAATTTTCAATCAACACCAAATTCCTGTGTGTTTTAAACCAGGTAACACTCTCAGGCAAAAACTAGTCCACCCCAAAGACAGGGTACCCCACATGCAGAAACACTATTTGGTATATGCTGTCCAATGCAGTGAGGAATGCAAAGACTCATACATTGGGGAAACCAAACAACCACTGAACAAGCCCTGTTTGATTTAGACAGAAAACAGGTGTGTAGTGATTAACTTGATCAGTTCATCAGTTTAACTGTCGTGAGGTGGTGAAGGTGAACAAGATGGCTGAGCCTCATGGTTTCCTGATGGATGCTGGAGCAGGAACAGCTTGGCCTCTCTCTCCTCAGACTGCTGGCAGGCGCTCAGGATGAAGCATATGCTGCGTCCCGGGCTGGATCGTGACTCACGGCTGCTATTTTCAGTCGTATCCCACAGTTTCACCTCTTTCGTCTGTTCCTTTCTGTCCTTTGAGTTCAGGAAGACGAAGTGTCTCACAGAAGTGTCGTTATCTGGATAAGAGAGTCTGACCTCCACGTTCCTTCAGAGCTGCTGGCTGCTGTGACATAGAGCTGAGATAACAGGATACGGAAGACAAACGATCAGCTGACTGAAGCTCCTCTGATGGAGCATCTGCTGAAGAACCTTCTGGATCTACTGAAGACCTGCAGAACATCAGAGAGCTATTTACACAAAACTATCCTGATACTACATGGAGAACTGACAAAAAAATGTTTGTTTCAGCAATCATTAAATATAAAATATTAATTGGAGCGAAGCTGCTATAAAAGCAGATTAACTGGTCAGGACTGATGTGTGTCTACACAACTCCAAGAGGGAAAGACAGCAGCAGAGTTGACCATATTTGTCAAACAAACCACAAATATGAATAAGAATGAAAGAATCTACTAGAGGTTGGAGTTCCTCTACTAAAACGATGTGGCCTTTATTGACAATTGGCTGACTTTTTGGGGAAAGCCTGGTCTGATTAGAAGCGACGGCATTGGACCGGCACCAGGATGGTGCAGCTCTTATTTCTAGTAATTTGGCCGATTCTCTTAGACGCTCCCCCTGACAATCCAGGGTGGAGGCCAGGATGCAGAGCTGCAGTCTGACACGCTTCTCTGCTGCTTCTCGAGGACCGTCCCCGGCCACTAAAAATAGAGAAATCAACTATGTAGCTGCTAATGTTAACATGGTGCTGAACAAAAACAAAAACATAGAATTAGTGTCAATTCCCCGTCCTCCAAAAGTCTGCTTAGCGTGCTGTGATAGGGGCATTAACCAAAACAACCTGGTAAAAATAAAAACTGTCAGACACTTGGAGCCAAGAGAACTCGTAGTTAGATGTGGACTACTGAATGTGAGTCTCTGTTAATCAATCATCTAATTACTGAGACTCGTTGCGATGTCTTCTGCTTATCAGAAACATGGCTACAAGAGGGAGAGTATGTGAGCTTAAATGAGGCTACGCCACCAGGTTATAATAATTATCATATTCCCCGGAGTACGGGTCGAGGTGGAGGAGTAGCAGCTGTCTACAACTCCAGCCTAAAATTAAAACCTAAATGCAGTTATAATACATTTGAAAGCCTCACCCTTAGTCTAACCATCCCGAACTGGAAATCAGAAAAGCCAGTCTTGTTGGTGGTGGTGTACCGGCCACCTGCTGGTGCTTATCTGGAGTTTCTGTTTGAGTTCTCAGATTTTTTAGCTGGTTTAGTGCTCAGCTCCGACAAAGTCATCATAGTGGGTGACTTTAACATCCACATGGATGTTGACAGAGACAGCTTTAAATTAGCCTTTACATCTCTCTTAGAGTCGTTGGGCGTCTCACAAAAAGTGAAAGAACCGACTCACTGCTTTAATCATATCCTGGATCTGGTTCTCACCTATGGTATAGATACTCATCACCTGTTAGTGTCGCCACTGAATTCTCTTCTCTCAGACCACTTTTTAGTTACATTCAAGTTCATTTGTGGCGTTAAAACTGGAATCAGGAACTGACGAGGCGGACGACCGCGGAGGGCTGCCATGGCGCCGGACGGGAGCAAGGAGGCGACGTGGCGTTACCGGCAGCTCCTGCTGCAATGGCCCAGGAGGAGTCTCAGCCGGCTGCAGCTCCTTCTGCAGCGGCGAAAGAAGAGTCTGGACCAGCTGTAGCTCCTGCTGCAGAGACAAGGGAAGGACCTTTGGCGAGGGTGCGTCGACCACCTCGGGAACGAGGGGAGGTGCGTCGACCACCTCGGGAGCGAGGGGAGGTGCGTCGACCACCTCGGGAGCGGGATTGGGCAAGCGTACGTCGACCACCTCGAGAGCGGGATCGGGCGAGCGTGCGTCGACCACCTCGGGAACGAGGGGAGGTGCGTCGACCACCTCGGGAGCGAGGGGAGGTGCGTCGACCACCTCGGGAGCGAGGGGAGGTGCGTCGCCCACCTCGAGAGCGGGATCGGACGAGCATACGTCGACCACCTCGGGAACACAGACGGATGGAACGGCACCGGGGACTGAAGTCAGTACTCCCAGCTCCTTTCTGCACCTGACCAGATTGGCCCGGAGTGACTCGATGACTGACAGGGTGAGAAGCTGGGGCATGGTGGCCAGGTGCTTCAGGAGGAGGTCGTACATGAATCCCCACCGCCTAATGTCCGGGGTCTCCAGCAAAGAAGACGTGAGACGGTGGTAGAATTCATAGAAGCCCTGGACCTCCTACTGAGTCGCCAGACGATTGACGGCTGGGTCCGCAATGCAGGGACAGAGAACGCCGTCAGTAGCAGCGGCAGCAACTGACTCCGCAGTGCGGAGACAGAAGGTGCCGGTGGCCAAGTCCGCAGCACAGGGACGGGTGGCGCTGATGAATGTGATGGCGGTGGCAGCTGGGTCCGTGGAACGGGAATCGGGAATGCCGAAGGAGATGTGTCCCGGACCACCTCGGGAAAAGACGGAGGAGGTGCGTCCTGGACCATCTTGAAGCGCGACGGAGGGGACTCGTCCAGGACCACCTCCGGAAACAACGGCGGAGGTGCGTCTGGGACCATCTCGGAGACTGGAGAGGAAGGAGTGTCCATATGGACCGCCACAGAGGAGCAAGCCGGAGAAAACACAGCAGAGGAGGGCAGTCTTCTTCGCTTCCTCCGGGCGGATCCCCCGCGTGCCCACTTGGAGCCCCTAAACATATAAAGTTCCTCGTCCTTGGGCTCCTCCACACAGGAGGAGCTTCGGGCTGCCTCCCTGCGGAGATATTCCCACAGGGTGATCATCTCTGTCCCGGCAGGATCCACGTTATCGGCAGATTTTTTTTTTTGCCGTAACATGCAGAGTTGGTGGTGTGGCCTCCAAAGCCACCACGCCAACATGAATCCCTGGAGGACTGGCCATCCGTGGAGTCGCCTGAGAGCGTAAGCGCCTGCCTCGCCTTTTCGGAGGCGTCTCATCCTCTGCCTCGGAGGCGAACTCCACCAAGTAATGCGCTGGGCCAAACTCCCAGCTCCGACTGCGTGCTGGAAGCTCTTGGGACCCCCCAGGGCCAGTCAGGTGCCCCAAAAAGCATCAGAACCTCCTGCTCGGTCCCATTGTTGGTGGGTCCATTCTGTCATGGTTTGCAGATAGATGAAGGAGGATCAAAGAGCAGGAGTTCCAAAAAGGCAAAAAGTTTTATGACCACAAAACACAAAGTCCAGAATGCAAAATGCAGAAATACAAAAACATAAACTTATCTTAAAGTCCAGGCGGAATACAAGAGGAGAACATGTAGGACTGCAAACAAGTAGCACGACTAATGGACCCACAGAGAACAGGGGAAAATGACAGGACTTAAATACACAGAGGAATAAACGAGGGGCAGGTGCAGGGAATCAGGGTAACGAGAGGAAGGAAGCAAAGCAGAACACAATGATGACAAGACAGACCTATCAAAGTAAAACAGGAACCACTAAAGACAGGGAGAGACGCCAACTTGACAGACACAGACACACACAGGGCTGCCATGGCCGACCCAGGACATGACATTTTTAAAGTTGCAGTTATATAACCTTTGCTTAAGAAACCATCTCTTGATCCGGACATCTTGGCAAACTATAGACTAATATCCAACCTTCCATTTATCTCTAAAATTCTGGAAAAAGTAGTTGCCAGCCAGTTAGGAGAACACCTGCATAGAAATGATCTATTTGAGGTCTTTCAGTCAGGGTTTAGAACTCATCATAGCACAGAAACTGCACTGATTAGAGTCTCCAACGACCTCCTCATGGCCTCAGACAATGGATTAGTTTCTGTCCTGGTTCTGCTGGACCTCAGTGCTGCTTTTGATACCGTTGATCACGGCCTTTTGCTGCATAGATTAGAGCACACTGTTGGAATTAAAGGGACAGCATTAGGCTGGTTTAAGTCATACCTATCTGACAGGTTCCAGTTCGTCCATGTTAATGACGTTTCTTCTACACGGACTAGGGTCTGCTATGGCGTCCCACAGGGCTCAGTTCTGGGACCAATCCTTTTCACTTTATACATGTTGCCCTTGGGAAAAATTATCCAGAGCCATGGCATAAACTTTCATTGCTACGCTGATGATACGCAGCTGTACTTATCTATGAAACCAGAGGAAACAAAACCTTTGGCTAAACTTCAAGGGTGTCTTAATGACATTAAGTCCTGGACGTCCTCTAACATTTTGCTTCTAAACTCGGATAAAACAGAGGTTATTGTCTTTGGTCCCAAACACCTGAGGAATGGATTGACTGGATTTACGCTGGCTTCCAGCACAGCTGTGAAAAACCTTGGGGTCATTTTTGATCAGGATATGTCATTTAAGCAGCATATTAATCAGGTTTGCAAGACTGCCGTTTTTCGTCTCTGAAATGTCTCCAAGATCAGGAGCATCCTCTCCCAGGGTGATGCTGAAAAATTAATCCACGTTTGTCAGTTCTAGACTGGATTATTGTAATGAGTTGTTAGCAGGATGTCTGCAAAGCTCACTGAATAGCCTTCAATTGATCCAGAACGCAGCAGCGAGGGTGCTGACAGGAATCGGTAAGTGAGATCACGTCTTTCCCATGTTAGCCTCCCTCCATTGGCTTCCTGTGACTCCCCCTGTGAGAGTTTTTTACCTGCCATTATCCTTGATTAGGATTCAATAATATAATTTTAGTTAATGATATTTGCTCGGGGGTCATGCTATGGGTCTTTGTAAAACACCTGGAGACAGTTGACATTTTAACAGACGCTATACAAATTGAATTGAATTGAATTGAATTGAATTGAATTGAATTGAATTGAATTGAATTGAATTGAATTGAACTGAATTAAATTGAACCCGAGTCTGTCCCAGTTCATAAACTCTGACTGGTCTGGCCCATGCAGCACATGCCAGTGTCGTAACTGAGCCATTTTGTCATTAGTGGCCCAGATTAGCCCCTAATGGCTCTACTATCTGGGCTGGAGTTTCTGCAGTGAGAGGGATTATTCAAAGATGGAAAACATTCAAAACCCATCCTCTGTGTTTGTCCGGTCCTCTTCATGAAGCTTCTGACTGTAGATGACGGCAGCTGAAAATAATACTGCGCAGCATGAGCCCCATTATCATAATGACTATTTTTGTTCTGCTGGGTTCAGATATAGTAGCTGGCAGACGGCGGACGCGTCCATGTGCTGCAGAGACCGTTTCCAGCCAAGTTTCCCATCATAATCTCTACACTCTCAGGAACTCCAGGATCAAAGCTGTGTTTCTCCGGCGTGCAGGTGTAATCCTTAGCGTGAGCCCCGGCGCCTGCCTGAGACGTCATCGGCCGACCGGCTGTGATGATGTGCAGCTTCCCTCTTGTCAGTTTGAATCATGCTCCTGCAGCATGCTGATTAAAGCATTTCCTGTCCTCCCCTCCAGCTCTGACAAGACCCCATCTGACTGTTCTGACTTCATAAACTTGCAATTTCTTGCAATTATTATTATTATTATTATTATTATTATTATTATTATTATTATCATCACAACATTATTATTATTATTATTATTATTATTATTGTTGTTGTTGTTGTTGTTGATATTATTATTAATATTCTTGTTATTATTATCATTATTATTATTGTTGTTGTTATTATTATTATCATTATTAATATTAATGTGGGAGCCCCAAGGGAATTTCGTTGTGTATGTTTATAATGTGTACAATGACAATAAATTCTAAAACTAACTAACTAACTAAATTCTAACTAACTATTATCATCATTATTATTATTATTATTATTATTATTATTATTATTATTATTATTATTATTATTATTATTATTATTATTATTATTATTTATTTGACATTTGTGAGTCTGAAACTCAAAGTTTCTTCTCTGTATTTCACTACTGTTGACACAAAAAATATTATTTTGTTAATTTTACTAATGTTCAAATAAGTCATTAAGCTTTAATTTGAACTTTATGGATTTTCCAGTTTTAGCTTCTTTCATTCTTCAAGCTTAACAGACTAATGATCATATTAGAGGGTTTGAATCCTTCATCACCCTGGGGTTTAACCACAGGAGGGCCCCCCAGGAGGGGCCCCCAACAGAGTCTTACACAGGGGCCCCCAAACAACTGGAAACAGCCCTGTGAGGTTTTTATCCACCCTGGCTGATGAGCTCCAGAGTTTATTTTACATTATGAATAAATGACAAAGAGCGCGTGAAAGTTCAGAAAGTGTCGGGTGTTTAGCTGGAAATGCGGTTATGTAACATGTAATCTCAGCTCCAGTCAAAAGAGAGTGAACGGCGAGAGGGAGCGAGGCAGAGCAGCTTCATTAGAGGGAGATGTCAGAGGAATATCTGCAGGCTGAACACACATCCACACACATCCAACGTTCCTTAGAGTCGTGACTCGTCCTCCCTGAGCCGCTGAGCAAGGTCACAATCAGCATCTCTGATGGTTCATTATGCTATCTTAAAATATTCACCCCCCCCCCGGCATCTGTCACGTCTTCTGACATCATAACCTGTAATCTAAATGTTTTCTGACCTGAATGTTATTAGGGGTGTGAAAAAAAATCGATTTAACAATATATCACGATTTTCAGCCGCCCCATATAATACCGCAAGGGGGCTTTAATCAGAAGGTAGTCCTGAAAGAGCTGGAGACCTCCACAGCAGAGACTGGACCTTCTGTCCACGAGACCACAACAAGCTGTACAATTCATGGAAGAGCAGCCAGAAAAAAAGCTACTACTGACACAACAACCCCCACACTTCACAACCCAGCACACACCACACCCTCACTGTCCTGTCTCTTTAACTGTCCTGTCTCTTTAACTGTCCTGTCTCTTTAACTGTCCTGTCTTTAAATGTTTCACTGCTGGGGTTTTCTGGTCCTCTCTGACAAAATCAGGATTTAAGATGTTGATAAGGATGTTAGATAAGGGTGTCCTTCAGTCCTCTCACTGCCAGAGAGGACTGAAGGACACATTCACCCTTCACACTCCCACAAAAAAAAAAGTCTGCTATAAGATTAAATTGTATATACATACTAGATGGTTTTGGAGACAATGGCACTAACCTGAATGTAAATGCAGACACAAAAAAAAATAAAAATAAATAAAAAATAAGAAGGAACGCTTTGAGTTTGACCAAAGGCACGTGAGAGACTCTCCAGATGTGTGGAGGAAGGTCCTCTGGTCAGACGAGACTAACATGGAACATCTGGGCCACCGAGGAAACGGCGTGTCTGAGAACACCATCCCCACAGTGAAACACGGCGGCAGCATCATGCTGTGGGGATGCTCTGCATCAGCAGGGATGAATGGTGCTAACTGCAGGAATGTTCTCGACCAAAACCAGTTTCAGCCTGCCAGTGACTGGAGACTGGGACGGAGGTTCATCTCCCAGCAGGACAACGACCTGAAGCATACTGCTAAAGCACATGTGTCAAACACAAGGCCCGCGGGCCAAATGTGGCCCGCCACGTCATTTTATATGGCCCTCGAGAGCTTGTCCATTATTGGCTTAAAATTTAAACCAATATTTTAAGACTTAAAATAAGCTTACACTGCTTTAAAGTACATATTGACAATAAACTACATTTCCCCACAATGCATTTCATCATCACCCACAACGATAACTATATCTCACCATGAGCAAGACATCACGACGATTTTTAGAACTGATGGACTTCAGGAAAACCTCTGCAAACTAACCTCAATGTGTCCAAGAAAAGAGAAATTGATGCACAATGAAGATAGTTTCATGAATGACGGGAAAACAAATACAAGTTTGTATCTCAAAGTGAAACAGTCTGTTTTTTGTATTATGAGGCGGTGTCAGTCGTGAAAGAGTTTAATCTACGTCCGCATTTTGATAACAAATATGGAGCTAAGAATGCTAAAGTTAGCCTGCAAGAAAAACAAAGAATCGCTTCCTTTTCTGAAACCAAGCTAATGAATACTCAGTGATGTTTACAGAGTCTGTTACCATGGCAACTGACTCTGTAAACATCACCTGTGCGAGGGTAGGTTTACGACCACAAACCCTGAGTTTAATATAATAATGAGTTAAATATTTGAAACTTTAATACATAATAAATACAGAAACAGTTATTTAACAATATAATAAGGTGTAGTTTAATTTATTTTGTTTTACATTCCATTTTGTTACATTCATGCTGTCAACCTGGCCCTTCGAGGGCAACCATGATGCTGATGTGGCCCTCAGCGAAAATGAGTCTGACACCATTGCGCTAAAGCAACGCTGGAGACATTTAGATGTGCTGGAACAGCCTGGTCAAAGCCCAGACCTCAGCCCAGACCTCAGTCCAAACTAGAAGACTGCTGTCCACCAGTGGAACCCATCCACCATGAAGAAACTGGAGCGGGTTCACGTTGACAAAGATCCCAGTGGCAGATGTGGCAGGTTCCTGGAGGTTTATCCAGAGAGACCAGCAGGTGGCTCCTCCAGGTCCTGACTTCAGGGACCTCAGTAGTTATGCATGCGCCAATTTACAGATTTATATTTTTAAAACATTTATTTTTATATAACTATTTTTCTCATTTCACTTCTGTGCAGATACATCACAAAATATTCAGATTAGAAGAACATCTAAGTTACAGGTTGTGATGTCACAAAACATGAAGAATGTATCAGTAAATACAGAGAGCAGCTTCATGAAGGAACCTCTGTATGTCGGGACGACCTCCACTACAAACCTGGGAACAAAGAACCAGGTTAGAAGAAGAAACGGCTCCATGACCTGGAGGTAAAAGCTTCACTGTCCTGGAACATGTTGAACAAAGATCAGAGCATCATCTGCATATAAAGAGACATTTGTCTGGATGAACAGCACCTGATGCTGAAGGTCCTCAGAGGTCCTCATACGGGGCCTGGTGGTTCTCCTCAGTTAGTTCCATCTGAGGTGCCTCTGAGTCCAGAGATGCTTTCTGATTAACTTCATTTAATTTGTTAAAATCCTTTGATTTTTGTGTTTGTGACCTGCAACAGTAAAGTCGTCCATTTAGCTCCAATAAACAGATGGACGATGCAGGAAAAAACTCAAAGATAAAAAAAAAAATGTTTTATAACATTTAAAGTTCACAGAGAAAAACATTGAAATGTTCAACTTTCTTTTGTTGCAAAACTGCAAGAAAAAAGAAAATCTGATTTTATAATGTAAATCTACATGAAAGAATTTCAGAATCAATTTAGAGAAGTTAATGAGCGTTAATGAGAAAAAGCATCCTGGTTCGTTCAGTCTGCAGAAATATACGTCAAAATATCAAAAAATCAAATCTCAATATAACACGTAGAAACCAGTGGAGCAGTCGACCCTTCTGCTGGTTTTCAGCGTCTAATCAAATCTGTCTGCTGTTGTTGGCTTGAGCTCTGGTTTGTCCTGTTGTTGTGATCTGTAAACCTCTGATGGCTTCGTTAAGACAATTATGTCGAGAAAACACTTATTAAGAGTCATTACCGGCTCATTAACGACGCCCACAAACACCCAACCGATGGAGCCGGAAGAGAAAAGTTCCTGTTTTTACCAGGAACAAACGTCCAGAAGCTTCTGTCTGCTACGACTCACCGACGCTGGAGACCTGGAGAAACGCTGCCATTCAGGCATGTTCATACAACGGCAAGAGGGAAAGACATCAGCAGTGGTCGTAGAGAAGCAGCTGTCACTGCTCATCAGGACAGAGAGGCTCGTAGAACCACCGTCCTACAGAAAGATCACTAACGAGGAAAAACATCCAAGACAGTTTTAACATGAACTGCCATCCCAGCAGGACGTCTCAGCAGGACGTCCCAGGAGGACGTCTCAGCACGTTCATTCTGATTAACCCTAACCTTAAACCACTGAGCTCTGGTTAGATGAGTAATAACAGGGTGCAGGATGTCATAAAAAACCTCTCTGATGCTGGTGGACCAACTTGTCTTTGAATGTTCTGCAAAAATGAGCTTTGACTTCACTAAACATGCACATGAGGAAGTAGTTGCTTCTCTAAGAGCATTGCTTATGTCTTTCCTGCTTGGCACTGTGTTTGCACTTTCAGACTGCAGCAGAGAGAGAGAGCTGCAACACCAAAGAGCTGCTTTCATGGAGCAGGATTTTTTAAAAAGTGATTTCTTTCTTTGCATCATCCATCCAGAGCAGAGGATCCTGGTTTCAGCACAAACTATAAAGAAACCCATCTTGTTTATTCTGTTTGAACCCCCCCCCCCCCCCCCAGCAGCTCTGGATCCGTGGCGCTGCCTCGAGGCGACTGCTCAACGAGCCGGTGAGGATGGGATGCTCTTCGCCTCGTTTCACTCTGGACACACACACACGAACATCTCAGACCCAGAAACTCAATAATGAGCTCGAGTGTGAACGTGAGCTTCATCTTAACACAAACAAATGTAAACACAAGATGATTACGATCCATAAAAGGATGTTTAAGAGAGCTCGTTAAAGTGGGACGTCTGTCACGGTGGACCGATCCTGAAGAGGCAGCGTGAAGATGAACGTCTGGACGAGAGGACGGACGCTGACCCAGAAACGTGGAGCAGAGTTCAAAGTCAAGCTGAGGAAGAAGAGTCTGAGTGAAAGAAGGTTCAGGTTACTGTGGAAGCAGATTATAGATACAAACCTGACGTTAAAGTTAGAATTTCTGATTTTTAACTTATTTTTAAATTACAATTCTCAGGAAAGAAATCTGAGAATCTTTCTCTGATTTCTGAGAAAAATAAAAGTCTGATCCTGTCTGAAACCAGCCCACCATCCAGTCCACTAGACCAGTGGTTCTCAACTGGTGAGTCGCGACCCAAAAGTGGGTCGCAGACCCGTTTTCAGTGGGTCGTGGGTCTTTGCCTGGGGAAGAAAATACTAGAAAAAGAAAAGAAAAAAAAAACCTTTCATTCATACTCCTCAACAGTAGATGGCGATAATGTCCTGTAATGCGAGTTGACACCCGCCAGTTTACACCATAGAAAAAGACCAGTAAAGTTTGTTTCCATATGTTGAGCATGGTTTAATGCAGATACAACGAAGAATATATGAGATATGGATTTTCTTATCTTAAAGACAAAGGTCAGTGAGTGATTATTCAGATAAAACTATATATTTTGAGTTTTTTTTTATCTACTGCTCAGTGGTTGCACTGTTTTATTTCATGTTTGTGCATAAAACCACTGTTGAGTCTTAAAAATGTCTGTTACTTAAATGTTCTGATTGTTATGTCAGCTTTATGATTAACACTTAAATAAGTGACAAGATAGTTTGAATAGGAAATTGTTACATATTCAGGAAGTGGGTACTCAACAATGCTAAATATTTGAGTTCTTTTTGAAACTACTGCTCAGTGGTTGTACTGTTTTATTTCATGTTTGTGCATGTTGAGTCTGTTAAAAAAGGCTGAAGTTACTGAAGTGAAGTGTTTTGGATTTAATTAAAATGCAGCTAATTGAGCATCAAAGGGAATATTTCCCACTTGAAGCCATTTTGGTTTTTGCCATTTTGGTTCACAGATAAACTTATTTTTTTGTGTTGGCATTCTGTAATATTCTATTCTACTATCTCCGATTCAAACTGCACAATATTTTCATTCAATAAATTTGAGAAGTTGGAAATTTTCCTTGATTTGGGTCGTGGCTTGTCATTAAGGGTGATGGTGGGTCCTGAAACCAGACCAGTTGAGAACCACTGCACTAGACCATGATCACGATGCAGGGACCTGTGTGGGGAGACATCTACCAACATTAGCCCAAGAGCATCGATGACTGGTCTCTATATAGACATCATCCCAGCGTTGACCTCCACCCGTCTATGTAGACGTCATCCCAGCATTGACCTCCACCTGTCTATATAGACATCATCCCAGCGTTGACCTCCACCTGTCTATATAGACGTCATCCCTGCGTTGACCTCCACCTGTCTATATACATGTCATCCCTGCGTTGACCTCCACCCGTCTATATAGACGTCATCCCAGCGTTGACCTCCACATGTCTATATAGACGTCATCCCTGCGTTGACCTCCACCCGTCTATATAGACGTCATCCCAGCGTTGACCTCCACCTGTCTATATAGACGTCATCCCAGCGTTGACCTCCACCTGTCTATATAGACATCATCCCAGCGTTGACCTCCACCTGTCTATATAGATGTCATCCCTGCGTTGACCTCCACCCGTCTATATAGACGTCATCCCAGCGTTGACCTCCACATGTCTATATAGACGTCATCCCTGCTTTGACCTCCACCCGTCTATATAGACGTCATCCCAGCGTTAACCTCCACCTGTCTATATAGACGTCATCCCAGCGTTGACCTCCACCCGTCTATATAGATGTCATCCCAGCGTTGACCTCCACCTGTCTATATAGATGTCATCCCTGCGTTGACCTCCACCCGTCTATATAGACGTCATCCCAGCGTTGACCTCCACATGTCTATATAGACGTCATCCCTGCTTTGACCTCCACCCGTCTATATAGACGTCATCCCAGCGTTAACCTCCACCTGTCTATATAGACGTCATCCCAGTGTTGACCTCCACCCGTCTATATAGATGTCATCCCAGCGTTGACCTCTACCCGTCTATATAGATGTCATCCCAGCGTTGACCTCCACCTGTCTATATAGATGTCATCCCTGCGTTGACCTCCACCTGTCTATATAGACGTCATCCCAGCGTTGACCTCCACCTGTCTATATAGATGTCATCCCTGCGTTGACCTCCACCCGTCTATATAGATGTCATCCCAGCGTTGACCTCCACCTGTCTATATAGATGTCATCCCTGCGTTGACCTCCACCTGTCTATATAGACGTCATCCCAGCGTTGACCTCCACCTGTCTATATAGATGTCATCCCAGCGTTGACCTCCACCCGTCTATATAGATGTCATCCCAGCGTTGACCTCCACCTGTCTATATAGATGTCATCCCTGCGTTGACCTCCACCTGTCTATATAGACGTCATCCCAGCGTTGACCTCCACCTGTCTATATAGACGTCATCCCAGCGTTGACCTCCACCCTGTCTATATAGACGTCATCCCAGCGTTGACCTCCACCTGTCTATATAGACGTCATCCCAGCGTTGACCTCAACATGTCTATATAGATGTCATTCCAGCATTGACCTCCACCTGTCTATATGGACGTCATCCCAGCGTTGACCTCCACCTGTCTATATAGACGTCATCCCAGCATTGACCTCCACCCGTCTATATAGACGTCATCCCAGCTTTGACCTCCACCTGTCTATAAAGACGTCATCCCAGCGTTGACCTCCACCTGTCTATATAGACGTCATCCCAGTGTTGACCTCCACATGTCTATATAGATGTCATTCCAGCATTGACCTCCACCTGTCTATATGGACGTCATCCCAGCGTTGACCTCCACCTGTCTATATAGACGTCACCCCAGCGTTGACCTCCACCTGTCTATATAGATGTCATCCCAGCATTGACCTCCACCTGTCTATATAGACGTCATCCCAGCGTTGACCTCCACCCGTCTATATAGACGTCATCCCAGCGTTGACCTCCACCTGTCTATATAGACGTCATCCCAGCGTTGACCTCCACATGTCTATATAGACGTCATCCCAGCGTTGACCTCCACCTGTCTATAGATGTCATCCCAGCGTTGACCCACCTGTCTATAGACGTCATCAGCGTTGACCCCCTGTCTATATAGACGTCATCCCAGCGTTGACCTCCACCTGTCTATATAGACGTCATCCCAGCGTTGACCTCCACCCGTCTATATAGACGTCATCCCAGCGTTGACCTCGTCATCCCAGCGTTGACCTCCACCCGTCTATATAGACGTCATCCCAGCGTTGACCTCCCGCTGTCTATATAGACGTCGTCCCAGCGTTGACCTCCCGCTGTCTATATAGAAGTCATCCCAGTGTTGACCTCCAATATAAACGGCATCCCAGCGTTTACCTCCACCTGTCTATATAGACGTCATCCCAGCGTTGACCTCCACCTGTCTATAAAGACGTCATCCCAGCGTTGACCTCCACCCGTCTATATAGACGTCATCCCAGCGTTGACCTCCACCTGTCTATATAGACGTCATCCCAGCGTTGACCTCCACCTGTCTATATAGACGTCATCCCAGCGTTGACCTCCACCTGTCTATATGGACGTCATCCCAGCGTTGACCTCCACCTGTCTATATAGACGTCATCCCAGCGTTGACCTCCACACGTCTATATAGACGTCATCCCAGCGTTGACCTCCACCCGTCTATATAGACGTCATCCCAGCGTTGACCTCCACCCGTCTATATAGACGTCGTCCCAGCGTTGACCTCCCGCTGTCTATATAGAAGTCATCCCAGTGTTGACCTCCAATATAAACGGCATCCCAGCGTTTACCTCCACCTGTCTATATAGACGTCATCCCAGCGTTGACCTCCACCTGTCTATAAAGACGTCATCCCAGCGTTGACCTCCACCTGTCTATAAAGACGTCATACCAGCGTTGACCTCCGCCTGTCTATATAGACGTCTTTCCAGCGTTGACCTCCACCTGTCTATATAGACGTCATACCAGCGTTGACCTCCACCTGTCTATATAGACGTCTTTCCAGCGTTGACCTCCACCTGTCTATATAGACGTCGTTCCAGCGTTGACCTCCCGCTGTGTATATAGACATCGTTCCAGCGTTGACCTCCACCTGTCTATATAGACGTCGTTCCAGCGTTGACCTCCCGCTGTCTATATAGACGTCATCCCAGCGTTGACCTCCACCTGTCTATATAGACGTCATCCCAGCGTTGACCTCCACCTGTCTATATAGACGTCATCCCAGCGTTGACCTCCACCTGTCTATATAGACGTCATCCCAGCGTTGACCTCCACCTGTCTATATAGACGTCTTTCCAGCGTTGACCTCCACCTGTCTATATAGACGTTGTTCCAGCGTTGACCTCCCGCTGTCTATATAGACGTCGTTCCAGCGTTGACCTCCACCTGTCTATATAGACGTCGTTCCAGCGTTGACCTCCCGCTGTCTATATAGTGTGGAGCCTCACTTCACCCCCGACCAGGTGAGAGTAGGCAGAGGGCCAGCCAGCACAGTGAGAAACAGCGACCCTCACTTGGTCTGGTCGTTGAGGGAAGATACATCCCTAATTACATGCTCCACCAGCTGGATGCACTGCCACCTGTGCAGAGCCCAGCTGGGCCAGGTTTGTAATCACCAGCTTTGGTTAAAAAGACCAAGGGTCTCCTCCTCACTGTGTGGCTGGCTCCTGCAGGAGGAACTACTCTGTCGGGCGGTAAGTGTTGCTCCACTATGGTTTGAAGAATATAACTTGAGTTTGTTGGACATTAATCACTTTCTTTTCCTCCCCTAGGCATTATAGGAGCCTGAGTAAAACTCCTGAAGGGAGAGTTTTTTGAGTTTGCTACACTGATTACCTGAAATAAACACCACGCTTTGGCGTGTTTAAATGGAACTATCTGCCTGAGTGTCGCACCTTGACCTGACTCATCACAATAGACATCGTCCCAGCGTTGACATCCACCTGTCTATATAGACATGATATCAGTGTTGACCTCCACCCGTCTATATAGACGTCGTCACAGCATTTACCTCCACCCGTCTACATAGACGTCGTCCCAGCGTTGAGTTCCACATGTCTATATAGACATCGTCCCAGCTTTGACTTCCACCTGTCTATATAGACATCTTACCAGCGTTGACCTCCACCTGTCTATATAGACGTCGTCCCAGCGTTGACCTTCACCTGTCTATATAGACTTCGTCGCAGCGTTGACCCCCCCCCGTATATAGACGTCATCCAAGCGTTGACCTTTACTTCTCTATATAAACGTCATCTCATCGTTGACTTCCACCTGTCTATATAGACGTCGTCCCAGCGTTGACCTCCCCCCGTCTATAGAGACGTCGTCCCAGCGTTGACCTCCACCTGTCTATATAGATGTCATCCCAGTATTGTCCTCCTCCCGTCTATATAGACGTCATCCCAGTGTTGACCTTCACTTGTCTATATAGACGTCCTCCCAGCGTTGACCTCCACCTGTCTATATAGACGTCCTCCCCGCGTTGACCTCCACCTGTCTATATAGACGTCATCCCAGCGTTGACCTCCACCTGTCTATATAGACGTCATCCCAGCGTTGACCTCCACCTGTCTATATAGATGTCAACCCAGCGTTGACCTCCACCTGTCTATATAGATGTCATCCCAGTGTTGACCTTCACTTGTCTATATAGACGTCCTCCCAGCGTTGACCTTCACCTGTCTATATAGACGTCCTCCCCGTGTTGACCTCCACCTGTCTATATAGACGTCATCCCAGTGTTGACCTTCACTTGTCTATATAGACGTCCTCCCAGCGTTGACCTCCACCTGTCTATATAGACGTCCTCCCCGCGTTGACCTCCACCTGTCTATATAGACGTCATCCCAGTGTTGACCTTCACTTGTCTATATAGACGTCCTCCCAGCGTTGACCTCCACCTGTCTATATAGACGTCATCCCAGCGTTGACCTCCACCCGTCTATATAGACGTCATCCCCGCGTTGACCTCCACCTGTCTATATAGACGTCATCCCAGCGTTGACCTCCACCCGTCTATATAGACGTCATCCCAGCGTTGACCTCCACCTGTCTATATAGACGTCATCCCAGCGTTGACCTCCACCCGTCTATATAGATGTCATCCCAGCGTTGACCTCCAATTTCTATATAGATGTCATCCCAGCGTTGACCTCCACCCGTCTATATAGACGTCATCCCAGCGTTGACCTCCACCTGTCTATATAGATGTCATCCCAGCGTTGACCTCCACCTGTCTATATAGATGTCATCCCAGCGTTGACCTCCACTTTCTATATAGATGTCATCCCAGCGTTGACCTCCACCTGTCTATATAGACGTCATCCCAGCGTTGACCTCCACCTGTCTATATAGACGTCATCCCAGCGTTGACCTCCACCTGTCTATATAGACGTCATCCCAGCGTTGACCTCCACCTGTCTATTAGACATCCCAGCGTTGACCTCCACGTCTATATGACGTCGTCCCAGCGTTGACCCTCCCCCCGTCTATAGAGACGTCGTCCCAGCGTTGACCTCCACCTGTCTATATAGATGTCATCCCAGTATTGTCCTCCTCCCGTCTATATAGACGTCATCCCAGTGTTGACCTTCACTTGTCTATATAGACGTCCTCCCAGCGTTGACCTCCACCTGTCTATATAGACGTCCTCCCCGCGTTGACCTCCACCTGTCTATATAGACGTCATCCCAGCGTTGACCTCCACCTGTCTATATAGACGTCATCCCAGCGTTGACCTTCACTTGTCTATATAGACGTCCTCCCAGCGTTGACCTCCACCTGTCTATATACATGTCATCCCAGCGTTGACCTCCACTTTCTATATAGATGTCATCCCAGCGTTGACCTCCACCTGTCTATATAGACGTCATCCCAGCGTTGACCTCCACCTGTCTATATAGACGTCATCCCAGCGTTGACCTCCACTTTCTATATAGATGTCATCCCAGCATTGACCTCCACCTGTCTATATAAACGTCATCTCATCGTTGACTTCCACCTGTCTATATAGACGTCGTCCCAGCGTTGACCTCCCCCCGTCTATAGAGACGTCGTCCCAGCGTTGACCTCCACCTGTCTATATAGATGTCATCCCAGTATTGTCCTCCTCCCGTCTATATAGACGTCATCCCAGCGTTGACCTTCACTTGTCTATATAGACGTCCTCCCAGCGTTGACCTCCACCTGTCTATATAGACGTCCTCCCCGCGTTGACCTCCACCTGTCTATATAGACGTCATCCCAGCGTTGACCTCCACCTGTCTATATAGACGTCATCCCAGCGTTGACCTCCACCTGTCTATATAGATGTCATCCCAGCGTTGACCTCCACCTGTCTATATAGATGTCATCCCAGTGTTGACCTTCACTTGTCTATATAGACGTCCTCCCAGCGTTGACCTCCACCTGTCTATATAGACGTCCTCCCCAGCGTTGACCTCCACCTGTCTATATAGACGTCATCCCCAGCGTTGACCTCCACCTGTCTATATAGACGTCATCCCAGCGTTGACCTCCACCTGTCTATATAGACGTCATCCCAGCGTTGACCTCCACCTGTCTATATAGACGTCATTCCAGCGTTGACCTCCACCCGTCTATAGAGACGTCATCCCAGCGTTGACCTCCACCTGTCTATATAGATGTCATCCCAGCGTTGACCTCCTCCCGTCTATATAGACGTCATCCCAGCGTTGACCTTCACCTTGTCTATATAGACGTCCTCCCAGCGTTGACCTCCACCTGTCTATATAGACGTCATCCCAGCGTTGACCTCCACCTGTCTATATAGACGTCATCCCAGCGTTGACCTCCACCTGTCTATATAGACGTCATCCCAGCGTTGACCTCCACCTGTCTATATAGACGTCATCCCAGCGTTGACCTCCACCTGTCTATATAGATGTCATCCCAGCGTTGACCTCCACCTGTCTATATAGACGTCCTCCCAGCGTTGACCTCCACCTGTCTATATAGACGTCCTCCCCGCGTTGACCTCCACCTGTCTATATAGACGTCATCCCAGCGTTGACCTCCACCCGTCTATATAGACGTCATCCCAGCGTTGACCTCCACCTGTCTATATAGACGTCATCCCAGCGTTGACCTCCACCTGTCTATATAGACGTCATTCCAGCGTGACCTCCACCCTCTATATAGATGTCATCCCAGCGTTGACCTCCTTTCTATATAGATGTCATCCCAGCGTTGACCTCCACCTGTCTATATAGACGTCATCCCAGCGTTGACCTCCACCCTATATAGACGTCATCCCAGCGTTGACCTCCACCTGTCTATATAGATGTCATCCCAGCGTTGACCTCCACCTGTCTATATAGATGTCATCCCAGCGTTGACCTCCACCTGTCTATATAGACGTCATCCCAGCGTTGACCTCCACCTGTCTATATAGACGTCATCCCAGCGTTGACCTCCACCTGTCTATATAGACGTCATCCCAGCGTTGACCTCCACCTGTCTATATAGACGTCATTCCAGCGTTGACCTCCACCTGTCTATATAGATGTCATCCCAGCGTTGACCTCCATTGTCTATATAGATGTCATCCCAGCGTTGACCTCCACCTGTCTATATAGACGTCATCCCAGCGTTGACCTCCACCTGTCTATATAGATGTCATCCCAGCGTTGACCTCCACCTGTCTATATAGATGTCAACCCAGCGTTGACCTCCACCTGTCTATATAGACGTCATCCCAGTGTTGACCTCCACCTGTCTATATAGACGTCATCCCAGCGTTGACCTCCACTTTCTATATAGATGTCATCCCAGCATTGACCTCCACCTGTCTATATAGACATCATCCCAGCGTTGACCTCCACCTGTCTATATAGACGTCATCCCAGCGTTGACCCCTACCTGTCTATATAGAGGTCGTCCCAGCGTTGACCTTCACTTGTCTATATAGACGTCATCCCAGCGTTGACCTCCACCTGTCTATATAGACATCATCCCAGTGTTGACCTCCACCTTTCTATATAGACGTCTTTCCAGCGCCGACCTCCCCCCGTCTATAGAGACGTCGTCCCAGTGTGACCTCCACCTGTCTATATAGATGTCATCCCAGCGTTGACCTCCACCTGTCTATATATACGTCATCCCAGCGTTGACCTCCACCTGTCTATATAGACGTCATCCCAGCGTTGACCTCCACCTGTCTATATAGACGTCATCCCAGCGTTGACCTCCACCTGTCTATATAGACGTCATCCCAGCGTTGACCTCCACCTGTCTATATAGACGTCATCCCAGCGTTGACCTCCAATATAGACTCTCCAGCGTTATAGATGTCATCCCAGCGTTGACCTCCACCTGTCTATATAGACGTCATCCCAGCACCTCCACCGTCTATATTGTCATCCCAGCGTTGACCTCCACCTGTCATATAGACGTCATCCCAGCGTTGACCTCCACCTGTCTATATAGATCATCCCAGCGTTGACCTCCACCTGTCTATATAGACGTCATCCCAGCGTTGACCTCCACCTGTCTATATAGACGTCATCCCAGCGCTTGACCTCCACCTGTCTTATAGATATCCCAGACGTTCATCCCAGCGTTGACCTCCACCTGTCTATATAGACGTGATCCCAGCGTTTCCCTCCACCTGTCTATATATACGTCATCCCAGCGTTGACCTCCACCCATAGCCACGGGAAGTAGGGGTGCTGGGGGGGCTGCAGCACCCCCTGTTGGGGGGGCTGCAGCACCTCAAAAATATACATAAAAAAATCCCAAACAAACAAAAAGAAAAACCCCATTGAAAACAAGGGAGGAAAAATGTGGTAGGAAAAAAATTTAAATGTTTAAAATTTACTCTAAATTCTAGTGGTCTGGTTTAATGTTTCTTACAGTATTATTCAGTGGTGGTCGTGTATTTGGTACCTGGACCAGTGCGGGTTTAACTACTTAATCCACCATGATGTTATAATCATACAAGCCACCAAGAAAAAAAAAAACAATATATAACAAGAAGAGGGCGCTGCATAATTTAGAGATTACGCATCACTGTATTACTTGCAGACGTTTTTATTCTCTTGAGGGCAGAGGATATCTGGTCAGCATCTGCGGTAGATGTGGGAATAGTCACGGCCGCGGTTGGATGGGGGGATTTATTTCTGATATGTCTGAAACTGCTGGTCGAGGAGGGACAGGAATATTAATTGTTCCTGATCTTTAGATCGGTTCCTTATCTGGCAGATAAGATTTTCCAGAACACTGTTGTGGAGTTTCTTGAACTGTCCGCGTATCACTCTGTGTGCTGGCCCAGACATCCAATGATTCGTTCTGCAGAATTTAAAAAATATCAGCTGCGCCGTCTTACTGACATCCGTCGTCTTGTCTACCGCGACAAATGGAGTTATATACTTTATAGTTGCTACGGCGCACACACAAACACTTTAAACAAATTATATATATATATATATATATATATATATATATATATATATATATATATATATATATATATATATATATATATATATATATATATATATATATATATGTATATATATATATATATATATATATATATATATATATATATATATCTATATATTATATATAAACGCACAGCTGTCTCAGACTCCCAGCACCCCCTGCTGAGAACATGTTCCCGCGGCTATGCCTCCACCTGTCTATATAGACGTCATCCCAGCGTTTACCTCCACCTGTCTATATAGATGTCATCCCAGCGTCGACCTCCACCTGTCTATATAGACGTCATCCCAGCGTTTACCTCCACCTGTCTATATAGACGTCATCCCAGCGTTGACCTCCACCTGTCTATATAAATGTCATCCCAGCGTTGACCTCCACCTGTCTATATAGACGTCATCCCAGCGTTGACCTCCACCTGTCTATAAAGACGTCATCCCAGCGTTGACCTCCACCTGTCTATATAGACGTCATCCCAGCGTTTACCTCCACCTGTCTATATAGACGTCATCCCAGCGTTGACCTCCACCTGTCTATATAGACGTCATCCCAGCGTTGACCTCCACCTGTCTATAAAGACGTCATCCCAGCGTTGACCTCCACCTGTCTATATAGACGTCATCCTAGCGTTTACCTCCACCTGTCTATATAGACGTCATCCCAGCGTTGACCTCCACATGTCTATATAGACGTCATCCCAGCGTTGACCTCCACCCGTCTATATAGACGTCATCCCAGCGTTGACCTCCACCTGTCTATATAGACGTCATCCCAGCGTTGACCTCCACCTGTCTATATAGACGTCATCCCAGCGTTGACATCAGATGAGAAAGACCAGAGTGGACCAGAAATCCTCCCGAGATGAGAAATGCCAGCAGACCAGAACTCCACCAAAGATGAGAAACATCAGAGTGGACCAGAACTCCTCCAGAGATGAGAAAAAAATCTGTAACTGTAAAACTGTAGTTCTGTTGGCGTCGTTGCCACCTGTGAAATAAAATCCAGTGGTGAAGTTTCCTTTCTCCTAAATATTCCACAGTCAACTGTCAGCTGGATTATCAGGAAATGGAAGTGTTTGGGAACAACAGCAACTCAGCCATGAAGTGGTAGGACAGGTAAACTGAGGGGGCGGGGTCAGAGGATGATGAAGAACATAGTGAGAACTTTCTGCAGAGTCAATCACTACAGACCTCTAAACTTCATGTGTCCTTCAGATTAGCTCAACAACAGAGCAGAGAGCTTCATGAATGGGTTTCCATGGTGACGCAGCTGCATCCATCCAGACATCAGTGGAGTAAAGCAGCCACCACTGGACTCTAGAGCAGTGGAGGAACGTTCACACTTCTCCATCTGGTGATCTGATGGAAGAGTCTGGGTTTGGTGGTTTCCAGGAGAACGGTACTGGTCTGACTGCATTGATCCAAGTGTAATGTTTGGTGGAGGGGGGGTTATGGTGTGAGGTTGTTTTTCAGGACCTGGGCTTGGCCCCTTAGTTCCAGTGAAAGGAACTCTGAATGCTTCAGCAGACCAAGACATTTTGGATAAATCCATGATCCCAACTTTGTGGGACCAGTTTGGAGCTGGTCCCTTCCTCTTCAACATGACTGGGCACCAGAGCACAAAGCAAGGTCCATAAAGACATGGATGGAAGAGTCTGGTGGATGAACTTGACTGGCCTGCACAGAGTCCTGACCTCAGCCTGATAGAAGACCTTTGGGATGAATTAGAGCAGAACCAGAACCAGACCTTCTGGTCCAACATCAGCTTTTGACCTTGTCAAGTGACCCGGAGAAGGTTGGAATCATCTCATTTCTATTGGAGAGATTGTTTCTAAGGCTGAGCCATGAAGGAGAGAAAATGTCCCATCTGAGTGATTGCAGAATGCAAATTATAATCTGAATATGTTCGTGGTGTAGTAGAAATGTAATGATTATTAAGAAAAATAATGATTGGAACGATCATTGTCTGCCGCCGTGGAATGTTAACAAATCTGTGTGTTTCCAAAACAAAACTGTAGAAGTGAATGAGAGTTGAATGACAAGTATTGGTTTATTAAGGTATTAAAACCCTGATGACAAACCTAGCCGTTAGCACTTGGGCATGGGAGAGCCAGGTGCAAGAAATTACTTTGGCGGGTGGTAGCACAGGCCGACCTTGGAGGGGCTGTCGAGTGCTGCAGCTTTGTGCAGAATCATGGCAAATGAGCACATATTCCGGATATTATCCAATCAATCAACTATTTGAGTTTTGGGTACCCTTTGTGACATACATAGGTACATAAAATGTTAGGTAAGAATTAGCTTTAGCTAATTAGGTTTAGCAGTAGCGAGTTACTGGACCATTAAAAGTGACCTTGAGGTACTGGGAGTGGTCGACGAGAAATGGTTGACATGATGGGGAAGGACAGTTTGGTAATTATGTACGCCTCTGCAGATATGAATAAGCCAATCAGAAGGGTTGTGTAAGTTTTGGTAATTTATGTAAGCCCTATTGTATGTGAAACCAACCATGACTTATTATCTAAGTTTTGGGTAATTATGTACACTTCTGCAGATGTACGTCAACCAATCAGAACTGGTGGATTCTGAGGAAGACCGAACAAGTACTTTTTGGGGCTGAGGTGTGACTGGCCAAAGAGGCATAAAATCGGAGTAGTTCAGCTGGTCTGGGTTTTTCCGTGGGACGCCTTCGAAGGAGCAGGACTGGTATTGGGACCGAGCGAGCTAACCAAGGGGAATATCTGAAGGAATAATTTAAAGAATCAAGAGAGGAGGCGCTCAGAACGGATTAACCACTTTCCCAACTCTTGAGGAATATAATTGGAGCTCTCGGATTTACCCTAGCTCACTGCTAGCAAAGAGGAGGGGCCGCACATCAAAGTTCCCGGGGCCTGACCCGTGTGCTCTCTCTACCTGGCCCAGTAGTCTTGGAGATAGTAAAGTGGCCATTTGCTTGCACCTCAACCGTCCTCGAATCAATTCAAATGAATGAAATTGGAATTACAAGCCACAGTACTTCCAATCAGCCTGGATTCCATGGAAATAATTGGATCAACACAGAAGAAGCCGAAGCTTTTTTTTAGAGTAGAATTAGAGTTTGTTTTTCAATGTTCAATCAATACTTAATCAATGTTTAATCAATGAATGCTGTCGCTTAACCCTGCTTACCTGCTTAATAAATATAAAATTAACACAAGACGTCGTGGTTGACGTTGAAACTGTCCCCATAAATGTACACAAGTGTGCATCTGCATAACAACACAGGTTCTTATTGGTTACTCTAGCCCAACATTGTTACAGACCCTAGGGGCTTATTGTCCAAGCCACTAAACTTAACCTAGTCGGTAACAAGAGCCCAGATCATAAGGAGAGCTGCAGTTAACAAATGTGACACCAATAGCTGGACTCTGAGCCGCAAGGCTATTCCTCTTAGGTCAGTTATTGGAGGAAGCAGGATAGACATTTGGATGGATAGTATGCAGTTAGTGCTAGGACTAACTGCATACTATCCTGCAGTTCCTCCTCGTCACCCGCTTAAATCTAGCGAGGTGAACGCCCCTAGACTGCAATTTCGAACCCCTACGATGGAGAGCTGGTCCCGGTGACAGACTCTGCTAGACAGAGGCTGAACCGCCACCTGGGGGATCTAACAACCTTACAAATGTTCTTCTGCAAGAATGGTCAAAGATCCCCACCAACACACTCCTAAACCTTGTGGACACCCTTCCCAGAAGAGTTGAAGCTGTTCTAGCTGCAAAGATGGAGCCACGTCATATTGATTAGGAATGGGAGGGGCTAAAGCTCATATGTGAGTCAAGGCAGGTGAGTAATGTCGTGTACCACCCTTCTTCCACCTCCGTGCTTCGTTGTCAGGACTGTCTTCCATTCAGTGCTACTGCTCAGGTTAGTTATCGTTAAACTTTAGAACGTCTTCTCAAGGACGTCTTAGGTGTTTGTCAAAGAGCTACACAGGTTTAAAAGAACATTCAAATGTCTCTTATTAACACTCTTCCTGACTTTCAAAGGTTCAAAATTGACATCAACCGTTTTGCTGTCGTTTGAAAAGGTGCACGATGAACTGAGCAGTATAACATTTTGAAAGAGTGAGGAGTCCAAGCACAGATCTACGTGGTTCATGCATCACGTCCACGTGTGGTCAGATGGTTTAGATGTGACTAATGTTGGGCCACACCATGTGATCACAGAGAAAAAGAGAGACAAAGGAAATCTTTTAAAACTCTAATCCCCAGCATTCCTTGCAAGTTCACACCTAGGTGTGAACGTGATGTCACGGCCTCTCAGTGGCCGCGAGCCCCTAGTCTCAGCGGGGTTCCCCAAACGAGGCGGATCGCAGACCCGCCGCTTAAAACAGAGTGAACGCGCTGAGATCGCTCTCTTGCTTCTCCGCTCTCTGACCTGCACCCACGAAAGTCAGGACAAGCTGAGCCGCTCCTGCGACCACCCGCGGAGCGTAAACCTCTCTTTGCTTTTACCCTCTCGTGCTGCAACCTGCACACCCACGAAAGCTGAGGACAAGCTGAGCCGCTCCTGCGACCACCCGCGGAGCGTAAACCTCTCTTGCTTCCACCCTCGCTTCCACTCCGGCCCCTCTTTCTCTTGCTCCTCGCCTTCCCTCTGGACCACCCCGCAACTCCATTCCTGACCCAAGGAAACTTTCCCAGGCCTCAGCCCCGAGCCAGCGACCACGAGGCCTCCCAGTAACGCGCCAGCCAGCCGCCGGCTACAGAAAGACCGGTCGACGCGTCCCATACCTGTACCAGAAGTGACCCCGCGCATCGGCGTGAGAGAGGCACGGTACCGACGGGACGGAGACGCTGCTGCAGAATCGCCTGAACGGAGGATCGGTCACGGCGAGAGCCTGCCGCCTGCAACCCCCACTGAAGCCGAGGAACCAGGCCCGGACGAAGCAGAGCCGCTCCGGATCACCAACGGAGCGTAAAACGAAAGACCGGCGAAGCCGCCCCCAAAGCACGATCACCTTTTCCCCGGACACTTCAACACACTTCAACGCCCACCGATCGCTTCTCAGAAGCGTGACAAGTAAGAGGCTTTAGTGTTCTGGGCAGAGTTTAGTTAGCTGTGTACCATATACAGTTTCTTGTGCTTGTGTACGTGTTAGAACCGGACCGTCGGTCCGCTGTAATCCATACACTTTTATCATTGCCGGCAGCAACCCCGCTCGCCGTTCTCGATTCAGAACCAGAGCAGCTCTGTGGAGTGATCCTCACTGCTGCATCTGTGAGAGCGACGGATCGCGGTTGCTGGTCACAGAATTACCCAGTTAAGCATCAGCTACTGTTTATGATTGAGCCCACCGGTCACTCGCCGGTGCGTATCTGTCCACGTGATCGCGGTGTTTCCTCGCCATCAGCTGGTCGCGCTGTGATTTCAAACAACAGTCAGGAGAGAAGTGCAGAGTTGCTCCGCGCTCCTCGACCTGTGGAAATCCTCAGAGCGATCACTGCGGTGGCTAGAAATCACCTTTATTCGTGGACTGTGTTCTGCCTTTCCTCTGTCTCCATACTAACACCTTCGGGCGAGAACACCACGTGATCTCGCCCACCATCTTGTGCCGGCCTATCGCGCGAGTCGGCGGCCATCTTGGTTAAGGCGGGACCACAACGTGACTCCGTCCGCCATCTTGGGCGCCATACCGCGAGACCCGGCGGCCATCTTAAACACCCCTCTCATACCCATCCACACAGACACACACACACACACACACACACACACACACACACACACACACACACACACACGTGTATATAGGTTCACACTGGTTTCCTTTGAATGTTTGATTTGCTTCTGTTAGTTTTAGTCATCTTTTAGCCAGTAGATATCAGGATCTTAATTCAAGTGTTTGTTCCTTTAAATATTTGTGTTAATAAATTCTGATATTCTAATGAGAGAAGTTGTCTGTGGTTATTTTATACAGTTTTGCAACATTGGCTGGTTGAAGAGGTCTGTGCTCGGACTCACATCTTCTCTGTTGCTCTATAGCGCCACACCTGGTCACAGGCTGGCACGCATCGAACAACAGCCATTTTGAGACTGATTATGCCATTTAGTCCTTTTTCCTGATTTATCAGGTGGTGCCTCGTTTCATTTTATTAAATTTCTGGTTATTAGCAACTGCCCCTCAAGACGGTTGATAATAACCCTTTTTGGACTAAACGAGCACATTATACGCCTTATTGCACAACACTAAGTTGTCTCTGTTGCCATGGCACATGACCAGCAGTAATGTGTCTGATTAGTTTAGGAAGGAAATGAACAAAGGGACTTGGGCTGCAGAGTTTCTGAGTGGCAGCTCTGCTGTGGCGCTGATCAATACGAACAGGATCAAAACTGTGGAATATGGCAGCTTTCAAACGAGGCCGGTCCCTGGTGGTGTTTTTGTCTGCAGCCACTCCGGCTCCTCGTTTGGACCATGACTGCTCTAAATCTTCCAGAGCTTTCTAAATCAATGCCGTCTCTGAGGAGCGGTTTATTTCTGCTCAGAGAGATGACACTGTTTGAATAATCTCCCCCAGAGGAGCGAGGTTGGCAGAGATCTCCCAGCCTGGTCGGGAGTGTGCTTTCACAGAAGTTATCTGAGATTTCTCAGAACATGACGCAGCAACCTGAGGAGGCAGAAACCCATCAGACGTTGTTGAGGGAAATGAACAGACGGAGGACGCGTCCCGCTTGTCCTCCAGCTTCCAGCTGCCAGTCACAAATATCAGAATTATAACTGCATCTATTTTACTGTCACCATGGAGAGGAGAGCTCCCACCACCTACGATCAGGAAAAAAACAGCTGTTTAGTTCCTAAATGATCATTTAAGAGTTTACATTTGAATCATCTGCCTGATTTATGGAAGAATACAAATAATATATTAACCTTTATATATATATATATAAATATATGAGTGTTTTCACTTCCAGAAAACATTTAAACAACCTCAGGTTTGTTTTCAGGGATGCTGTGATTCATTTAGTCTGATGGAACTGAATCCTCCTCAGAAGTAAAGAAAGCTGCAGTTCCTCTACTGACCACTAGAGGCTGCAGTTCCTCTACTGACCACTAGAGGCTGCAGTTCCTCCACTGACCACTAGAGGCTGCAGTTCCTCTACTGACCACTAGAGGCTGCAGTTCCTCTAACCACTAGAGGCTGCAGTTTCTCTACTGACCACTAGAGACTGCAGTTGCTCTACGACAACTAGAGGCTACAGTTCCTCTACCGACCACTAGAGGCTGCAGTTCCTCTACCGACCACTAGAGACTGCAGGTCACTAGTAGTTCCTCTAGTGGTCTGTAGAGGAACTGCAGGTCACTAGTAGTTCCTCTACCGACCAATAGAGGAACTGCTAGTGACCTGCAGTTCCTCTACTGACCACTAGAGGCTGCAGTTCCTCTACCGACCACTAGAGGCTGCAGTTCCTCTACTGACCACTAGAGGGTGCAGTTCCTCTACCGACCACTGGAGGCTGCAGTTCCTCTACCAGCCACTAGAGGCTGCAGTTCCTCTACCGACCACTAGAGGCTGCAGTTCCTCTACCGACCACTGGAGGCTGCACTTCCTCTACCAGCCACTGGAGGCTGCAGTTCCTCTACTGACCACTAGAGGAACTACTAGTGACCTGCAGTTCCTCTACCGACCACTAGAGGCTGCAGTTCCTCTACTGACCACTAGAGGGTGCAGTTCCTCTACCGACCACTAGAGACTGCAGTTCCTCTACCAGCCACTGGAGGCTGCAGTTCCTCTACCGGCCACTAGAGGCTGCAGTTCCTCTACCGACCACTAGAGGCTGCAGTTCCTCTACCTGGCCACTGGAGGCTGCAGTTCCTCTACCAGCCACTGGAGGCTACAGTTCCTCTACCGACCACTGGAGGCTGCAGTTCCCCTACCGACCACTAGAGGCTGCAGTTCCCCTACGGACCACTGGAAGCTGCAGTTCCTCTACCGACCACTAGAGGCTGCAGTTCCCCTACCGACCACTGGAGGCTGCAGTTCCCCCTTCCAGCCACTGGAGGCTGCAGTTACCCTACCGACCACTGGAGGCTGCATTTCCCCTACCGACCACTAGAGGCTGCAGTTCCCCTACCGACCACTAGAGGCTGCAGTTTCTCTACCGGCCACTAGAGGCTACAGTTCCTCTACCGACCACTAGAGGCTGCAGTTCCTCTACCGACCACTGGAGGCTGCAGTTCCTCTACCAGCCACTGGAGGCTGCAGTTCCTCTACCGGCCACTAGAGGCTGCAGTTCCTCTACCCACCACTAGAGGCTGCAGTTCCTCTACCGACCACTGGAGGCTGCAGTTTCTCTACCGGCCACAGGAGGCTGCAGTTCCTCTACCAGCCACTGGAGGCTGCAGTTCCTCTACTGACCACTGGAGGCTGCAGTTTCCCCTAGACTGCACCCACCTCTGGAGGCTGCAGTTCCCCTACCGACCACTGGAGGCTGCAGTTCCTCTACCGACCACTGGAGGCTGCAGTTCCCCTACCGACCACTGGAGGCTGCAGTTCCTCTGACCACTGGAGGCTGCAGTTCCCTACCGACCACTGGAGGCTGCAGTTCCTCTACCGACCACTGGAGGCTGCAGTTCCTCTACCGACCACTGGAGGCTGCAGTTCCTCTACCGACCACTGGAGGCTGCAGTTCCTCTACCGGCCACTGGAGGCTGCAGTTCCTCTACCACCGACCACTGGAGGCTGCAGTTCCCTAACCGACCACTAGACTGCAGTTCCCCTACCGACCACTGGAGCTGCAGTTCCTCTACCGACCACTAGAGGCTGCAGTTCCCCTACCGACCACTGGAGGCTGCAGTTCCTCTACCCTGGAGGCTGCAGGCCCAGGCTGCAGTTCCTCTACCGACCACTAGAGGCTGCAGTTTCCTCTACCGACCACTAGAGCTGCAGTTCCTCTGGAGGCTGCAGTTCCTCTACCGACCACTAGAGGCTGCAGTTCCTCTACCGACCACTGCACCCTGGAGCTGGACCTACTGCAGTTCCTCTACCAATCACTAGAGGCTGCAGTTCCTCTACCCACTGGAGGCTGCAGTTCCTCTACCGACCACTAGAGGCTGCAGTTCCTCTACCGACCACTGGAGGCTGCAGTTCCTCTACCGGCCACTAGAGGCTGCAGTTCCTCTACCGACCACTAGAGGCTGCAGTTCCTCTACCGGCCACTGGAGGCTGCAGTTCCTCTACTGGCCACTGGAGGCTGCAGTTCCTCTACCGACCACTGGAGGCTGCAGTTCCTCTACCGACCACTGAGGCTGCAGTTCCTCTACTACCACTGGAGGCTGCATACACTAGAAGCTGCAGTTCCTCTACCGGCCACTGGAGGCTGCAGTTCCTCTACTGGCCACTGGAGGCTGCAGTTCCTCTACTGACCACTGGAGGCTGCAGTTCCTCTACCGACCACTGGAGGCTGCAGTTCCCCTACCGACCACTGGAGGCTGCAGTTCCCTACCGACCACTAGAGGCTGCAGTTCCCCTACCGGCCACTAGAGGCTGCAGTTCCTCTACCGACCACTGGAGGCTGCAGTTCCTCTACCGACCACTGGAGGCTGCAGTTCCCCTACCGACCACTGGAGGCTGCAGTTCCACTACCGACCACTGGAAGCTGCAGTTTCTCTACCAGCCACTGGAGGCTGCAGTTCCCCTACCGACCACTAGAGGCTGCAGTTTCCCTACCGACCACTAGAGGCTGCAGTTCCCCTACCGGCCACTAGAGGCTGCGTTCCCCTACCGACCACTGGAGGCTGCAGTTCCTCTACCGAACACTGGAGGCTGCAGTTCCTCTACCGACCACTGGAGGCTGCAGTTCCTCTTCCGACCACTAGAGGCTGCAGTTCCCCTACCGACCACTGGAGGCTGCAGTTCCCCTACCGGCCACTGGAGGCTGCAGTTACCCTACTGACCACTAGCGGCTGCAGTTCCTCTACTGACCACTAGGGTCTGGCTCCAACAGTAGATAGATTTTATATCCATATCAACTACTAACCCTAACCCTAATTTATATAGCTCATAAAAATCTTGATGCACACATTTATGTATAATTAAGTGTGTGGTCATTTTGAGTGACAGCTGTCTATCTACTCAGCATTCTTATGAGTTAAAGGAAAACTCCAACATCTTAGGAATTATCCTCTCCTTGTAAATAAAATCAGAGTTATTATTTATTATTTATTATATATTCTCTATTGTAGTGATTGTTTGTTTTTATTATTGTTTTATCCTATTTTATTGTTGTCCTTTTTCTCTTTTTTATTGCTATTCTTGCTGCTGTAACAATGTAAATTTCCCCATTGTGGGACAAATAAAGGATTTTCTTATCTTATCTTATCTCATCTTGCCATCAAGCCCTCAGTTAGGTAAGGAGATAAATATTTTCTCTTCTCTGTGTCTGACAGAGCCTCCGCTAGCACAGATTAGCATCCTTTCTTTAGGTGGATTGGACCACCTAGCGTGAGTGACAAAATAAACTTCTAGATGTGAGGAAGTTGGGGAGATCCACTCTGTTCTAATTGCCCCTTGTCTTGGTAGGCAGTGCTAGATCTGGCCTATAGGGCCAAAATCCACCAGTTCCTCTTGTGCATCTGTTTATAAGATCACAATGTGAATTTACATTTACACCAAAGAAACAAAGATGCACTGAGACCCCCAAAGAGACTTGGTCTCCTTCTGAATATGACGGCCGATCCGTGAAGGGCTGTGGTACCTCCACCCATGAGTACCACAGAGATGTCCTGGAAAGATCTGCTGACTGACCACCATTCATTTTTACCAGAGCACAGAGCTGGTTGGTTTGCTGCAGGTCCGTTAACCTGCTCTGGGTCGTTTATTCCAGACTCTGCTGCTGTTCGCAGACGTTACATTGAAATTCAGCTCCTACTCTGCTGCTCCAAAGGAGGCCGTGAGATAAGGCAACGCTGGCGTAAGAAGCTGAGGCAGACCTGCTGCAGTCTGTCATGGGGGAAAACTGGAAATCAGAGGAATAAAACGTGATTTACTGGTTTCCTGACAGCAGCTGTGAAGCTCACGTAAACATGCTGACAACCCTGCTGTGGCAGCTTCGCCGTGAAGATGCTTTAAACAGGGAAACATGTTTTTACATTTTTACACTGCACTGCAGCTGGGAAACATTAGAGACGCCGTTCTGGAGGAGATTCAGCTGAAATGTCCACAATGAAAGTCCTGATGCTCAGATGATCAACCAGCCAGCTGTCATGGACACGTAAAGAGAGAAGCGTGTGACGCTGACATCTGGATACAGATGTCCAGAATCAGTAAAACCCTGGTGTGATAGGAGTTCAAAGCCTCGAGGATAGTCCATGGTGACGCATTCGTCTGTCACGCTTCGAGAGGAAAACAGGCTCATGATGTTTGTTAGTCACAACAGCAGTGACTTGCAACAGCTCCCAGACTGCAACAGTTCACCAGCACGATGCTGCTAAGCTCTGAAATAAACCAGATTAACCAGATAAACCAGATAAACCAGATTAACCAGATAAACCAGATAAACCAAATAAACCAGATAAACCAAGTAAACCAGATAAAGCAGATAAACCAGATAAAGCAGATAAAGCAGATAAACCAGATAAACCAAATAAACCAGATAAACCAGATAAACCAAATAAACCAGATAAAGCAGATAAACCAGATAGACCAAATAAACCAGATAACCAGATAGATATCTACTGGTAGATATCTACCAGTAGATATCTACCAGTATCTACCAGTAGACATCTACCAGTATCTACCAGTAGACATCTAGCAGTATCTACCAGTAGACATCTAGCAGTTGATATCTACCAGTATCTACCAGTAGACATCTACCAGTATCTACCAGTAGACATTTAGCAGTTGATATCTACCAGTATCTACCAGTAGACATCTAGCAGTTGATATCTACCAGTAGACATCTACCAGTATCTAGCAGTTGATATCAACCAGTATCTACCAGTAGACATCTAGCAGTTGATATCTACCAGTATCTACCAGTAGACATCTACCAGTATCTAGCAGTTGATATCAACCAGTATCTACCAGTAGACATCTACCAGTAGATGTCTACTGGTAGATGTCTACTGGTAGATACTGGTAGATGTCTACTGGTAGATGTCTACTGGTAGATACTGGTAGATGTCTACTGGTAGATGTCTACTAGTAGATGTCTACTGGTAGATACTGGTAGATGTCTACCAGTAGATGTCTACTGGTAGATGTCTACTGGTAGATACTGGTAGATGTCTACTGGTAGATGTCTACAAAGACATGCATGTTAGGTTAATTGGTGGTTCTAAATTGCCCGTAGGAGTGAATGTGGTGTGAGTGGTTGTTTGTGGCCCTGCGATGGACTGGCGACGTGTCCAGGTGGACCCCTGCCTTTCACCCGTAGACGGCTGAGATAGGCTCCAGCAGATCCCCGTGACCCTTCAAAGTTTTTTATTCACCTCCTTTAATCCGCTTTTGGGAATTTAAAGGATCAGCATCTGATATCTACCGGTAGATATCTATTGGTTGATATCTACCGGTAGATATCTACTGGTTGATATCTACCGGTAGATATCTACTGGTTGATATCTACCGGTAGATATCTACTGGTTGATATCTACTGGTAGATATGTAATGTAAGATATCTCGTGGTAGATATCTCGTGGTAGATGTTTTGTGGTTGTTACCTGTGCTCCTGAGCTTCACGTCTCAGGTGTGACAGGAGGTCAGTCCAGTCTGCGTTACACACTAAAACATCTGTGAAGGTTTTTTTTAATGAGTTAGCAGTAACGTTTGTAGGAAATGGGAAACCACAGATGCCGATCCTTTAAATTCCTTAAAGCGGATTAAAGGAGGTGAATAATAAACATCCATTAATGAGTTCATAATTATCCGGTAGCCCTCATTCTTCAGGCTTCTCCAACAGTCCTCAGTTCTGGGCAGACGCTGATGTATTTGGACTTGTTAGCTAATGGACAGCAGCAACCGTGAACAAATGCTCTGCGATTGCTCATTTTAGTGCGTTCTTTCCCTCTTGCTTCTGCTCCACTGGGCAGGAGGTCCCGCCTGAGGCTTTACGAGCTGTTAGAAACCCAGAAACCATCAATGGACAATTAAGCAGGAGGAGATAAAGAGGAGCTGCGCTGCAGCCTGAAGGGAACCATCAAGTCTGATGAGAAGGGTGAAGGCGGGTCCACCCTCCTGCTGGTCCACTGCCCCGATCAAGACCTCCACAAATGTCTCACAGATGGTGTCTCCCAGTTAGAAGGTTCCTGGTCTGGACTTCAGCAGGTCTTTCTGTGTGGAGTCTCCATGTTCTCCTGGTGCTTGTGTGGGTTCCCTCCAGGTTCTCCAGCTTCCAGAAACATCCATGTCAGGTTACCTGGTGGTTCTAGATCACCTGGAGGAGGGATTGGGAGTGTTTGTGGTCCTGTGATGGACTGGAGACCTGTCCAGGTGGACCCCTGACTGTAGACCTGAAGACAGCTGGGAAAGACTCCAGCAGATCCCTGAGATCCTGCAGAGGATAAAGCGGGTCTAGATGATGGATGGATGTTTTAAATTTCAGTACTCTGAGGGATCCATCTTCATCATTTTAACACTAATTCCTCCAGATTTTTTGAGTGGTTTAATTATATTCTGAACTGGAGGACAAATATCCTAAAATCTCTTCCAATCTTTCTTTTGAGGAACTTTGTTTTAAATGCAGCTGAAACCAGACGTTTTATCCACTGTGTAAAAAGACAGATCATCTTTTTATTTCCCAGTCTGACATTAAATCAGACTAAATGTTTCCTGTTTCAGGTCAGTCAGGGTCACCTGCTACATTCCAGAATAATTAGGATGTTTTTATTCTGACNCCTGTTGGCAGTTAGGAGGTACCAGGACCTGTACCTGTTGGCAGTAGGAGGTACCAGACCTGTACCTGTTGGCAGTAAGGAGGCACCAGGACCTGCACCTGTTGGCAGTTAGGAGGTACCAGGACCTGGACTGACCTGTTGGCAGTTAGGAGGTACCCAGGACTGTACCTGTTGGCAGTTAGGAGGTACCAGGACCTGCACCTGTTGGCAGTTAGGAGGTACCAGGACCTGCCCTGTTGGCAGTTAGGAGGGTACCAGGACCTGTACCCTGTTGGCAGTAAGGAGGTACCAGGACCTGCACCTGTTGTGCAGTTAGGAGGTACCAGCCTGACCTGAGGCCTGCACCTTTGGCAGTTAGGAGGTACCAGGCCTGTCCTGTTGGCAGGAGGAGGTACCAGGACCTGCACTTGTTGGCAGTAAGGAGGCACCAGGACCTGCACCTGTTGGCAGTTAGGAGGTACCAGGACCTGCACCTGTTGGCAGTTAAGGAGGTACCAGGACCTGCACCTGTTGGCAGTAAGGAGGTACCAGGACCTGCACCTGTTGGCAGTTAGGAGGTACCAGGACCTGTACCTGTTGGCACCAGGACCTGCACCTGTTGGCAGTTAGGAGGTACCAGGACCTGTACCTGTTGCAGTTAGGAGGTACCAGGACCTGTACCTGTTGGCAGTTAGGAGGTACCAGGACCTGCACCTGTTGGCAGTTAGGAGGTACCAGGACCTGTACCTGTTGGCAGTTAGGAGGTACCAGGACCTGTACCTGTTGGCAGTAAGGAGGTACCAGGCTGGACCTGCACCTGTTGGCAGTAAAGGACCAGGACCTGCACCTGTGGCAGTTAGGGTACCAGGACCTGTTTGGCAGTAAGTACAGGCTGTTGGAGTTAGGAGGTACCAGGACCTGCACCTGTTGGCAGTTAGGAGGTACCAGGACCTGCACTTGTTGGCAGTAAGGAGGCACCAGGACCTGCACCTGTTGGCAGTTAGGAGGTACCAGGACCTGTACCTGTTGGCAGTTAGGAGGTACCAGGACCTGCACCTGTTGGCAGTTAGGAGGTACCAGGACCTGCACCTGTTGGCAGTTAGGAGGTACCAGGCCTGTATCTGTTGGCAGTTAGGAGGTACCAGGACCTGTACCTGTTGGCAGTAAGGAGGCACCAGGACCTGCACCTGTTGGCAGTTAGGAGGTACCAGGACCTGTACCTGTTGGCAGTTAGGAGGTACCAGGACCTGCACCTGTTGGCAGTTAGGAGGTACCAGGCCTGTACCTGTTGGCAGTTAGGAGGTACCAGGACCTGTACCTGTTGGCAGTAAGGAGGCACCAGGACCTGCACCTGTTGGCAGTTAGGAGGTACCAGGACCTGCACCTGTTGGCAGTTAGGAGGTACCAGGACCTGCACTTGTTGGCAGTAAGGAGGCACCAGGACCTGTACCTGTTGGCAGTTAGGAGGTACCAGGACCTGCACCTGTTGGCAGTAAGGAGGCACTAGGACCTGTACCTGTTGGCAGTTAGGAGGTACCAGGACCTGCACCTGTTGGCAGTTAGGAGGTACCAGGCCTGTACCTGTTGGCAGTAAGGAGGTACCAGGACCTGCACCTGTTGGCAGTTAGGAGGTACCAGGACCTGTACCTGTTGGCAGTTAGGAGGTACCAGGACCTGTACCTGTTGGCAGTAAGGAGGCACCAGGAGTACCAGGACCTGCACCTGTTGGCAGTTAGGAGGTACCAGGACCTGTACCTGTTGGCAGTTAGGAGGTACCAGGACCTGCACCTGTTGGCAGTAAGGAGGCACCAGGACCTGCACCTGTTGGCAGTAAGGAGGTACCAGGACCTGTGTTGGCAGTAAGGAGGCACCAGGACCTGCACCTGTTGGCAGTTAGGAGGTACCAGGACCTGTACCTGTTGGCAGTTAGGAGGTACCAGGACCTGCACCTGTTGGCAGTAAGGAGGCACCAGGACCTGCACCTGTTGGCAGTAAGGAGGTACAGGACCAGTTGACCTGCACCTGTTGGCAGTTAGGAGGTACCAGGACCTGTACCTGTTGGCAGTAAGGAGGCACCAGGACCTGCACCTGTTGGCAGTTAGGAGGTACCAGGACCTGCACCTGTTGGCAGTAAGGAGGCACCAGGACCTGCACCTGTTGGCAGTTAGGAGGTACCAGGACCTGTACCTGTTGGCAGTTAGGAGGTACCAGGACCTGTACCTGTTGGCAGTTAGGAGGTACCAGGACCTGTACCTGTTGGCAGTAAGGAGGCACCAGGACCTGTACCTGTTGGCAGTAAGGAGGCACCAGGACCTGCACCTGTTGGCAGTTAGGAGGTACCAGGACCTGTACCTGTTGGCAGTTAGGAGGTACCAGGACCTGTACCTGTTGGCAGTAAGGAGGCACCAGGACCTGCACCTGTTGGCAGTTAGGAGGTACCAGGACCTGTACCTGTTGGCAGTAAGGAGGCACCAGGACCTGCACCTGTTGGCAGTTAGGAGGTACCAGGACCTGTACCTGTTGGCAGTTAGGAGGTACCAGGACCTGCACTTGTTGGCAGTAAGGAGGCACCAGGACCTGCACCTGTTGGCAGTAAGGAGGCACCAGGACCTGCACCTGTTGGCAGTTAGGAGGTACCAGGACCTGTACCTGTTGGCAGTAAGGAGGCACCAGGACCTGCACCTGTTGGCAGTTAGGAGGTACCAGGACCTGCACCTGTTGGCAGTAAGGAGGCACCAGGACCTGCACCTGTTGGCAGTTAGGAGGTACCAGGACCTGACCTGTACCTGTTGGCAGTAAGGAGGTACCAGGACCTGCACCTGTTGGCAGTTAGGAGGTACCAGGACCTGTACCTGTTGGCAGTTAGGAGGTACCAGGACCTGTACCTGTTGGCAGTAAGGAGGTACCAGGACCTGCACCTGTTGGCAGTAAGGAGGCACCAGGACCTGCACCTGTTGGCAGTTAGGAGGTACCAGGACCTGTACCTGTTGGCAGTTAGGAGGCACCAGGACCTGCACCTGTTGGCAGTAAGGAGGTACCAGGACCTGTACCTGTTGGCAGTTAGGAGGTACCATGACCTGTACCTGTTGGCAGTTAGGAGGTACCAGGACCTGCACCTGTTGGCAGTTAGGAGGTACCAGGACCTGTACCTGTTGGCAGTTAGGAGGTACCAGGACCTGCACCTGTTGGCAGTAAGGAGGTACCAGGACCTGTACCTGTTGGCAGTAAGGAGGTACCAGGACCTGCACCTGTTTGGCAGTTAGGAGGTACCAGGACCTGTACCTGTTGGCAGTAAGGAGGTACCAGGACCTGCACCTGTTGGCAGTTAGGAGGTACCAGGACCTGCACCTGTTGGCAGTAAGGAGGTACCAGGACCTGCACCTGTTGGCAGTTAGGAGGTACCAGGACCTGTACCTGTTGGCAGTAAGGAGGCACCAGGACCTGCACCTGTTGGCAGTTAGGAGGTACCAGGACCTGTACCTGTTGGCAGTAAGGAGGCACCAGGACCTGCACCTGTTGGCAGTTAGGAGGTACCAGGACCTGTACCTGTTGGCAGTAAGGAGGTACCAGGACCTGCACCTGTTGGCAGTTAGGAGGTACCAGGCCTGTACCTGTTGGCAATAAGGAGGCACCAGGACCTGCACCTGTTGGCAGTTAGGAGGTACCAGGACCTGTACCTGTTGGCAGTTAGGAGGTACCAGGACCTGCACCTGTTGGCAGTTAGGAGGTACCAGGACCTGCACCTGTTGGCAGTAAGGAGGTACCAGGACCTGCACCTGTTGGCAGTTAGGAGGTACCAGGCCTGTACCTGTTGGCAGTAAGGAGGTACCAGGACCTGCACCTGTTGGCAGTTAGGAGGTACCAGGACCTGTACCTGTTGGCAGTTAGGAGGTACCAGGACCTGCACTTGTTGGCAGTAAGGAGGCACCAGGACCTGCACCTGTTGGCAGTTAGGAGGTACCAGGACCTGTACCTGTTGGCAGTTAGGAGGTACCAGGACCTGCACCTGTTGGCAGTAAGGAGGCACCAGGACCTGCACCTGTTGGCAGTTAGGAGGTACCAGGACCTGTACCTGTTGGCAGTTAGGAGGAGGTACCAGGACCTGCACCTGTTGGCAGTAGGAGTACCAGGACCTGCACCTGTTGGCAGTTAGGAGGTACCAGGACCTGTACCTGTTTGGCAGTAGGAGGTACCAGGACCTGTACCACCTGTTGGCAGTTAGGAGGTACCAGGACCTGCACCTGTTGGCAGTTAGGAGGTACCAGGACCTGCACCTGTTGGCAGTTAGGAGGTACCAGGACCTGCACCTGTTGGCAGTTAGGAGTTCCAGGACTACCAGTTGGACCTGTACCTGTTGGCAGTAAGGAGGTACCAGGACCTGCACCTGTTGGCAGTTAGGAGGTACCAGGACCTGTACCTGTTGGCAGTTAGGAGGTACCAGGACCTGCACCTGTTGGCAGTAAGGAGGCACCAGGACCTGCACCTGTTGGCAGTTAGGAGGTACCAGGACCTGCACCTGTTGGCAGTTAGGAGGTACCAGGACCTGCACTTGTTGGCAGTAAGGAGGCACCAGGACCTGCACCTGTTGGCAGTTAGGAGGTACCAGGACCTGTACCTGTTGGCAGTAGGAGGTACCAGGACCTGTACCTGTTGGCAGTTAGGAGGTACCAGGACCTGTACCTGTTGGCAGTAAGGAGGCACCAGGACCTGCACCTGTTGGCAGTTAGGAGGTACCAGGACCTGTACCTGTTGGCAGTTAGGAGGTACCAGGACCTGCACCTGTTTGGCAGTTAAGGAGGTACCAGGACCTGTACAGGACCTGTTGGCAGTTAGGAGGTACCAGGACCAGGCCTGTACCTGTTGGCAGTAAGGATACCTGGAGGAGGTACCAGGACCTGCACCTGTTGGCAGTTAGGAGGTACCAGGACCTGTACCTGTTGGCAGTTAGGAGGTACCAGGACCTGTACCTGTTGGCAGTAAGGAGGTACCAGGACCTGCACCTGTTGGCAGTTAGGAGGTACCAGGACCTGTAACCTGTTGGCAGTAGGAGGTACCAGGAACCTGCACCTGTTGGCAGTTAGGAGGTACCAGGACCTGTACCTGTTGGCAGTTAGGAGGTACCAGGACCTGCACTTGTTGGCAGTAAGGAGGCACCAGGACCCTGCACCTGTTGGCAGTTAGGAGGTACCAGGACCTGCACCTGTTGGCACCTGTTTTGGCAGGGACCTAGTTGGCAGGGAGGTACCAGGACCTGCACCTGTTGGCAGTAAGGAGGTACCAGGACCTGCACCTGTTGGCAGTTAGGAGGTACCAGGACCTGCACTTGTTGGCAGTAAGGAGGCACCAGGACCTGTACCTGTTGGCAGTTAGGAGGTACCAGGACCTGTACCTGTTGGCAGTAAGGAGGCACCAGGACCTGCACCTGTTGGCAGTTAGGAGGTACCAGGACCTGTACCTGTTGGCAGTTAGGAGGTACCAGGCCTGTACCTGTTGGCAGTAAGGAGGTACCAGGACCTGCACCTGTTGGCAGTTAGGAGGTACCAGGACCTGTACCTGTTGGCAGTTAGGAGGTACCAGGACCTGCACCTGTTGGCAGTTAGGAGGTACCAGGACCTGTACCTGTTGGCAGTTAGGAGGTACCAGGACCTGCACTTGTTGGCAGTAAGGAGGCACCAGGCCCTGCACCTGTTGGCAGTTAGGAGGTACCAGGACCTGCACCTGTTGGCAGTTAGGAGGTACCAGGACCTGCACCTGTTGGCAGTAAGGAGGTACCAGGACCTGCACCTGTTGGCAGTTAGGAGGTACCAGGACCTGCACTTGTTGGCAGTAAGGAGGCACCAGGACCTGTACCTGTTGGCAGTTAGGAGGTACCAGGACCTGCACCTGTTGGCAGTAAGGAGGCACTAGGACCTGTACCTGTTGGCAGTTAGGAGGTACCAGGACCTGCACTTGTTGGCAGTTAGGAGGTACCAGGCCTGTACCTGTTGGCAGTAAGGAGGTACCAGGACCTGCACCTGTTGGCATTTAGGAGGTACCAGGACCTGTACCTGTTGGCAGTTAGGAGGTACCAGGACCTGTACCTGTTGGCAGTAAGGAGGCACCAGGACCTGCACCTGTTGGCAGTTAGGAGGTACCAGGACCTGTACCTGTTGGCAGTTAGGAGGTACCAGGACCTGTACCTGTTGGCAGTTAGGAGGTACCAGACCTGTACCTGTTGGCAGTAAGGAGGTACCAGGACCTGCACCTGTTGGCAGTTAGGAGGTACCAGGACCTGTACCTGTTGGCAGTTAGGAGGTACCAGGACCTGCACCTGTTGGCAGTTAGGAGGTACCAGGACCTGTACCTGTTGGCAGTTAGGAGGTACCAGGACCTGCACTTGTTGGCAGTAAGGAGGCACCAGGCCCTGCACCTGTTGGCAGTTAGGAGGTACCAGGACCTGCACCTGTTGGCAGTTAGGAGGTACCAGGACCTGCACCTGTTGGCAGTAAGGAGGTACCAGGACCTGCACCTGTTGGCAGATAGGAGGTACCAGGACCTGCACCTGTTGGCAGATAGGAGGTACCAGGACCTGCACTTGTTGGCAGTAAGGAGGCACCAGGACCTGTACCTGTTGGCAGTTAGGAGGTACCAGGACCTGCACCTGTTGGCAGTAAGGAGGCACTAGGACCTGTACCTGTTGGCAGTTAGGAGGTACCAGGACCTGCACCTGTTGGCAGTAAGGAGGCACCAGGACCTGTACCTGTTGGCAGTTAGGAGGTACCAGGCAGGGTTTCCGTTGTCCGGTAATTGCCGGGCTTTGTCCGGTAAAATATGCCGAAGTCTGGTATTTTATAATCTCTCCTGTCAAAATGTCCGGTCATTTTGATTCAGCAGCTGCTCACTTCAGTGCTGCGAAAATGTGTTAAAAGTAAACTGTCATACACCAGGACTAGGTGAAGGGATTTCCCCCGTTTGTTTTCAGTTTTTATTCCATTTTATTTCAAATGTATATAGCAAATGGACATTATTTTATTTCAAGTTGGCAGCATGGCGACATTATTAAAATGCTATTTGCCACTCCAGATGTGTTTTTTTATTTGTTTGCAAATTGTTTTATTTTAGAGTATATAGGCCTTCATCTTTTTATGTTCATTCATGTGTCAGAAGAGCGCAAGCTTCTGCAATATTTATTTATTTTTTGAAGTTATGCTCGTGAGTCAGTTGACAGGACTTATTTTATTTGAAATAGCCTGTTTTTCAATAAAAATACTATATAATTACTTGCATTGATATCGTACTACTGCATATGATTTATTTTTAACCTAAATAAATTCATATAGCCTATATGACCGGAATTTCAAACATTTGTCCGGTAAATTGAAAACCTGCCGGTCACATTGTCCGGTGCCAATTTTTTCTAGCAAAAAAACACTGGTACCAGGACCTGTACCTTTTGGCAGTTAGGAGGTACCAGGACCTGCATTTGTTGGCAGTAAGGAGGCACCAGGACCTGCACCTGTTGGCAGTTAGGAGGTACCAGGACCTGAATTTGTTGGCAGTAAGGAGGCACCAGGACCTGCACCTGTTGGCAGTTAGGAGGTACCAGGACCTGCACCTGTTGGCAGTTAGGAGGTACCAGGACCTGTACCTGTTGGCAGTTAGGAGGTACCAGGACCTGCATTTGTTGGCAGTAAGGAGGTACCAGGACCTGCACCTATTGGCAGTTAGGCGGTACCAGGACCTGTACCTGTTGACAGTTAGGAGGTACCGGGACCTGCACCTGTTGGCAGTTAGGCGGTACCAGGACCTGTACCTGTTGACAGTTAGGAGGTACCAGGACCTGCACCTGTTGGCAGTAAGGAGGTACCAGGACCTGCACCTGTTGACAGTTAGGAGGTACCAGGACCTGTACCTGTTGGCAGTTAGGAGGTACCAGGACCTGCATTTGTTGGCAGTAAGGAGGTACCAGGACCTGCACCTGTTGGCAGTTAGGCGGTACCAGGACCTGTACCTGTTGACAGTTAGGAGGTACCAGGACCTGCACCTGTTGGCAGTAAGGAGGTACCAGGACCTGCACCTGTTGACAGTTAGGAGGTACCAGGACCTGTACCTGTTGGCAGTAAGGAGGTACCAGGACCTGTACCTGTTCAGCTTCATTTTTGTCTCCAGATGTGGATCAAACGAAGGCGCTGATGTTTGTTGGACAAACACAGGGATTCATACAAACACAGACTCAACGTATGAGAAGGTTTTATCGCCAACTTCAGGTGTGTAGTGTTCTGTGGTCGTACAGACGGACAAATACATCACTGACATAAACAAACTGTAGAAACAGCGGGCAAACGAAAGAGAAAACACATCAGCACTGCAACAACACAGAAACCAACAGTGACGCTGTTTTGCATATGTACTCAGGCGGGAAGTATTGCCATGCATTGCACCTGGAGTTAGAGACGTCACTGAAGACGTTGCATTTGTTGAGAGCTGTCAGCACTTTCTGGGCTCAGGAGTCCAGATCATTTGGTTCAGAAGTGATTACACAGTTAAAACAAAACTGTCTTGCTGAGTTGAGCATGCTCAGTCCTGGAAACAAGCAAACCCATCTGGCAACGTGGTGTCATGCATAGCTGCCAGCTTGTACTGGGATGGTGAAGGATGATCCAGAGCAGGAGAAACGAACCAGACTGTACACGCGTACAAAGCCCTTCAGGCCACCAGGGGGCGCTCAGGTCGAACCATGCTCACCTGACTCGTTTGTAGGGTCCGGTTAACCCTGAACGAGGACGTTTCAGTATAATTACTCATCGCTACGATAAGTTCCGTCTCTGCTGGGATCTGAAAGTGTTTCCTGTCAGAAATTTACTACTTTCTTGAAAAAGCACATTTATCATCATAATTTGCCTTTTCTCTTGAGTTTATTTAATTTCACTGCAACTCTTCTCTCTTACATTCGCGGGTTTATGGAGCGAGAATTCCTCGGTAAACTTGAATTTCTTCGGTTTTCTCACATAACTATGACTTTATCCAGATAGCGTTTCTGATTTTTGTCGCACGCGTGAAAATAGTATACGTTTCCTTACAAATGTGAGTTTGTCTGAATTTCAGGGTTTTCTCACATTTATACACCCAGTTGGAATTTTCTTTCAAATTTGGGGTTCATAAAGTGAATTTCTGAGATTTTTCATAAATTTACAAGTTCACGGTCAGTAATTTTGAGGTTTCTCTAAAAAAGTTTTCTCTTCTTAATCTGTGATTTGACAACAGAAATTCGCAATTTCTGGGTTTTTTTTCTTACAACTTTGTCACCTATAAAGTCTTTTCTCTCGAGTTAATGAAAATAGAATTTTCAGCCACGTTGAAAATTTGCTGGTTTAGAAAGCTGCTATTTCTTTACAAATTTGTGAGTTTGAAAATTCAAAACATTTGATTTTTCGCTCACAAATTTGAGTTTATAAAGACTGAATTTCTGAGTTTTATTGCAAATTTGAGAACTCGCGGTCACAATTTCAGTTTTCTCGTATTTTTCAAAATTTAAAGCAACAATTTGTGAGTTTAAAGGAGAAAATTTCAAAGGTTTCAGCATTTCTGAGTTTATAAATTAACACATTTATATAATCAGAAATTCAGATTTTCTTCATGAGTTTTAAGTCAGAATTTCTGTGTTTAGTTAAAAGAATTTAGTAAAAACTTCCTCTCAAATTTGTGTTATTTTAAAAATTCAAAACATTTGAGTTTTCACTAGCAAATTTGAGAATTTATAAAGACTGAATTTTATAATCAGAAATGCAGATCTTCTTTCTATGAGATTTAAAGTAAGAATTTCTCTGTTTAGTGAAAAAAAAATTAATAAAAATTTCTCAAATTTGTGTTAATAAGTTTTCTCTCATAAATCTGCAACTGTACGAAGTCAGAAATTTGGAAAATCTAAGTTTTCTCAGAAATTTATGAAATATATTACAAATTTTGACAGTAAATTTGCAAATTCGTCAGAAAACATTTTCTCTCACAAATGTGTTTTTAATTGGCTCAGTAATTCAGTCTTTTTGATGAAGACAGTCTGAGTTTATTATTCTCTTCCTCTCTGCTACGTGAAATTTAGTTTTTATAATTTTATCATAATTTCACCATAACTCACGTTAGCTCGCTGGATTTATTCTGCCAGCTCAACTTGAGCTGGAACTTCAGATTCACAAATCTAGTTTGTCTTTTTCTAAAAGGGCAGTAGATGAATCCATGACCTCGGATCATCTTAAAGGGTTTGAACTACTCCATCATGTCATCTTGTCCTTGAACATCATCAATCATCAGCCACATGGAGCAAGGCGAAGGCTGTTTCTTCAATATTCCACCAAAGACCGAGGAAAAGGCCCAAGTTTTAAAAGATCCTTGACTGGATCTTCTAAAATTTTGAGGTTCTGAAGATGTCTGTATGAAGAAATGTCCTCTTTACAACAAAACTTAAGCAGCCATTACTGGAAAGGCCCAGAGCCAAAGCTCTTATCCCAGTTGGAACACTGGTGTTCTAACTGGTCCAGCAGTCTGTCCACAGAATCCTCTTTGTTCTCCAGTTTCAGGTAGCGTCTCGCACCGCCCAGGTCCAGCCGTGGCCAGCTCTGGTGGGTTTGTTCCTCAGTCGGCTGGGCCGGGATGTCCACACAGACCTGGGAGTCGGTCTCATTTCCCTGAATCTCCTTCACTGGATGGCGGAGTCCCTCCTGGTGCTGGGCAGTGGTTCGGGCTACGTGAGGGTTAGTCCTGCAGCTCAGACTGTGGCAACGTCTCAGCTGGGCCACCGGGACAGCCACCTTGTCCACCCCCAGCGTGGACATAGAGCTGGCCGACACCAGCCCGCCGCCACCTGAGCCTGCCTGGGTATTATTGCACGAGTTGACGGAAGGTGGTGGCTCGGATTGGTGGTGGTGAAGAACAGCTTGCTGGTAGATACCTTCAGCACTGTTCCCTGGCTCTCTGGTGGTTCCTGTCTGGAGCAAGGGCTCAGACGTGGTCATCTGCTGCAGACACAGGATGTTGAGGTGGGCGGCGGGTAGACTGCTGACCCACTGGTAGTGTCTGGCCATGGAGTTGGCTGCTGCCATGTCTTTGAGTCCCGCTGAAGGAACCGCTGCCGACACTGAGCAGATAACATTTCGCATCTGAGCCAGCAGCATCTGAGTCTCCCTGTCGCGGTTCTCGTACAGGACGGTGTTGGCACAGATGAGGATGAAGAGGCCCACCCCCATGATGACGGGCCCCAGAAGCTTCATGCGCTCGCTGTGGAGGACACTGGCGGCAGACAGGATCCCGTTGGCCCCCAGACTCCAACCGGACATCCGCGACTCAGGGATCCCTTCATCCTCCGAGGCTCCCAGGATGGACGACCTCGATATCCTGTAGGGCCAGTACCCAGCCACGGCCAGCGCGGTGCCGACCACCACCACCAACACTCCCAGCACCAAGAAGGCACCGGGCATGGAGCGGATGCGAAGCTTGCCTCGAACCACGACGTCCTTCTTCTTGCGGCCTCGTAAGGAGAAGCAAGGCTTCCGTCGGCAGGAAGCCACTGGACTTCCTTTGGACTTCTTCGTCTTCATGGCGCAGGAATCTCAAGAGGTTCTGGTCCTGGTCACACAATGCCAGAGGACTGCAGAGATGAGGACAAGACAAAACTTCAGATACAGTCCCAGGTAGCTCAGTGAGCTCTACTTCATATATTTATGAGACGACCATTAAATAAATATATAGCTGTACAAATTCATGGAGACTCGTTTTATGTGGAAGAAAAAGAAAATTACAATTTAAGCCACTTCTAAAATATAAAGCAAAAATATAATAGAATATTAAAGTATGAGTGAGCGCTGACCACGTTTAGTGCCAAATCTTTTTATTATTTAATTTTTGCCCTCATGATGATTTAGAAAATACGTCAACTACATCCTGTTATCCTGCGTTAAAGACGAAATATGACACGCTGTCTGGAAAACAGCTGCACACACATATTCGGACATCTGAACATTTGCTTGTTAGGTGGTTTTCCAGCTGTCAGTTTGGTTAGACTGGACTCAAATATCTAAATATTTGGATATCCGTTCATCAAGTGCACATCTAGTTGAAAACACCAACATTCCTCTGTTCTTTAGATTTTCATTTTGTTATTAAAACTGGCTGCAGTTCCTCTACTGACATCTGAATAATCAGGTCCGACCCTATAAAATTTTAAATCAGGTGTGTAATGAATAAACATATCACCTGTATATTTGCCTCTAGTGGTTGGTAGAGGAACTGCTGCCTCTAGTCGTCAGTAGAGGAACCGCAGCCAGGGGCGCCGCTAGGGATTTTGGGCCCCATGAAAAGAATCTTTACCGGGCCCCCCAACACAGCGTCGAAATTTGTTGATGCTATTTTTTATCATCATTAGGGGCCTCTCTGGGCCCCCCTCAATCATGGGCCCCTATAATCCGTATCCTTTAACCCCCCTTTTAGGCGCCCCAGACCGCAGCCTCTAGTGGTCGGTAGAGGAACCGCAGCCTCTAGTGGTCGGTAGAGGAACCGCAGCCTCTAGTGGTCGGTAGAGGACCCGCAGCCTCTAGTGGTCAGTAGAGGAACTGCAGCCTCTAGTGATCGGTAGAGGGACCGCAGCTTCTAGTGATCGGTAGAGGAACTGCTGCCTCTGCTGGTCAATAGAGGAACCGCAAACTCTAGTGGTCAGTAGAGGAACTGCAGCTTCTAGTGGTCAGTAGAGGAACTGCAGCCTCTAGTGATCGGTAGAGGAACTGCAGCCTCTAGTGATCGATAGAGGAACTGCAGCCTCTAGTGGTCTGTAGAGGAACCGCAGCCTCTAGTGGTCGATTGAAGAACCGCAGGTCTTTCGCGGTCGGTTGAGGAACTGCAGGTCTTTAGTGGTCGGTAGAGGAAATGCAGCCTCTAGTGGTCAGTAGAGGAACTGCAGCCTCTAGTGGTCGGTAGAGGAACCGCAGCCTCTAGTGTTCGGTAGAGAAACTGCAGCCTCTAGTGGTCGGTAGAGGAACCGAAGCCTCTAGTGGTCGGTAGAGGAACCGCAGCCTCTAGTGGTCGGTAGAGAAACCGCTGCCTCTAGTGGTCAGTAGAGGAACCACAGCCTCTAGTGGTCGGTAGAGGAACCGTAGCCTCTAGTGGTCGGTAGAAGAACTGCAGCCTCTAGTGGTCAGTAGAGGAACTGCTGCCGCTAGTGGTTGGTAGAAGAACTGCAGCCTCTAGTGGTCGGTAGAGGAACTGCAGCCTCTAGTGGGCGGTAGAGAAACCGCAGCCTCTAGTGGTTGGTAGAGGAACCGCAGCCTCTAGTGGTCGGTAGAGGAACTGCTGCCTCTAGTGGTCAGTAGAGGAACCGCATCCTCTAGTGGTCAGTAGAGGAACTGCTGCCGCTAGTGGTCGGTAGAGGAACCGCAGCCTCTAGTGGTCGATAGAGGAACTGAAGCCTCTAGTGGTCGGTAGAGGAACCGCATCCTCTAGTGGTCGGTACGGTACAGGAACTACAGCCTGTAGTGGTCGGTAGAGGAACTGCTGCCGCTAGTGGTCGGTAGAGGAACCGCAGCCTCTAGTGGCCGATAGAGGAACTGAAGCCTCTAGTGGTCGGTAGAGGAACTGCAGCCTCTAGTGGTCGGTAGAGGAACTGCTGCCGCTAGTGGTTGGTAGAGGAACCGTAGCCTCTAGTGGTCGGTAGAGGAAACGCAGCCTCTAGTGGTCGGTAGAGGAACTGCAGCCTCTAGTGGTCGGTAGAGGAACCGCTGCCTCTAGTGGTCGGTAGAGGAACCGCAGCCTCTAGTGGTCGTTTGTGGAACCGCAGGTCTTTAGTGGTCGGTTGAGATACTGCAGGTCTTAAGTGGTCGGTAGACGAAATGCAGTCTCTAGTGATCGGTAGAGGAACCGCAGCCTCTAGTGGTCGGTAGAGAAACCGCAGCCTCTAGTGGTCGGTAGAGGAACCGCTGCCTCTAGTGGTCGGTAGAGGAACCACTGCCTCTAGTGGTCGGTAGAGGAACCGTAGCCTCTAGTGGTCGGTAGAGGGACCGCAGCCTCTAGTGGTCGGTAGAGAAACTGCTGCCTCTAGTGGTCGGTAGAGGAACTGCTGCCTCTAGTGGTCGGTAGAGGAACCACATCCTCTAGTGGTCGGTAGGGAACTGCAGCCTCTAGTCGTCGGTAGAGGAACCGCTGCCTCTAGTGGTCGGTAGAGGAACTGCAGCCTCTAGTGGTCGGTAGAGGAACCGCTGCCTCTAGTGGTCGGTAGAGGAACCGCAGCCTCTAGTGGTCGTTTGTGGAACCGCAGGTCTTTAGTGGTCGGTTGAGATACTGCAGGTCTTAAGTGGTCGGTAGACGAAATGCAGTCTCTAGTGATCGGTAGAGGAACCGCAGCCTCTAGTGGTCGGTAGAGAAACCGCAGCCTCTAGTGGTCGGTAGAGGAAACCGCTGCCTAGTGGTGGTCGGTAGAGGAACCACTGCCTCTAGTGGTCGGTAGAGGAACCGTAGCCTCTAGTGGTCGGTAGAGGGACCGCAGCCTCTAGTGGTCGGTAGAGAAACTGCTGCCTCTAGTGGTCGGTAGAGGAACTGCTGCCTCTAGTGGTCGGTAGAGGAACCACATCCTCTAGTGGTCGGTAGGGAACTGCAGCCTCTAATGGTCGATAGAGGAACTGCTGCCGCTAGTGGTCGGTAGAGGAACCGCAGCCTTTAATGTTCGATAGAGGAACTGAAGCCTCTAGTGGTCGGTAGAGGAACTGCAGCCTCTAGTGGTCGGTAGAGGAACTGCTGCCGCTAGTGGTCGGTAGAGGAACCGTAGCCTCTAGTGGTCGGTAGAGGAACCGCAGCCTCTAGTGGTCGGTAGAGGAACTGCAGCCGCTAATGGTCGGTAGAGGAACCGTAGCCTCTAGTGGTCGGTAGAGGATCCGCAGCCTCTACTGGTCAATAGTGGAACTGCAGCCTCTAGTGGTTGGCAGAGGAACTGAAGCCTCTAGTGGTAGGTAAAGGAACTGCAGCTTCTAGTGGTTGGTAGAGGATTCACAGGTCACTTGTGGTCGGTAGAGGAACTGCAGCCTCTAGTGGTCGGTAGAAGAACTGCAGCCTCTAGTGGTCAATAGAGGAACTGCAGCCTCTAGTGGTCGGTAGAGGAACTGCAGCCTCTAGTGGTCAGTAGAGGAACTGCAGTCTCTAGTGGTGGGCAGAGGAACTGCAGCCTCTAGTGGTAGGTAAAGGAACTGCAGCCTCTAGTGGTTGGTAGAGGATTCACAGGTCACTCGTAGACAATAGAGAAACTGCAGCCTCTAGTGGTCAGCAGAAGAACCGCAGCCTCTAGTGGTCGGTAGAGGAACTGCAGCCTTTAGTGGTAGGTAGAGGACCCGCAGCCTCTAGTGGTCAGTAGAGGAACTGCATGTCACCAGTGGTCAACAGAGGAACTGCAGCCTCTAGTGATCGGTAGAGGAACTGCAGTCTCTAGTAGTAGGTAGAGGAACTGCAGCCTCTAGGGGTCGGTAGAGGAACCGCAGCCTCTAGTGATCGGTAGAGGAACTGCAGTCTCTAGTGGTCGGTAGAGGAACCGCAGCCTCTAGTGGTCAGTTGAGGAAGTGCAGGTCTTTAGTGGTCGGTAGAGGAACTGCAGTCTCTAGTGGTCGGTAGAGGAACTACAGGTCTTTATTGGTCGGTAGAGGAATCACAGCTTCTAGTGGTCGGTTGAGGAACAGCAGCCTCTAGTGGTCAGTAGAGGAAGAGGATCCAAAGGTCACTAGTCGTCAATGGAGGAACCTCGGGTCACTAGTGGTCAGTAGAGGAACCGCAGCCTCTAGTGGTTGGTAGAAGAACTGAAGGTCACTAGCGGTCAACAGAGGAACTGCAGCCTCTAGTGATCGGTAGAGGAACTGCAGTCTCTAGTGGTCGGTAGAGGAACTGCAGCCTCTAGTGGTCGGTAGAGGAACCGCAGCTTCTAGTGGTTGGTTGAGGAACTGCAGCCTCTAGTGGTCGGTAGAGGATTTGCAGCCTCTAGTGGTCGGTAGAGGAACTGCAGTCTGTAGTGGTCGGTAGAGAAACTGCAGCCTCTAGTGGTCGGTAGAGAAACTGCAGCCTCTACTGGTCGGTAGAGAAACTGCAGCCTCTAGTGGTCGGTAGAGGAACCGCAGCCTCTAGTGGTCAGTTGAGGAACTCTAGGTCTTTAGTGGTCGGTAGAGGAACTGCAGTCTCTAGTGGTCGGTTGAGTAACTACAGGTCTTTAGTGGTCGGTTGAGGAATCACAGCCTCTAGTGGTCGGTTGAGGAACCGCAGCCTCTAGTGGTCGGTTTAGGAACCGCAGCCTCTAGTGGTTGGTAGAGGAACTGGAGGTCTTTAGTGGTCGGTAGAGGAACCACAGCCTCACTGCTGCCTCTAGTGGTCAGTAGAAGAATCGCAGCCTCTAGTGGTCGGTAGAGGAACCGCAGCCTCTAGTGGTCAGTTGAGGAACTGCAGTTCTTTAGTGGTCGGTAGAGGAATCACAGCCTCTAGTGGTGGGTTGAGGAACCGCAGCCTTTAGTGGTTGGTTGAGGAACTGCAGGTCTTTAGTGGTCGGTAGGAACCACAGCCTCTAGTGGTCAGTAGAGGAACTGCAGGTCTTTAGTCGTCGGTAGCGGAACCACAGTCTCTAGTGGTCGGTTGAGGAACTGCAGCCTCTAGTTGTCGGTCGAGGAACTGCAGGTCTTTAGTGGTAGGTAGAGGGACCGCAGCCTCTAGTGGTCAGTAAAGGAACTGCAGGTCACTAGCGGTCAACAGAGGAACTGCAGCGTCTAGTGGTCTGTAGAGGAACTGCAGCTTCTAGTGGTAGATAGAGGAACTGCAGGTCACTAGTGGTCAGAAGAGGAACTGCAGCCTCTAGTGGTCAGTAGGGGAACTGCAGGTCACTAGTGGTCAATAGAGGAACTGCAGCCTCTAGTGGTCGGAAGAGGATCCACAGGTCACTAGTGGTCAATAGAAGAACCTCAGGTCACTAGTGGTCAGTAGAGTAACCGCAGCATCTAGTGGTCGGTAGAGGAACTTCAAGTCACAATCGGTCAACAGAGGAACTGCAGCCCCTAGTGATTGGTAGAGGAACCGCAGCCTCTAGTGGTTGATTTAGGAACTGCAGCCTCTAGTGGTCGGTAGAGGAACTGCAGCCTCTAGTGGTCAGTAGAGGAACTGCAGCCTCTAGTGGTCGGTAGAGGAACTGCAGCCTCTAGTGGTGGTAGAGGAACTGCAGTCTCTAGTGGTCGGTAGAGGATCCGCAGCCTCTATTGGTCCCTAGAGGAACTGCAGCCTCTAGTGGTCCGTAGAGGAACTTCAGCCTCTAATGGTCAATAGAGGAACTGCAGCCTCTAGTGGTCGGTAGTGGAACTGCAGTCTCTTGTGGTCGTTAGAGTATCTGCAGCCTCTAGTGGTAGGTAGAAGATCCTCAGCCTCTAGTGGTCAATAGAGGAACTGCAGCCTCTAGTGGTCGGTTGAGGAACTACAGGTCTTTAGTGGTCGGTAGAGGAACTGTAGCCTCTAGTGGTCGGTAGAGGATCCGCAGCCTCTAGTGGTCGGTTGAGGAACTGCAGCCTCTAGTGGTCAGTAGAGAAACCACAGCCTCTAGTGGTTGATTTAGGAACTGCAGCCTCTAGTGGTCGGTAGAGGAACTGCAGCCTCTAGTGGTCAGTAGAGGAACTGCAGCCTCTAGTGGTCGGTAGAGGAACTGCAGCCTCTAGTGGTCGGTAGAGGAACTGCAGTCTCTAGTGGTCGGTAGAGGATCCGCAGCCTCTATTGGTCCCTAGAGGAACTGCAGCCTCTAGTGGTCCGTAGAGGAACTTCAGCCTCTAATGGTCAATAGAGGAACTGCAGCCTCTAGTGGTCGGTAGTGAAACTGCAGTCTCTTGTGGTCGTTAGAGTATCTGCAGCCTCTAGTGGTAGGTAGAAGATCCTCAGCCTCTAGTGGTCAATAGAGGAACTGCAGCCTCTAGTGGTCGGTTGAGGAACTACAGGTCTTTAGTGGTCGGTAGAGGAACTGTAGCCTCTAGTGGTCGGTAGAGGATCCGCAGCCTCTAGTGGTCAATAGAGGAACTGCAGCCTCTAGTGGTCGGCAGAGGAACTGTAGCCTCTCTAGTGGTCGGTAAAGGAACTGCAGCCTCTAGTGGTTGGTAGAGGATTCACAGGTCACTTGTGGTCTGTAGAGGAACTGCAGCCTCTAGTGGTCAGCAGAGGAACTGCAGCCTCTAGTGGTCGGTAGAGGATGCACAGGTCACTAGTAGTCAGCAGAAGAACTGCAGCCTCTAGTGGTTGGTAGAGGAATTGCAGCCTCTAGTGGTCAGTAGAGGAACTGCAGCCTCTAGTGATCAGAAGGAAGTGCAGTCTCTAGTGGTGGTAGAAGAACTGCAGCCTCTAGTAGTCGGTAGAGGAACTGCAGTCTCTAGTGGTCAGTAGAGGAACTGCAGTCTCTAGTGGTCGGTAGAGGAACTGCAGTCTCTAGTGGTCGGTAGAGGAACTGCAGCCTCTAGTGGTCGGTGGAGGATTCACAGGTTACTTGTAGTCAGCTGAGGAACTGCAGTCTCTAGTGGTCGGTAGAGGAACCGCAGCCTCTAGTGGTTGGTAGAGGAACTGCAGCCTCTAGTGGTCGGTAGAGGAACTGCAGCCTCGAGTGGTCAATAGAGGAACTGCAGGTCTTTAGTGTTCGGTAGAGAAACTGCAGCCTCTAGTGGTCAGTAGAGAAAATGCAGCCTCTCGTGGTCGGTAGAGAAACTGCTGCCTCTAGTGGTCGGTAGAGGAACTGCAGCCTGTAGTGGTCAGTAGAGAAACTGCTGCCTCTAGTGGTCAGTAGAAGAATCGCAGCCTCTAGTGGTCGGTAGAGGAACCGCAGCCTCTAGTGGTCAGTTGAGGAACTGCAGTTCTTTAGTGGTCGGTAGAGGAATCACAGCCTCTAGTGGTGGGTTGAGGAACCGCAGCCTTTAGTGGTTGGTTGAGGAACTGCAGGTCTTTAGTGGTCGGTAGGAACCACAGCCTCTAGTGGTCAGTAGAGGAACTGCAGGTCTTTAGTCGTCGGTTGCGGAACCACAGTCTCTAGTGGTCGGTTGAGGAACTGCAGCCTCTAGTTGTCGGTCGAGGAACTGCAGGTCTTTAGTGGTAGGTAGAGGGACCGCAGCCTCTAGTGGTCAGTAAAGGAACTGCAGGTCACTAGCGGTCAACAGAGGAACTGCAGCGTCTAGTGGTCTGTAGAGGAACTGCAGCCTCTAGTGGTAGATAGAGGAACTGCAGGTCACTAGTGGTCAGAAGAGGAACTGCAGCCTCTAGTGGTCAGTAGGGGAACTGCAGGTCACTAGTGGTCAATAGAGGAACTGCAGCCTCTAGTGGTCGGAAGAGGATCCACAGGTCACTAGTGGTCAATAGAAGAACCTCAGGTCACTAGTGGTCAGTAGAGTAACCGCAGCATCTAGTGGTCGGTAGAGGAACTTCAAGTCACTATCGGTCAACAGAGGAACTGCAGCCTCTAGTGATTGGTAGAGGAACCACAGCCTCTAGTGGTCGGTTGAGGAACTGCAGCCTCTAGTGGTCAGTAGAGAAACCACAGCCTCTAGTGGTTGATTTAGGAACTGCAGCCTCTAGTGGTCGGTAGAGGAACTGCAGCCTCTAGTGGTCAGTAGAGGAACTGCAGCCTCTAGTGGTCGGTAGAGGAACTGCAGCCTCTAGTGGTCGGTAGAGGAACTGCAGTCTCTAGTGGTCGGTAGAGGATCCGCAGCCTCTATTGGTCCCTAGAGGAACTGCAGCCTCTAGTGGTCCGTAGAGGAACTTCAGCCTCTAATGGTTAATAGAGGAACTGCAGCCTCTAGTGGTCGGTAGTGGAACTGCAGTCTCTTGTGGTCGTTAGAGTATCTGCAGCCTCTAGTGGTAGGTAGAAGATCCTCAGCCTCTAGTGGTCAATAGAGGAACTGCAGCCTCTAGTGGTCGGTTGAGGAACTACAGGTCTTTAGTGGTCGGTAGAGGAACTGTAGCCTCTAGTGGTCGGTAGAAGATCCGCAGCCTCTAGTGGTCAATAGAGGAACTGCAGCCTCTAGTGGTCGGCAGAGGAACTGTAGCCTCTCTAGTGGTCTGTAAAGGAACTGCAGCCTCTAGTGGTTGGTAGAGGATTCACAGGTCACTTGTGGTCTGTAGAGGAACTGCAGCCTCTAGTGGTCAGCAGAGGAACTGCAGCCTCTAGTGGTCGGTAGAGGATCCACAGGTCACTAGTAGTCAGCAGAAGAACTGCAGCCTCTAGTGGTTGGTAGAGGAATTGCAGCCTCTAGTGGTCAGTAGAGGAACTGCAGCCTCTAGTGGTTGGTAGAGGAATTGCAGCCTCTAGTGGTCAGTAGAGGAACTGCAGCCTCTAGTGATCAGAAGAAGGAAGTGCAGTCTCTAGTGGTGGTAGAAGAACTGCAGCCTCTAGTGGTCGGTAGAGGAACTGCAGTCTCTAGTGGTCAGTAGAGGAACTGCAGTCTCTAGTGGTCGGTAGAGGAACTGCAGTCTCTAGTGGTCAGTAGAGGAACTGCAGCCTCTAGTGGTCGGTGGAGGATCCACAGGTTACTTGTAGTCAGCTGAGGAACTGCAGTCTCTAGTGGTCGGTAGAGGAACCGCAGCCTCTAGTGGTTGGTAGAGGAACTGCAGCCTCTAGTGGTCGGTAGAGGAACTGCAGCCTCGAGTGGTCAATAGAGGAACTGCAGGTCTTTAGTGTTCGGTAGAGAAAACTGCAGCCTCTAGTGGTCAGTAGAGAAAAATGCAGCCTCTCGTGGTCGGTAGAGAAAACTGCTGCCTCTAGTGGTCGGTAGAGAGGAACTGCAGCCTGTAGTGGTCAGTAGAGAAACTGCTGCCTCTAGTGGTCAGTAGAAGAATCGCAGCCTCTAGTGGTCGGTAGAGGAACCGCAGCCTCTAGTGGTCAGTTGAGGAACTGCAGTTCTTTAGTGGTCGGTAGAGGAATCAGAGCCTCTAGTGGTGGGTTGAGGAACCGCAGCCTTTAGTGGTTGGTTGAGGAACTGCAGGTCTTTAGTGGTCGGTAGGAACCACAGCCTCTAGTGGTCAGTAGAGGAACTGCAGGTCTTTAGTCGTCGGTTGCGGAACCACAGTCTCTAGTGGTCGGTTGAGGAACTGCAGCCTCTAGTTGTCGGTCGAGGAACTGCAGGTCTTTAGTGGTAGGTAGAGGGACCGCAGCCTCTAGTGGTCAGTAAAGGAACTGCAGGTCACTAGCGGTCAACAGAGGAACTGCAGCTTCTAGTGGTCTGTAGAGGAACTGCAGCCTCTAGTGGTAGATAGAGGAACTGCAGGTCACTAGTGGTCAGAAGAGGAACTGCAGCCTCTAGTGGTCGGTAGAGGATCCACAGGTCACTAGTAGTCAGCAGAAGAACTGCAGCCTCTAGTGGTTGGTAGAGGAATTGCAGCCTCTAGTGGTCAGTAGAGGAACTGCAGCCTCTAGTGATCAGAAGAAGGAAGTGCAGTCTCTAGTGGTGGTAGAAGAACTGCAGCCTCTAGTGGTCGGTAGAGGAACTGCAGTCTCTAGTGGTCAGTAGAGGAACTGCAGTCTCTAGTGGTCGGTAGAGGAACTGCAGTCTCTAGTGGTCGGTGGAGGATCCACAGGTTACTTGTAGTCAGCTGAGGAACTGCAGTCTCTAGTGGTCGGTAGAGGAACTGCTACCTCTAGTGGTCGGTAGAGGAACTGCAGCCTCTAGTGGTCGGTAGAGGAACTGCAGCCTCTAGTGGTCGGCAGAGGATCCGCAGGTCACTGGTAGTCAGCAGAGGAACTGCTGCCTCTAGTGGTCAGTAGAGAAACTGCAGCCTCTAGTGGTCGGTAGAGGAACTGCAGCCTCTAGTGGTCAGTAAAGGAACTGCAGCCTCTAGTGGTCAACAGCTGAACTGCAGCCTCTAGTGGTCAATGGAGGAACTGCAGCCTCTAGTGTTCAGTAGAGGATCCGCAGGTCACTAGTAGTCAGCAGAGGAACTGCAGCCTCTAGTGGTCGGTAGAGGAGCTGCAGCCTCTAGTGGTCGGCAGAGGAACTGCAGCCTCTAGTGGTCGGTAGAGGATCCACAGGTCACTAGTAGTCAGAAGAGGAACTGCAGCCTCTAGTGGTCGGTAGAGGAGCTGCAGCCTCTAGTGGTCAGTAGAGTAACTGCAGCCTCTAGTGATCAGCAGAGGAACTGCAGTCTCTAGTGGTCGGTAGAGGAACTGCAGCCTCTAGTGGTCGGTAGGGGAACTGCGGCCTCTAGTGGTCGGTAGAGGAACTGCAGTCTCTTGTGGTCAGTAGAGGAACTGCAGCGTCTTGTGGTCGGTAGAGGAACTGCAGCCTCTAGTGGTCAGCAGAGGAACTGCAGCCTCTAGTGGTCGGTAGAGGATCCACAGGTCACTAGTAGTCAGCAGAGGAACTGCAGCCTCTAGTGGTCGGTAGAGGAGCTGCAGCCTCTAGTGTTCAGTAGAGTAACTGCAGCCTCTAGTGATCAGCAGAGGAACTGCAGTCTCTAGTGGTCGGTAGAGGAACTGCAGTCTCTAGTGGTCAGTAGAGGAACTGCAGTCTCTAGTGGTCGGTAGAGGAACTGCTGCCTCTAGTGGTCCGTAGAGGAACTGCAGCCTCTTGTGGTCACTAGAGAAACTGCAGCCTCTAGTCGTCGGTAGAGGATCCACAGGTCACTAGTAGTCAGCAAAGGAACTGCAGCCTCCAGTGGTCGGTAGAGGAACTGCAGCCTCTAGTGGTCGGTAGGGGAACTGCAGCCTCTAGTGGTCGGTAAAGGAACTGCAGTCTCTTGTGGTCAGTAGAGGAACTGCAGCATCTAGTGGTCGGTAGAGGAACTGCAGCCTCTAGTGATCAGCAGAGGAACTGCAGTCTCTAGTGGTCGGTAGAGGAACTGCAGCCTCTAGTGGTCAGTAGAGGAACTGCTGCCTCTAGTGGTCGGTAGAGGAACTGCAGCCTCTAGTGGTCAGTAGAGGAACTGCAGCCTCTAGTGGTCAGTAGAGGAACTGCAGTCTCTAGTGGTCGGTAGAGGAACTGCTGCCTCTAGTGGTCGGTAGAGGAACTGCAGTCTCTAGTGGTCGGTAGAGGAACTGCAGCCTCTAGTGATCAGCAGAGGAACTGCAGCCTCTAGTGGTCGGTAGAGGATCCGCAGGTCACTAGTAGCCAGCAGAGGAACGGCAGTCTCTAGTGGTCGGTAGAGGAACTGCAGCCTCTAGTGGTCGGTAGAGGAACTGCAGCCTCTAGTGGTCAGTAGAGGAACTGCTGCCTCTAGTGGTCGGTAGAGGAACTGCAGCCTCTAGTGGTCAGTAGAGGATCTGCAGTCTCTAGTGGTCGGTAGAGGAACTGCAGTCTCTAGTGGTCGGTAGAGGAACTGCAGTCTGTAGTGGTCAGTAGAGGAACTGCAGCCTCTAGTCGTCAGTAGATGATCCACAAGTCACTAGTAGTCAGCAGAGGAACTGCAGCCTCCAGTGGTCAGTAGAGGAACTGCAGCCTCTAGTGATCAGCAGAGGAACTGCAGTCTCTAGTGGTCGGTCGAGGAACTGCAGCCTCTAGTGGTCGGTAGGGGAACTGCAGCCTCTAGTGGTCGGTAGAGGAACTGCAGTCTCTAGTGGTCAGTAGAGGAACTGCAGCGTCTAGTGGTCGGTAGAGGAACTGCAGCCTCTAGTGGTCAGTAGAGGAACTGCAGTCTCTAGTGGTCGGTAGAGGAACTGCTGCCTCTAGTGGTCGGTAGAGGAACTGCAGCCTCTAGTGGTCGGTAGAGGAACTGCAGCCTCTAGTGTTTGGTAGAGGATCCACAGGTCACTAGTAGTCAGCAGAGGAACTGCAGCCTCCAGTGGTCGGTAGAGGAACTGCAGCCTCTAGTGATCAGCAGAGGAACTGCAGCCTCTAGTGGTCGGTAGAGGATCCGCAGGTCACCAGTAGCCAGCAGAGGAACGGCAGTCTCTAGTGGTCGGTAGAGGAACTGCAGCCTCTAGTGGTCGGTAGGGGAACTGCAGTCTCTAGTGGTCAGTAGAGGAACTGCAGCATCTAGTGGTCGGTAGAGGAACTGCAGCCTCTAGTGGTCAGTAGAAGAACTGCAGTCTCTAGCGGTCGGTAGAGGAACTGCAGCTCTTTAGTGAGTCAGATTAGTGAACCAGATGAAACTCCAGAACTCCAGAACAGACAGAAACGAAAACCAAAGAAAATGAACATATTAGAAACTTCTTTAAGTTCAATCAGGACGAAACGCTGAGCTTAAGATGATTAATCAGTTAGTTTATAAGGTTCAGTAGTTTTTCTCTGAGAGGAGCTTGTAAATTCGTGACCATCGTCCTCGTCTCCACTGATCTGTATTCAGACCACGTTGGAGGAACTGCATCCTTCTCACAAGGGTAACGGCACAAAGATGTCAGCAGGTCCTTCAGCAGGTCTCTGAGCAGGTCCTCCAGCAAGTCCTTCAGCAGGTTCTTCAGCAAGTCCTCCATCAGGTCCTTCAGCAGGTCCTCCATCAGGTCCTTCAGCAGGTCTTCCAGCAGGTCCTTCAGCAGGTCCTCCAGCAGGTCCTTCAGCAGGTCTTCCATCAGGTCCTTCAGCAGGTCCTTCATCAGGTCCTTAAGCAGGTCCTCCAGAAGGTCATTCAGCCAGTCCTTCAGCAGGTCCTTCAGCAGGTCCTTCAGCAGGTCATTCAGCAGATCCTCCAGCAGGTCCTCTATCAGGTCCTTCAGCAGGTCCTCCAGCAGGTCATTCACCAGGTCCTTCGGCAGATCCTTCAGCAAGTCCTCCAGCAGGACCTTCAGCAAGTCCTCCATCAGGTCCTTCAGCAGGTCCTCCAGCAGGTCATTCAGCAGGTCTTTCAGCAGGTCCTCCATCAGGTCCTTCAGCAGGTCCTCCAGCAGGTCCTTCAGCAGGTCCCTCCATCAGTTCCTTCAGCAGGTCCTTCACCAGGTCCTCCATCAGGTCCTTCAGCAGGTCCTCCAGCAGGTCATTCACCAGGTCCTTCAGCAGGTCCTTCAGGAGGTCCTCCATCAGGTCCTGTAGCAGGTCATTCAGCAGGTCCTCCAGCAGGTCCTTCTGCAGGTCCTCCAGCAGGTCATTCAGCAGGTCCTTCAGCAGGTCCTTCAGCAGGTCCTCCATCTGCTCCTTCAGCAGGTCCTTCAGCAGGTCATCCAGCAGGTCATTCAGCAGGTTATTCAGCAGGTCCTCCAGCAGGTCCTCCATCAGGTCCTTCAGCAGGTCCTTCAGCAGGTTCTCCATCAGCTCCTTCAGCAGGTCCTCCAGCAGGTCATTCAGCAGGTCCTCCAGCAGGTCATTCAGCAGGTCCCTCCATCAGGGGTCCCAGTAGAGGAGGGTCCAGGATGATGGGGCCCCAGTAGAGGAAGGTCCGGGATGATGGGGCCCCAGTAGAGGAGGGTCCAGGATGATGGGGCCTTCAATAGAGGAGGGTCCAGGATGATGGGGCCTTCAATAGAGGAGGGTCCAGGATGATGGGGCCCCAGTAGAGGAGGTCCAGGATGGGGCCCAGTAGAGGAGGGTCCAGGATGGGGCCAGTGAGGGGGGTCCAGGATGATGGGGCCCCAGTAGAGGAGGGTCCAGGATGATGGGCCCCAGTAGAGGAGGGTCCAGGATGATGGGGCCCCAGTAGAGGAGGGTCCAGGATGATGGGGCCCCAGTAGAGGAGGGTCCAGGATGATGGGGCCCCAGTAGAGGAGGGTCCAGGATGATGGGGCCCCAGTAGAGGAGGGTCCAGGATGATGGGGCCTCCAGTAGAGGAGGGTCCAGGATGATGGGGCCTTCAATAGAGGAGGGTCCAGGATGATGGGGCCCCAGTAGAGGAGGGTCCAGGATGATGGGGCCCCAGTAGAGGAGGGTCCAGGATGATGGGGCCTCCAGTAGAGGAGGGTCCAGGATGATGGGGCCCCAGTAGAGGAGGGTCCAGGATGATGGCGCCCCAGTAGAGGAGGGTCCAGGATGATGGGGCCCCAGTAGAGGGGGGGGTCCTGGATGAGGGGGCCCCAGTAGAGGAGGGTCCAGGATGATGGCGCCCCAGTAGAGGAGGGTCCAGGATGATGGGGCCCAAGTAGAGGAGGGTCCAGAATGATGGGGCCCCAGTAGAGGAGGGTCCAGGATGATGGGGCCTTCAATAGAGGAGGGTCCAGGATGATGGGGCCTTCAATAGAGGAGGGTCCAGGATGATGGGGCCCCAGTAGAGGAGGGTCCAGGATGATGGCGCCCCAGTAGAGGAGGGTCCAGGATGATGGGGCCTCCAGTAGAGGAGGGTCCAGTATGAAGGGGCCCCAGTAGAGGAGGGTCCAGGATGAAGGGGCCTCCAGTAGAGGAGGGTCCAGGATGATGGGGCCCCAGTACAGGAGGGTCCAGAATGATGGGGCCCCAAGAGAGGAGGGTCCAGGATGATGAGGCCCCAGTAGAGGAGGGTCCAGGATGACGGGGCCTCCAGTAGAGGAGGGTCCAGGATGACGGGGCCCCAGTAGAGGAGGGTCCAGGATGAGGGGGCCCCAGTAGAGGAGGGTCCAGGATGATGGGGCCTCAGTAGAGGAGGGCCCAGGATGATGGGGCCCCAGTAGAGGAGGGTCCAGGATGATGGGGCCCCAGTAGAGGAGGGTCCAGGATGAGGGGGCCTCCAGTAGAGGAGGGTCCAGGATGATGGGGCCTTCAATAGAGGAGGGTCCAGGATGATGGGGCCCCAGTAGAGGAGGGTCCAGGATGAGGGGGCCCCAGTAGAGGAGGGTCCAGGATGATGGGGCCTCAGTAGAGGAGGGCCCAGGATGATGGGGCCCCAGTAGAGGAGGGTCCAGGATGATGGGGCCCCAGTAGAGGAGGGTCCAGGATGAGGGGGCCTCCAGTAGAGGAGGGTCCAGGATGATGGGGCCCCAGTAGAGGAGGGTCCAGTATGAAGGGGCCCCAGTAGAGGAGGGTCCAGGATGATGGGGCCCCAGTAGAGGAGGGTCCAGGATGACGGGGCCTCCAGCCTGTTGCAGCAGCTCTTGTGAGTTTCTTCTTCTGTGGTTCTATAAATGTCTGATCTTCAGCTCATCTCAGAGGTTGATGAGGTTGAACCGTTGGAGATGAGCTCTGGTGAAACGTTCATCTGCTCAACGTTAAGAAGAAACCAGAACAGACCTGCAGATTAAAGTCGGTTTGAAGCAGCTTCATAGCTTTGTAGAAGTTTCTAGTTAGAATTGATCTTTTCTCATGTATCAAACTTTTATTTTTTTCATGAACATTTTAAAGTTGATAGACAGAATCTCAGGAGTTTTTAGTTTTATTAAGAAATCTCTAAATTTATAGTTTTATTTTCTGATTTTTTTTTCCTCCCAATCATTTATAATTTTTTATAATCTTGCAAATATGTTTATAAAATCAGAAATTCACACATTCTTTGTTATATTTGACACTTTTTAAAGTGAGAGCTTGAAGTTTTTTTTGTGTGCGTGTTTATTAAAACACATTTTTTTAATTTCATAAAGTCTTAAAGTTTGAATTTCAGGTTTTCTTTCAACTTTTCTGGTTTATGAAGCCTGAATTTACAATGTTTTGTTTTTCCAAAGTCATAACTTTTAAATTGATCTCAAATATCCACGTTTATTAAGTTAAAATGTCATTTTTCCTCCCAGTTTTTCACGTCTTTTTATCCTGAAATGAGGCTGATGTGCTGCTGTGTCATTTAAAACCAGGTTCAGTCATTAATCTGTTTCCCTCTGAAAGCATCGCCCCCGGGCTCTCCTGCGGGGCCCCTGGAGGCTAGAAACGGCCCGGATTCACTCCTCAGGAGCCACAAGTTGTGTCACCGGAGGTTGAGAGATGAGCCGTCTGGGTGGAGACTCCAGCAGCTCCATCTGCATCCGGACCAGACAGGCGCGTCAACACATCCGGATTTAAATTCACCCGCAGACGCAGAAACGCCTTTCACCTGAACCAGCCTTGGACGGCCGAGCCGAGCCGAGCCGAGCTGCAGCTCTCACTGATGTGTGGCGGTCAGAAGCAGAGGAATGTCAGAGTGACCGAGCTGCAGTCCCCTCCTCATCATCACCACCATCATCATCATCATCACCATCATCATCAGCAGCAGCTCTAAAACAACCCGCTCCTTCAAACTCACCTGCGTCCTTCTCTCCTGTGGAAGGTTCTTCATAGTTTCCGCTCAAACACCCAGAACACCAGACATGAACAGCCACAAGTCCTCCCGACCTCCCTCCCTCCACCGAGACCGACCCGTCCGGACCGTCCGAACACACCGGACCGACCGGATCCGGCGCAGAGAGCAGCGTTTCCCGCCCCGCTGGCCGCTCAGCTCCGGAGCTCCGGCTCCGTCAGAGAAGCGCAGACACCCCCGCCTCAACTGCGCGCTGCTCTCCGGAATAAGAGACGAGGCTGCTCCGCTACAGGCTGAGGATCCGCAGGGCCGCTCCCAGGGGCCCGGGGGGCCGCGGGCAGCCTGAGGGCCCCCCGGAGTAAAACTGCAGCGGTGGAGAGTTCAGAGCCTTCAAATGATCCTGGAGCCGCCACAGAAGAAAACCGGCAGGATTTATCCATCTAAAGTTCAAATTCAATGATATGTATATTTAAATAATAAATAAACAGTTAATGTAACTTTTATTAATTAACATTAGGGCCATATAAGAGGAAAAATGCATTTTCTGATTTTAAGAACAGAAAACATTTTATTAAAAAATCCAGAAAGTGTCTGTGAAATTTTTTTTTTTTTAATAATTCAGGAAAAAAATAAATCCTGTTGTAGAAAACTGAAATACTTTAGAAACTATCAGTGTTTTCTGTTTCTAAACGCTAACACGACAATTCCTTTTAGTTGCAGTGTTTAGAGATCAATCATTTCAGTTACTATTTATTTATCTGAGGCTGTTCATTTCATTCTATTTGTATAAAGTCTACATGTATCTTTAACCTCAGTTATTTCTGTTATATAAACATATATGTAAATATAGATACTGTAGCTGTCAGGACGCTTCTGATTTTTGTTCAATCTTTATTTTTGTAAAATGGACAGAGAAACTGTCATATATATATATATATATATATGCATCCAAGTAAATAGCAAAGTAAACTTTGTAAACGTCCAACTCTTAGATGATCGGAGGTGATTCATTGATTTGTTACACTTCAAGGAGAAAACTGGTTCAATTTAAGAAGCTAAAGTAAAATTTAAGTCATAAAAGCTAAATAAACCTGATAAATGATTTAAATTTATTTGATGAAAAGTTTAGAAAAAGGAGAAAAAAAACAAGAATAAGAGGAGCTTAAAGTCAATTTAAGAAAAAACATTTCTAAATTTATTAACTTGATTTGTGAGAAAATTCACATTGATTAAACTTTACTAGCCAACATAGCTGAACGAGCAGTTTTATCTCTGTTTAAGAAAAAAAAATCTAAAAATAAAACCCTGAATCTTTGACTTCATTAAAATAAAATCTGACAAAAACAAAACAGAAATTCTGAGTTTATAAAGTTAGAAACGTGAGAAAAAAAAAGAAATTAACAACCAAAGTCGCAAATTTACCAGAAACTTCCCCAAGTTGCTAGTTTAGTTTTCAGAATTTATTTCCAATATTTACAAAGGCACAGATTTTTTAATTTTTTTGTTAATCTGAGTCAGAAATTTATTTGAATATTTTTAAAGCCAGAATTTAACTTGATATATTTTTCCTCTAAAATGTGTTTTAGTCACAATTTCTGAATTTTCTTAAACATTTTGAGTTCATAGTTTAAGTTTATAAAGTCAAAATTCTAACATTCCATATATTCAAGTTTTACTGAATTTAATGTTTTTAGTTTCTGTTTAAATGTTTCAGTATTTTAGTTTTAACTCAAACGATGAGTTCCCATCAAACTTTCCATCAGCAGTGAAGGATGTTTCCTGATCCAGATGTTCACAGATGTTCTCTGAAACCCTGGAGATTCAGGCTGACCTGCTATCTTGGGGGCCCCCAGTGGCCCCTGGACGTCTGCAAACCTGCATGTCTGGTTACTGACACAAATTAGAGCAGAGTCCTCCGGCCCTGGTCCTCGGGGGCCTCTGGCCTGTGTGGTTTAGTCCAGGGGCCTCTGGCCTGTGTGGTTTAGACCAGGGGCCCCTGGCCTGCTTGGTTTAGACCAGGGGCCCCTGCGTGGTTTAGAGGCCTCCCTGCTCAATCTCGCCTGACCACCTTTGACCTGGAAAACGAGCTGAAGGTTCCTCCAGTCAGGAGCAACTGAGCAGAAACATCTAAAACATCCAGAGTTCCAGCACACCACCCTGAGGTTCTCCTGGGCCCCTGCAGATGTTCAGCATCATTCAGTAGCTGAATGAGTCCAACAGCGACCCCCCACTGGTGAAACTTCACCGCAACTGTCTAAGGCAGAAGGAATCCCAGAAGGACCAGTTGACTTCAGGAGTTTCCAAGTAACTTCATCAACGGTGCCTGAAGATGATGAACAGAAGACTCAAGCACCTGAAAACAGATCATTTATTCAACTGTTTTTATGAAATTAGAACTGTAACAAACTGAGGAACACACGAGACATGACATGGGAGGAGCTTCTCAACAGTTCCATGGACGAGTCAGCAGCTTTAACGCTTCATCCTCTGAACTTCAGAAAAGCTGCTGACCAACCTGCTCCTCAGGCCCCGCCCCACAGGCCCCGCCCACTGTGGAGGACTCGTAGAAATGTCAGATCTCCACCAGGTTCCTGAGATGCTGCCAGCTGTAGCGCCCCCTGTGGACCACCGTGGCACCAACCACTGGTGCCAAGTTTAACTTTGGACGATGACATCACCAGATAGACCAGCGTCTCTGGCCACGCCGATCACTTTGATTGGCATGTAACTTTGAAACGGGCCGTCCAATCACAACGATGGCAGCAGCTTTTCATCAGCACCATCAGAAGATGAAGCGTCTCCAAGTTTCATCTCCACTGGTTAGAAACTTCAAACCAGTTTAGTCTGGTTTCAGTTTTGTGTCGTTAAAGGGTGGAAACATCTCAAACATCTCAGAGACATACGTTAGCAGGAATGTTTGAAACCTATCAGGGAAAGTTCTTGAGCGTTCACCTCACAGCGCCACCCAGAGGCCTGTCGAGGTACCGACGGCGTCAAAGCGAGATTCTGGTTTTGGTTGAGTTCATCAGCTTCTACGACTGGACCGTTTAATCTGGAACCAGTTTACAGGTGAATAAAAATACAATAATTTATTTCAATTCTCCTCTAAAAAAAAGAAAAAAACAAAACCAGAGAAGACTGGAGACCTTCAGCAGACTGGAGACCTTCAGCAGACTGGAGACCTTCAGCAGACTGGAGACCTTCAGCAGACTGGAGTCCTTCAGAAGACTGGAGACCTTCAGCAGACTGGAGACCTTCAGAAGACTGGAGACCTTCAGCAGACTGGAGACCTTCAGCAGACTGGAGACCTTCAGCAGACTGGAGACCTTCAGCAGACTGGAGACCTTCAGCAGACTGGAGTCCTTCAGAAGACTGGAGACCTTCAGCAGACTGGAGACCTTCAGCAGACTGGAGTCCTTCAGCAGACTGGAGACCTTCAGCAGACTGGAGTCCTTCAGCAGACTGGAGACCTTCAGCAGACTGGAGACCTTCAGCAGACTGGAGACCTTCAGCAGACTGGAGACCTTCAGCAGACTGGAGTCCTTCAGAAGACTGGAGTCCTTCAGAAGACTGGAGACCTTCAGCAGACTGGAGACCTTCAGCAGACTGGAGTTCTTCAGCAGACTGGAGACCTTCAGCAGACTGGAGTCCTTCAGCAGACTGGAGTCCTTCAGAAGACTGGAGACCTTCAGCAGACTGAAGACCTTCAGCAGACTGGAGACCTTCAGCAGACTGGAGACCTTCAGCAGACTGGAGTTCTTCAGCAGACTGGAGACCTTCAGCAGATTGGAGTCCTTCAGAAGACTGGAGACCTTCAGCAGACTGGAGTCCTTCAGAAGACTGGAGACCTTCAGAAGACTGGAGACCTTCAGCAGACTTGAGTCCTTCAGAAGACTGGAGACCTTCAGCACACTGGAGAACTTCAGCAGACTGGAGACCTTCAGCAGTAGATGGTCTCCAGTAGACTGGAGTCCTTCAGCAGTAGATGGTCTCCAGTGGACTGGAGTCCTTCAGCAGTAGATGGGCTCTAGTGGACTGGGGTCCTTCAGCAGTAGATGGTCTCCAGTGGACTGGGGTCCTTCAGCAGTAGATGGTCTCCAGTGGACTGGGGTCCTTCAGCAGTAGATGGTCTCCAGTAGACTGGAGTCCTTCAGCAGTAGATGGTCTCCAGTGGACTGGAGTCCTTCAGCAGTAGATGGGCTCCAGTGGACTGGGGTCCTTCAGCAGTAGATGGTCTCCAGTGGACTGGGGTCCTTCAGCAGTAGGTGGTCTCCAGTGGACTGGGGTCCTTCAGCAGTAGATGGGCTCCGGCAGGGTTGAAGTCAGATGTTCCTGCTCAGCGTTCAGCTCCGCCAGCTGCCACCTGCTGTCGATCAGGGCGTCGTACAGCTCCTCGCTGGTCTCCATGAACCTCCGGTTGGTCTCCACCACATCCAGCTCCAGACCAGGATCTGCAACACAGCAGAGGTTGGTTCCACCGTAGGAACTGGACCAGACTGACCCAGAACCCCTTTAGAAGATCTGAACCCAGAACAGCTAGAGAGCCAGAGCCAGAACTGACCTTCTACAAGCTCCTCCTCCTGAACAACTTCACCCTCCTGAAACAAAAACAAACGTGTTACAATAATTCACATTTATATGATTACAATTACATCCAAAGATGCTTATCCTTCATTAACTTTTGGTGAATGTAGCCTTGGCCAGGAAGAGTTGATGTCATCAGGCGGTATCCAAAGATCATTGGGTGTTTGAACCCTGAATTGCATCATCCTCAACATTGGTGGGTCGACAGTGGTGGCCAAGTCACTGCCCATCAACTCCCCCTGGCTTCCAGCTAAGCTCCTTTCTCCTGCTCCATAACCAACAAGAGGCTCTTTCTGCTGCCTCCCCCATCCTGCCGTCTTCCTCTCTCTCCCTGTCACCCCAATGGCTGTGAGCGTCCTCCACACTGACTGGGCAGGGAATCCTCTACAGCCGACCTCGACTGGAAAGACCCATGCCTGCCATCCTTTCCCCCTGCAGTCATGCAAGAGATCTTGGTATTTGGCGCCCTTTCTCACAACCTCTTCCCATGGGACTGTAAGTTCGATGAGGATGACCTTCTTTGCCTCTACAGACCACAGTACTGCGTCTGGCCTCAGGGTTGTCTGGACAACCAGGAAGAAATTGCAATCTTCCCCCCGGGTCTACCTTCATTTCCCATGATTGGGCCTTCTGCAACAGATTGGTTCTTCCTGTACCTGTGGTTAGTGGCTTTTGACCCTCTCTTACAAATTTAATTGATGGTGTTGCTCTCCCATGTGGTTTGATCCATGCTCCCTGGGATGCTAGCTCCACTGCCCTTGCCCTTCGTCCTTCCTCTTCCAAGTTCCATACTTCCTCCTGGATCATGGCTCTTCTGTCCTTGGGCGCTGCCTTCCCCCATTGCTGGATGTGGGAAGTTCCAAGAGCCTGTCTTCCTCTGCATGGCGTTCCGAAGATGTCACGTAGCCTTCTGTCCTGGGAGTCATAATTATGGCTCTGCACTTGGCTACCTTAAATTACTCTACCACTGATGACAGAGGAAGTTGGAGCTGTCCTGATCTTATGTAGAGGCCTACTGAAGTGAAGCTTGGAGGGATTCCCAGTCATCTTCGGAGGTAGTTGTTGATCTTTCTCTCCACTCCTTCAACGCTTGTCATGGGAACTTCGTACACCGTCAACAGCCACATGAGTCTTGGCAGCAAACCATGTTGGTAAAGCCATGTTTTGAACTTCCCCGGGATCCCTGATGTTTCGATCCTCCTCAGCCATTCCTCTGTCTGCTTTTCTGTACTGCTAACGTTGTTCCTGTCGGTAAGCGAGTAGTCGAACCACTTTCCGAGGCACTTGATTGGATTCTCCTTTATCGATGGAATCACTTCACCTTGTACACCTTGTTTGTCAGTTTACCTTTCCTGATCACCATGCACCTGGATTTCGTTGGCTTAATCTTCATTCTGGCCCACGTTGCCATGCGGTCCAGAACAGCCAGCACCCACCTCGTCTCCACTTGGGTTGTGGTCATCACAGTAAGGTCGTCCATATAACCTCTTATTGGGGGTTGTCGGATGCTCGATTGCATTTTTGGGCCACGGGCTTCCTTTCCAGCAAGTGTTATCAGGAGGTTCATTCCCATGATGAAGAGTATGGGGGAGATTGTACAGCCAGTTACGATTCCTTTTTCCAGGTTTTGCCACTGGGTGGTAAAGTGGGCTGTCTTGAATCGTAGCTGGATTCCACCAAGGTAACTGGTGATCATTCCCTAGATGTGCTGAAGGATGAGGTAATGGTCTAGTGCTGTATGGATGAGGGCGTGAGGGATTGATCCATAGGCATTAGCCAAGTCTGGCAAAACCACAGTCCGGATGCTGTTGCCAGCCTTGGCCTCCTGAATCATCTGACTGAGAACTCCTATATGTTCCAGACACCCAGTGAAGCCTGGGATTCCACCCTTCTGGATAGTGGTGTCAATAAATCCATTCTCAGTCATATATGAGGTTATCCTCTTTGCCAGTACAGAGAAGAAAATTTTGCATTCTACACTTAGCAGTGAGATTGTTCTAAATTGGTCTATGGTTAAGGAGTTCACTTCTTTTGGCACAAAACAACCTTCTGCCTTTTTCCAACATGATGGAATGATGCCCTTCCTTCAGGTCCTCTGGAACAGCCTCCATAGCCTCCGGAGGAGCATTGGGCACTTCTTATACACCTTATAAGGAATGCCGCTTGGGCCGGGGCCAGAACCTGTTCTGGCCTTCCTTCCAGGATGGTTCAGTAATGTTGAGCTCTTTGACAGGTGTCTCAATGCTGTCGGTATTTGGGTTATCATCCAGGGCCTGGTTTGTGCAGATGTCATTGTGGGTCTCTCTCAAGAATGCTTCCAGGTCTTCTCTGGGGCTGGTCAGGCTTCCAGATTTTGCCTCACCCAGCAGTGTTCTGGTGAATCGGAAGGGGTCTTTGGTGAACTGAGCTCTTTTGTTCTCCCTATCCTTCCTCCTTTTCTGAGCGCTTTCTGCTCTTCAGAGTCTGCAGAGACGTTCTCAGAGTTGACTCGTCAGGTCCTTGATGCCTTCCTTTTCCTCAACCGGAGATTTTTTGAACTGCATGTTGAGTGTCTTGATTTCTTCCCTTAAGCAATGGATTTCCCTTTCTCTTCTGATAGGTTGGTGTGCAACCTTGATGTTCACCTTCTTGTCCACCACTCCAAACCGCTCCCTTGCCAGGTTGTACGTTATTGTTGTGAGGGTATTGACTTTCTGATCAGCTGTCCCTGCTAGTGTGGCTTCTAGTACTTTGTCGAGATCTTGGTTTAGTTGGTTCATTCCTTGGTGTCACCCATCTTGGTTTTTTTTTTTTTTTATTCGTTCCCTCGCAGGATGGGTTTGGCCCATGGGCCAAATGTGGCCCGCCACGTCATTTTATGTGGCCCTTGAGAGCTTGTGCATTATTGGATTAAATTTTAAAACAATATTTTAAGAGTTAAAAGAAGTTTACACCGCTTTAAAGCGCATATTGACAAAAAACTACATCTCCCAGAATGCATTTCGTCAACACCCACAGCGTTAACAGTGTCTCTCCATGAGAAAGACATCAAGATGATTTTCAGAACTGATGGACTTCAGGAAAACCTCTACAAACTAACCCCAATATGTCAAAGAAAAGAAAAATGATGCACAAGGAAGACAGCTTCATGAACAACGGGAAAACGAATACAAGTTTGTATCTCAAGGTGAAATAACAGTCTGTCTTTTGTGTTATGAGGCGGTGTCAGTCGTGAAAGAGTATAATCTAAGTCGGCATTTTGACAACAAACAGGGAGCTAAGTATGCTAAATTTAGGCTATAAGAAAAACAATCGCTTCCGCTTCTGAAACCAAGGTAATGGATACTCTGAGTGAGTCTTTTACCATGGCAACGGACTCTGTAAACATCACCTGTGCGAGAGTAGGTTTATGGTCACAAACCCTGAGTTTAATATAATAATGAGTTAAATATTTGAAACTTTGATACATAATAAATATAGAAACAGTTATTTAACAATATAATAAGGTGTAGTTTAATTTATTTTGATTTAGATTGCATTTAAATCAATCAATCACCTTTTATTTGTAGAGCCCTTTACAACACAGAAGGTGACCAAAGTGCTTTCCATTAAAATCCACATTAAAACAAAACAATTTAAATTCGACATAACAATACAATTGAAAATTAAATTAAAAATATCTCACATCATGACTGTGTATTAAAAGCCAGTAATAAATAAGTTTTAAGCCTGGATTTAAAAACCCCAAAGTCAGTGATGGTGCGCATTTCTGGGGGCAGCTCATTCCAGAGTCTGGGTCCAGAACCAGGAAGACCGGATCACCCCAGAGTTTAGTCCTGGTTCTGGGGACGTCCAGCATGAGCTGGTTTGAGGACCGTAAGGTTCTAGTAGGGTTCTGAACACGCACTTTTTCACATAAATAAGGAGGGGCAAGGCCATTAAGGGCTATAAAAACAAAGATTAACATTTTAAAATCAATTCTAAAAGAAACAGGAAGCCAGTAAAGAGCAAATAAAACTGGGGTGATGTGTTCCTGACGTCGAGTGTTGGTTAAAAAGCAAGCAGCGACATTCTGGACAAGCTGAAGACGGCTAAGTGAAGACTTGGAGACATCAACATACAAAGCATTACAATAATCAATTCTGGAGCTTATAAAAGCATGAGTGGTTTTTTGCAAGTCTGCACCATTTAAAAATTGTTTTATTTTTTTAAAACCCGTAACTGATAAAAACTGGCCCTGACCACGCTGTCTATTTGTTTGTCGAACTTTAAGCTGCCTTAAAAAATAACTCCCAAGATTCCTCACAGAAGATTTCACTTTAAACGATAGATCACCAGAGTGTGCTGAATCACCAAAGAAAATATATACACTGTTTTATCGTCATTTAAGTGCAGAAAATTTTGCCCCAACCACATTTTAATATCTGCAATGCAGTCAGAAAGGGTTTGAAGAGCACCACTTTTGTTTGGGAGCACAGGAAGATAAATTTGCAGGTCATCTGCATAGCAGTGAAAGGCTAGGTTGTGCCTGGCTAACATATAGAGTGAAAACAATAAAGGGCCCCAGTATGGAGCCTTGGGGCACACCACAGAACAAAGGAGCAGCAGAGGAGGACAGGTCGCCAATCATTACAGAAAAACTTCTGTTTGTCAGGTACGATTCAAACCATTTCAGCGCTGTACCACGAATATGTGGTATGACGCAGGTTATGGGGTGTGTTGTATTCTATATAACCGTGTGACTTCAATAAACTGGACTCTTTCCTGTCCTTAAAGCCTGTTGAGTTCTTCCAGACACAACAAGGTCAGGACAGAAACATCTGAAAGATCAGAGACAACAGAGACTGGAGAAAGATGGAGAACCAGCTCCAGGAGAACAACGGAGGAGGTGTGAGGTCAGGATCAGGTCGATGGAGGTCTGGACTGACCTGTGACTGGGGATACTGGGAGTAGTCGTACTGCTGGTAGCCGTAGCCATACATCCCTGCTGTCTGGTCGTAGCCCCAGGATGAGTAGTAACCAGGATAGGCCTGGTACTGGCTGTACTGGCTGTACTGGTCGTAGCCGGGTCTGTACGTCGAGCTGGACTGCCACGACTGCTTCTGATCCGACTGCTGCGGCTTGTTCCTCAGACTGACAGGAGAGAGAGAGAGAGGACAGGTGAGACGGTCTGGCTGGAGACCCTGGAGACCCGCCTCCGGACCGAACCGAACCACTTACTTGTTGGCGGCCAGGCTGAGCCGCAGAGGTTTGCTGCCCAGTCCCATGGCGCCCTGGCACTCCTCCAAGGCCCGCTTCTGGAGCCGCTCGTCCGGGAACTGGACGAAGCCACAGCCTCTGCGGCGACACACCGGGGCAGGGGTCAGGACAGAGAGGAAGAACCATCTCAGAAGGGTTTATAACATTAAAGGCATCTTCAAATCACAAAACCAAACTACTGTATTTAAAAAAAAAAAATACTCAGAGGCGACGTCCCCGGAGGCGACGTCCCTAGACTCGGAGGCGACGTCTCCGGACTCGGAGGAGGAGGCGACGTCTCCGGACTCGGAGGAGGAGGCGACGTCTCCGGACTCTCTGGACTCAGAGGCGACGTCTCCGAACTCTCTGGACTCAGAGGCGACGTCTCCGGACTCTCTGGACTCAGAGGCGACGTCTCCGAACTCTCTGGACTCAGAGGCGACGTCTCCGGACTCTCTGGACTCAGAGGCGACGTCTCCGGACTCTCTGGACTCAGAGGCGATGTCTCCGGACTCTCTGGACTCAGAGGCGATGTCTCCGGACTCTCTGGACTCAGAGGCGATGTCTCCGGACTGGGAGGCGGCGCCCCGTCCCCGGACTGGGAGGCGGCGCCCCCGTCCCCGGACTGGGAGGCGGCGCCCCCAGACTCGGAGGCAGCTGTGATGGACCATCACTACAGAAACACGTGTTCTAGGAGGAGCTCTGCCTCTTAAATTCTTCATCCTCCAACTCAGCATCACATTGTGTTAATTAATATAATTGTCAGTTTCTACGCAGATGATTCTAATTTATGTTTCCATTCAGTATTCCAGATGTTTCTTTGGACGTTCAGAGTTCTCTCCTCACTTTCACACCTCTGCTTTGAGGCATTCATTAAAGCAGAGAGCAGGTTTGTGAGGGAACTGCTGTATATCTGGACTACAACTGCAACTACTTCTTTTATAGATGTCATGTTTCAAAGATCATTTCTAAATTATTTCAGACTTATTTCCTTTGAGTTAGAAAAATCTGTGCTTCAAAAATAGATAGAACGCTTGAGGTTTGGCTTTTCAGGAACTCATCCATTAATAAACGACTGTGCAGTCCAGTAAACAGCTGCATTTACCTGGTGGAACAAACCACCTGGTTCTGACCAGACCGGCTGGTTTAAAGGTTTTAATGGTGTAAAGACCAGACTGGACCGGAGACCTAAATGAGTCCGGTATCTGGAAGTACTCACTTGGAGTTGCCCATGCTGTCCAGCACCACCTTCCCACCCCGACAGGACGGGTACCGGTTGTAGAAGAACTCATACAGCATCCCATCATCCACCTCTGGAGTCAGGTCTCCCACGAACAGAGAGTACATCTGACTGAACGGGACACACGGAGGACAAACTCAGTGAAGCTGAAAGTAAAAATCAATCTGACGATTCTTTCAGGTGGATCATTTTTATTCCTCCATCAGCACCAGATATTGAGGCTGAAGCTGCTGGAGACCTAAAGACCTGGACACGATGGACAGAAAAACTGTTCTGTCTCTTAGTGTTTAGGTAAATTTCAGTTTCTCTGTTTTAACCAGAGAAGCATGTGGTCTTCTGGGCTGCAGTTCCTCTACCGACCGCTAGAGGCCGCGGTTCCTCTACCGACCACTAGAGGCTGCAGTTCCTCTACCGACCACTAGAGGCTGCAGTTCCTCTACCGACCGCTAGAGGCCGCGGTTCCTCTACCGACCACTAGAGGCTGCAGTTCCTCTACCGACCACTAGAGGCTGCGGTTCCTCTACCGACCACTAGAGGCTGCAGTTTCCTCTACCGACCACTAGAGGCTGCAGTTCCTCTACCGACCACTAGAGACTGCAGTTCCTCTCCTGACCACTAGAGGCTGTGGTTCCTCTACCGACCGCCAGAGGCTGCAGTTCCTCTACTGACCGCTAGAGGCTGCAGTTCCTCTACCGACCACTAGAGGCTGCAGTTCCTCTACCGACCACTAGAGGCCGCGGTTCCTCTACCGACCACTAGAGGCCGCGGTTCCTCTACCGACCACTAGAGACTGCAGTTCCTCTCCTGACCACTAGAGACTGCAGTTCCTCTCCTGACCACTAGAGGCTGTGGTTCCTCTACCGACCGCCAGAGGCTGCAGTTCCTCTACTGACCGCTAGAGGCTGCAGTTCCTCTACTGACCGCTAGAGGCTGCAGTTCCTCTACCGACCGCTAGAGGCTGCAGTTCCTCTACCGACCACTAGAGGCTGCGGTTCCTCTACCGACCGCTAGAGGCTGCGCTTCCTCTACCGACCACTAGAGGCTGCAGTTCCTCCACCGTTTCAACAGTGAGTCGGAGACTTCCATGCTAAAATATTCAACTCTACAGCAGAAATAAACACATTTCTAGTCTGGTACGAAACCGTTTTGGTCTCCATGAATAAATTTAAACATCTGTATGGGGGGAATTTTATGCACCTCATACAATAAAACTACATAAAGCAAAGAATCGGTGAATGATTGTTGGAAAAACTACGGTCTCGGATCCATTCAGGACCCTTCCAGGTGAACTAACTGGACCACTACATCTGAAACATCTGAACATCTAGAATGAGCTGAAATGAGAAGTTATTTGTAATAACTGAAATAAATAACAGTCTTCAGATTCAGTGACGTCACAGAGGGTTCGTCTAGTTTTCACTCACCCGGCCTCCTGTTTCCCAAAGGTGGCCCGGTTCAACTTGAATCTCGTTGGCTACAACAGAGAAACCACAATCCATCAGGAGCAGTTTTATCAACCAAGTTAAAGAAGTGAAAAATGAGAGAACAGTGAAGGTTCTTCATACTGGATTTGCCCCTGGAAGAGACTTCCCGTTGACTTTCCGCAGACACCTCTCAGCCGTGGCCTCGTCCGTCATCTCCACGAAGCAGTAGCCCATAGCGCCCCTGAGAGGAAGAGCAAGGTTCAACACCGTCTCATGTTTAAAACATGTGTTAAAGTCGTTCTCTGTGAAGTCTGAGAACGACAGCAGAAATTCAGCAACATTCATTTCCAGCAGCTCTCAGCGAGGTCGGAGCCTCCAGAGATTCAGTTCAGGAGCTGAAACGCATCAATTCTGCTCTGTGAACTGTTTACGTGCAAATTCAATGAGCTCATGTTTCATGAATGAGGCCCAACATGAGCTCTGATTTACATGATGGAGCCTCCAGATGTCCTCGTCCCTGACACACAGAGATTCATCCAGAATATGACAATCTCACATTGATAATAATAATAATAATAATAATAACAATAATACAGCAGCTTCTCCACCAGCTCCAGCTGCTCCTTCATCACATCTGTCCAGGTAGACGTGGTCCAGATGGAGTTCAACCAACATCAGGATGTAGAAGAAAGGGGACTGAAGTGATACCAAGAATGAAGGAGTTCTGGAGGAGAAAGGAGGTCCAACCTGGTACTGGGGAGGTGATGAAGAAGCTGCTGAGTGGTATCATCATCATCATCATTAGCTAGACATCTAACGCAGGTTTTAGACATCAGGGCTCCTGCAGACCCAGCAGCTGGTGGGTCTGCAGTTCTCACCCGGTCATCTTGTTGCGGATGATCCTGACGTTGACCACCTGCTCTCCCATGGTGGAGAAGGCTCTGGTGATGAACTTCTCATCCATGTAGGAGTCCAGCTGTGGAGCAACAAACACCACCTCTGTCGGGTTACACCGCACCAAACTCACCTTTTTCCTCCCAATGTTCTTCTTTTTTAAATTAACATTACATTTAAGGTGACTAGCTGATCTTAATGGTTGCAACTGTAAAATCCCTACATTTGTTACATGAAACATCAGAACGCAGACTACATGTAAAACCTTCAAACTCGTGTCTAAAACTGTTTGTAAGAACTGAATCACGGTCTATATATACAGCCGAATAGTGCAATTTTGGTAAAAACTGTTAAGAAAAATCTCAGTTTAAAATTACATCTGCATTCAGAAATTAATCGATTTAAAAAGTAAAACTGCGGTTTTCTGAACGGAGTTCTGCGTGGAGGCTCGTGTTACGCTAGCTGACGCTGAGGCGTCTTCAGCTATGATGACTTGTGAACTCACGTTTCCCATCCATAATGTGCTCATGATGCCGTCAGCGAGAACACTCTTTAACAGACGAAGACTTTAAAACTACAAACACAAACAAACTTTCACACAAGTCGCAGAAATCCGAACAGCCGCCACACAACCGGCTTCTTTATGGCTTTAAGGGCTGCCGGAACACAGCGCGGCTGCTGCTGCTGCAGCGCCACCCGTTGGTCGGGAGTGTAAACGCAGAGAAAAAAATCCATCTGGTCACCTGCGGAACAACATGCTGCTCCCACAAATCACAGCCAGGTCACACCTGTCAGATCCAGCATTTACCCTTGTCATCAGAGCTATTCTTTTATATGCAGATGAACTGGCCCCGTAACCACCGGGGCCCCCAAGCTCCATGCTCAGTCTCTATATCCAGGATTTGTAGAAAAATAAAATGACCCATCTTCATTTGTATCCACTTCAATAAGGTTTAGGTACGTAGATTATGAGTCAGATGTGCACCATCTGGATTGTAACTTGAGAGTTTTGACTCAAATTTGTGAGTTTACAAACTCAAAGAAATGCATTTTTTGCCTTGGAAATTTGCACTTTAAAAAGGCGATTTTCTTTCATGTAAAATCTTCTAATTTATAAAGTAAAATAAAAGCTGAGCCTTTTCTCAAATTTCCAATTTTGCACTGAAGTTTTCTTTTAATAAAATCCCAAATTCTCAAGAAAATGTTCTTTTCTTTTTTTTACTTAGTATTTAGAGGTTTTCTGGAAATTAAAAAAAAATTGTGATTTAAAAAGTAAAAAATTCTGTTTTGATTTTTTTTTTATTTGATGACTTACTAATTTAAAATGTTAAAAAAAAAATTCTGATCTTTTTCCTTAAAATTTTTAATTCAGAATTTAACTTTGTAAAAATCGCTAAATGTTTTTATTTATTTATTTAATTTTCTTTTTTTTTTTTTTGAAAATGGCACTTTCATAAAGTCAAGAACTTTTAAGTTTTTTCTTAAAAATTTGTGAAATTACAAAGTCAGGATTTATGAGTTTTGTTCAAAAATGTTTTAATATATAAAGTCAGGAGTTTTTCTGACAAGTTTGAGTTAAAGTCAAACATTGTTTTTTAAAATGCGTGACTTTATAAAGCTGAGTTTATTTTTTTTTCTTCATCTTTTAATTCAAAAATTGAAAGTCTATATTCAGAAAAGTACATTTTCTCTTGAATTGAAGTCACAAATCTGAGTTCATGAAGTCAGAATTTGAATTTTTTTTTCCTCCTGATTCATTTGATCTCAAACATCAACTTCAGATCCATAAATGAACATTTTCTTCCAGATGCAGGTTGATGCATCAACACAAATGTTTTAGTTTCAAGTTAATATTATAAAGTAAATAATAATAGTTTTTTCCTGAAAATTTGCTGATTTATCAACTAAATATTTCTGAGCATTTTCTTGAAAACGTGAGTTGATTTTTTTTATAAAATCAGGATTTCAGTTTCGTCTCAAATTTACGAAAATCAATATTTTTTTTTCTGGTAAATTAAAGAATTTAAAAAGTCATAAACTCACTTTGTAGGTTTAAAGTCATAAAATTCAGATGTTTTTCTTTATTTATTCACTTAAAATCTCTCAGATTAAAGTTTTTAAAGTCAGAAAAGTTTAGTTCTGATGGTTTTTCTGGAGAATCTGAGGTTGTTTCCTGAGTTGAGCCCAGAAGGTTCTGAGGTTCTGATCTGAGTGAGTCCAAACAGCCCGTCAGCAGAGACGACACACGTCATTAGAGTCCATATATACTTTAATAAGTTCATGTTGGAGTCCCACATGTTGCTGAGAAGGTTGAGGCTGGACAACATGAATCAACAGAAAGACCAGAGCTGAAGGAGGTAAAGAAATGACATTTTAGTGTAAACCGACTCCAAACGAAGCAGACAGAGCGAGAACGGCCGTTAAACGTAAAGTAAACCGGTTCTGGACGAAGACGTCCAGAGGAGGCAGCAGATCTGAGGACGAAGACGATGAAGATGAGGTATCAAAGCTCTCTCAGTCCATCTTCTCTTTGTGGACCAGTTTGGGAGCATCAACGAAGTCTTGTCCGTTAAAGAGGATGATGGTGGCGGTGATGGCGCTGGCGGCCCCCCAGAACATCACGTAGGCGAAGGTTTCTGTCCAGGTGTCACCTGGAAGGAGGACAGAGGAGGTGAGTGAAGCAGGTCACCTTGGACCCCTTCAGGTACCTGCACAGGTGGCCTCCAGGTGATGCTAAAGCCCCGCCCCTTTGACCTCCAGTGGACTAATGTTCTTTCAGAGAACAAATGTTGACCTGCTGTTTCACCAACAAAATTACCAGAATGACATCAAGAAGATGATTTTAGGATTTTACAACTAAAACGTGATATTCTACAACAGTTGAGATTTAACGACAAAAAGTCATGATTTAACGTCAACAGTCGTGTTTTACGCAACAGTCGGGATTTTACGTTAAGTCGTGATTTACGTCAACAGTCGCAATTTTACGGCAACAGTTGTGATTCCAGGTCAGTAGTCGTGATTCTACATCAACAGTTGTGGTTTTACATCAACAGACGGTATTTTATGTCAGCAGTCGCTATTTTACATCACCAGTGTTGATTCTATGTTAACAATCATGATTTACATCAACAGTCGTGATTTACGCTACTTGTCATGATTTTACGTCAACAGTCGTTATTTTACGTTAACAGTCGTTATTTTACGTCAACAGTCGTGATTTTACGTCAACAGTCGTGATTTTACATCAACAATTGTTATTATACGTCAACAGTCATGATTCTACGTCTACAATCGTGATTTTCCGTCAACAGTCGTGATTTTACGTCAACAGTCGTTATTTTACATTAACAGTCGTGATTTTACGTCAACAGTCATGACTTTACGTTAACAGTCGTTATTTTACGTCAACAGTAGTGATTCTACGTCAACAGTCGTGATTCTACGCCAACAGTTGTGATTTTACATCAACAGATGGTATTTTATATCAACAGTCGCTATTTTACATCAGCAGTATTGATTCTATGTTAACAATCATGATTTACACCAACAGTCGTGATTTACGTTACTTGTCATGATTTTACATCAACAGTCGTTATTTTACATTAACAGTCGTTGTTTTACGTTAACAGTCGTTATTTTATGTCAACAGTTGTTATTTTACGTCAACAGTCGTTATTTTATGTTAAGTTATTTTATGTTAAGTTATTTTACATCAACAGTCGTGATTTTACGTCAACAGTTGTTTTTACCTCAACAGTTATTTTACATTGAGTAGTTATTTTACATTAACAGTCATTATTTTACGTCAACAATCGTGATTTACATCAACAGTCGTTATTTTATGTTAAGTCGTTATTTTATGTCAACAGTTGTTATTTTACGTCAACAGTCAATTTACTTCAACAGTCTTTATTTTATGTCAACAGTCGTGATTTATGCCAACAGTCGTTATTTTATGTTAAGTCGTTATTTTACGTCAACAGTCGTTATTTTATGTCAACAGTCGTGATTTACATCAACAGTCGTGATTTAAGTCAGCAGTCGTTATTTTATGTTAACAGTCGTTATTTTATGTCAACAGTCGTTATTTTATGTTAACAGTGGTTATTTTACGCTACCAGTCGTAATTTTGAGTGTCAGTTTTGTTTTGGTTTTTTGGCTCTGCTGGTCTTTATTTACGGTGAAACCAGGGCAGAGAACAGGCAGTGAACGTCTGAGGAATCGACCTGTGACCTCTGTAGGACTGAAATCAGTTTTATATCAAAAATGTGCAATTCTGCAAAAGATGCTGGGAGTGTTCGTCCAAAAGTTGTAATTTTTTTAATTTTGTGTTTTTTATGACAAAAAGTCATGATTATTTTTGAAAATCAACATTTTACAACAAAGATGTAATATGAAATTTTAAATTTGATTTTTAAATTGAAATTTGTGATTTTAGGACGTAAAATTGTCATTCTACATCAAGTAAATTTGCGATTTGGAGAAAAGACTTATTTTACAATAAAAAGTAAAATTATTAAGTTATAAAGTTTCAATTCTGTGACAACTGTGGTTCTGCAACAAAATGTTGTGATTATAGGACATAAAGCTGCAGTTATATGAAATTCACAACTTTTGTGACAAAGTTGTAAATTTGAGATTCTGATAAAAATGTACTTTTAACAACAAAAGTTGTGACATTGTGAATGTTTTATAGAAAACTTTTCTTGATTTTAGAACAGAAAGCTTCTATCATATAAAATTGATGAAAATATTTCTGAGTACTGTTGAGTGGTTTAGTTAGTAGTTTTGTAGTTTTTAGTAGTTTGTGTGTTCTGTCCATCCTCCATGACCATCAAATCATCTCAAACTGGTTCTTTGAACATCACAAAGGAACTTCTGAAGGAGAAACAACATCCAACCTGATAAAGTGACCAGTGAGGGAAAGTTCCTGTTAACGCCATGGAAACCTCCTCAGCTGGAACATCTGGAAGATTCCTCATCATGGCTTCCAGAGTTTTACCAGAACTCTTCCACCACAGCTGAGCTGCGTAGACCGACTTGGTCCACATGGATTCACTTACCAGCCATCAGAAGACAGACGATACACATGGAAAACGCCACCAGCATGACGATGGGCAGCTGCAGAGAACAGTGATGGGCAAGATTAGACCAGTTCCATCAGTACCACTAGTACCAGCAGTCCCACCACTCCCAGCAGTTCCAACAGTACCACCAGTCCCAGCAGTCCCAGTAGTCTCAGTCACCAGTCCCAGCAGTCCCACTAGTCCCAGCAGTTTCACCAGTACCACCAGTCCCAGTAGTCCTACCAGTAACCAGTATCACTAGTCCCACCGATCACACCAGTCCCAGTAGTCCCAGCAATCACACCACTCCCAGCAGACTCACCAGTACCACCAGTACCACCAGTCCCAGTAGTCCCAGCAGTGCCAGCAGTAACCAGTCCCACCAGTCACCAGTCCCACCACTCCCAACAATTCCACCAGTCCCAGTAGTCCCACCAGTCCCAGCAGTAACCAGTCCCACCAGTCCCACCAATCACACCAGTCCCAGTAGTCCTACCAGTCCCACCAATCACACCAGTCCCACCAATCACACCAGTCCCAGTAGTCCCAGTAGTCCTACCAGTCCCACCAGTCCCACCAATCACACCAGTCCCAGTAGTCCTACCAGTCCCACCAGTTCCACCAATCACACCAGTCCCACTAGTCCCAGCAGTAACCAGTCCCACCAATCACACCAGTCCCAGTAGTCCCAGTAGTCCTACCAGTCCCACCAGTCCCACCAATAACACCAATCCCAGTAGTCCTACCAGTCTCACCAATCACACCAGTCCCACCAATCACACCAATCCCAGTAGTCCTACCAGTCCCACCAATCACACCAGTCCCACCAATCACAGCAGTCCCACCAATCACACCAGTCCCAGTAGTCCCAGTAGTCCTACAAGTCCCACCAGTCCCACCAATCACATCAGTCCCACCAGTCCCACCAATCACACCAGTCCCAGTAGTCCTACCAGTCCCACCAATCACACCAGTCCCACCAATCACACCAGTCCCAGTAGTCCCACCAGTCCCACCGGTCCCACCAGCCACAGCAGTCCCACCAATCCCACCAATCACACCAGTCCCAGTAGTCCCACCAATCACAGCAGTCCCACCAATCCCACCAATCACACCAGTCCCAGTAGTCCCACCAATCACAGCAGTCCCACCAATCCCACCAATCACACCAGTCCCAGTAGTCCCACCAATCACAGCAGTCCCACAGTCCCACCAATCACCCACCAGTCCCACCAGTCCCACCAGTCCCCCCACCAGTCCCAGTCCCACCAGTCCCACAGGTCCCAGCAGTAACCAGTCCCACCGGTCCCACCAGCCACAGCAGTCCCACCAGTCCCACCAATCACACCAGTCCCAGTAGTCCCACCAATCACAGCAGTCCCACCAGTCCCACCAATCACACCAGTCCCAGTAGTCCCAGTAGCCCCACCAGTCCCACAGGTCCCAGCAGTAACCAGTCCCACCGGTCCCACCAGCCACAGCAGTCCCACCAGTCCCACCAATCACACCAGTCCCAGTAGTCCCACCAATCACAGCAGTCCCACCAGTCCCACCAATCACACCAGTCCCAGTAGTCCCACCAATCACAGCAGTCCCAGTCCCACCAATCGCACCAGTCCAGTAGTCCCACCAGTCCCACTAGTCCCACCAATCACAGCAGTCCCACCAGTCCCACCAATCACACCAGTCCCAGTAGTTCCAGTAGTCCCAGCGGTCCCAGCGGTCCCAGCAGAGACATCCAGTGAATCTGCCGGAGCAGCCGGGGCTCCAACTCACCGTCAGGAACTTCCAGTCCTTCTGGACCCGTAGAGGAGTGGCTGCATCCGACTCATCGACAGCAAAGTTCCCCAGAAAAAGGTCGATGGAGTCCTGAGAAGACAAACGTTCACCTTTAAGGGAAAAACCAGCCGTTTCTCCAGAAGATCAGGGTGTTACTGGAGCCGGGGGCCGTTCTGTCTGGGGGCCGGGGGCCGTTCTGTCTGGGAGCCGGGGGCCGTTCTGTCTGGGAGCCGTGGGCCGGTCTGTCTGAGGGCCGATCTGTCTGGAGGCCGGGGGCCGTTCTGTCTGGGAGCCGGGGGCTGTGCGCTGGTCTGTCTGGGGGCCAGGGGCCGGTCTGTCTGGGGGCCGGGGGCCGTGGGCCTGTCTGTCTGGAGGCCGGTCTGTCTGGGGGCTGGGGACCGGTCTGTCTGGAGGCTGGGGACCGGTCTGTCTGGGGCTGGGGGCCAGGGGCCGGGGGCCAGTCTGTCTGGGGGCTGGGGACCGGTCTGTCTGGAGGCCGGGGGCCGGTCTGTCTGGGGGCTGGGGCTGGGGGTCGGTCTGTCTGGGGGCTGGGGCTGGGGGCCGGTCTGTCTGGGGGCTGGGGGTCGGTCTGTCTGGGGGCTGGGGCTGGGGGCCGGGGGGGCCGGTCTGTCTGGGGGCTGGGGTGGGGGTCGGGTCTGTCTGGGGGCTGGGGATGGGGGCCGGTCTGTTGGGGGCTGGGGGTCGGGTCTGTCTGGGGCTGGGGGCCGGTCTGTCTGGGGGCTGGGGCTGGGGGCCGGGGGCCGGTCTGTCTGGGGGCTGGGGCTGGGGGCCGGTCTGTCTGGGGGCGGGGGGGTCTGGGGGCTGGGGGGGGCCGGGGTCGGTCTGTCTGGGGGCTGGGGGCTGGGGACCGATCTGTTTGAGGGCAAGGGGCCAGGGGCCGGTCTGTCTGGGGGCCGGGGGCCGTGGGCCTGTCTGTCTGGAGGCCGGTCTGTCTGGGGGCTGGGGACCGGTCTGTCTGGAGGCTGGGGACCGGTCTGTCTGGGGGCTGGGGGGCCAGGGGCCGGGGGCCAGTCTGTCTGGGGGCTGGGGACCGGTTTTGGTGGAGGCCGGGGGCCGGTCTGTCTGGGGGCTGGGGCTGGGGGTCGGTCGGGTTGTCTGGGGGCTGGGGCTGGGGGCCGGTCTGTCTGGGGGCTGGGGGTCGGTCTGTCTGGGGGCTGGGGGGGGCGGTCTGTCTGGGGGCTGGGGCTGGGGGCCGGGGGTCGGTCTGTCTGGGGGCTGGGGGCTGGGGACCGATCTGTTTGAGGGCAAGGGGCCAGGGGCCGGTCTGTCTGGGGGCTGGGGGCCGGGGGTCGGTCTGTCTAGGGGCTGGGGGCTGGGGACCGGTCGGTCTGTCTGGGGGCTGGGGACCGATCTGTCTGGGGGCTGGGGACCGGTCTGTCTGGGGGCCGGGGACCGATCTGTTTGAGGGCAAGGGGCCGGGGGCCGGTCTGTCTGGGGGCTGGGGGCCGGGGGTCGGTCTGTCTGGGGGCTGGGGGCTGGGGACCGGTCTGTCTGGGGGCCGGGGGCCGGTCTGTCTGGGGGGCCAGGGGCCGTGGGCCTGTCTGTCTGGGGGCCAGGGGCCGGGGGCTGGTCTGTCTGGGGGCCGGTCTGTCTGGGGGCCAGGGGCCGGGGGCTGGTCTGTCTGGGGGCCCCGGTTCGGTAAAGTTCAGACCCTTTAAGATCATCTGAGGTGACGCTTCATCGCAACACTTCCAGAAGAAAACAGGCTAAACAGAAACTTCATGACTTTATAAACTCGTAGACTGGCAGTAAAACAGGAACTTTGATGGATGTCCCCCAGGTAGTGACAGGGACCTTCTGTCTGCATGAACCGGTCAGAACCGGTCAGTTAACCCTAACCCTAACCCTAAACCTCCTGAGACGTCCTACCTGTCTGAAACCATCAGAGAAGTTGTTCTTGTAGTAGCGGATCATGGAGTTCCAGCCGTCCATCAGCAGCCCCCACCTGGTCCTCTTCCCCGTCCTGAAGGAGGAGACAACTTTGGTTGAACAGCAGCTACAATGAAGCCACCAGTAGAACATCTGCATCTGTTTGTGTTGTGGCATCCGTTTTTGCATTTAAGACCTGCAACACGTCCCAAAAACTGTTGCTACGGGGGCAGTTGTTACCAGAAATAAGAGAGAAACTTAAATTATGCTTCAAACATGGTGTCAGCAGGTGATTGTGAAGATCACCAGGTAACGGTCAACACCTGTGGGGACGATCCAGTTCTGTTGGTCAGAGTCTATGCAGATGACACTATCATTTATACATTACAGGTTTGCAAATTTGAAATATAAATAAAAAAAACTGAGGGCGATAGCTCAGTGGTTAGAGCTGGAGGTTCATGTCCAGAGGCTGCAGTCCTCCTGCAGCGGTCGCAGGTTCGACTCCCAGCCTGCAACCCTCCGCCACGTGACTTCCCTGCTCCTACTGCCCTGGTTTATGTCTCTCTGCTCTTAATAAAGGCCACTAAAGCCACAAAAGAAGAAGAAGCAGCAGCAGGACTGGCCAGAGACAACTGTCCAGACATCCCTGGACTTGGAAACATGTTCTGCTCTAACTGAGGAGCGCCTCAAGGCTCTGTCTGAGGACTTCTGCTTCTTCAGTCCTACATGCTGCTGGTGTTCATGAATACAGCTGTCAGTTTACATGCAGGTGACTCTCCTTCATGTTTCCCATTACAAAAAACAAATAAAGCTTTGTTTTTTTCTTCCAGCATGTTGCAAGTCTGAAATACAATGTCAACAGCCGTGATTTACGTCAACAGTCGTTATTTTATGTCAACAGTCATTATTTTACGTTAACAGTCGTTATTTTGTCAACAGTTGTTATTTTACGTCAACAGTTGTTATTTTACGTTAACTGTCGTTATTTTATGTCAACAGTCGTTATTTTATGTCAACAGTCGTTATTTTACGTTAACAGTTGTTATTTTATGTAAACAGTCGTGATTCTACGTCAACAGTTGTTATTTTACGTTAACAGTCGTGATTTTACGTCAGCAGTTGTTATTTTATGTAAAGTCGTTATTTTATGTCAACAGTCGTTATTTTACATTAACAGTTGTTATTTTATGTCAACAGTCGTTATTTTATGTTAACAGTCGTGACATAAAAAAACAAAAAAAGCTTTGTTTTTTTCCTTACAATATGTTGCAAGTCTGAAATACAAAACTGATTAATTACAAGTTGATGAGATGAAACAAAACTGCACATAACTTTATTTATTCAGTGATCATTTATACTAGGGATGCACGATAATTATCGACCCGAAAACTATCGGGCCAATAACAGGAAATTATGACGTCATCCTGATAAGTCCGATATCATGACGAATAGCCCCGATAAGATATATTTTTGTCAACACAGCAGTGCCTCGCTCCCTCTGAGCCTTGAATGACCAGCAGTGAATGTTATGTTCAAGTGACGTCGGCATAATCAGAAAAATGATTTGTCAGTAAGGAAAATCAAAAATACCCCCTCATGCCAGAAAGCAACTTGTTAACTTGAATTGACATTCGCAGTATTCTCCCACATGTTACACATAAAAAAGAAAAAAATAGAAAAGGCTGAAAGAATGACTAGCAAACGAGGGAACTTTACGTTACACCTTGAATGCAGCATTGGGCACAGTGCGCTAATAAAAAAAAAAAAAAAAACATGGAGGCGACTGCATGGAACTTCGTTCAAGTTTCAGAATAAGGTAGTTCGTTGGATATTTGTGACAAATGCTCCAAGCGAAGGAGGGAAAAATAGCGCAAGCTTTAATACGTCAAACCCGATCAGCCACCTGAAACATAATCATCGCTACAATGGAGTTTTGAAATCGCGCTAACGTGAGCTAACATGAGCTAACATGGGCTAACGTGAGCTAACGTGAGCTAACGTGGGCAGGCCAACACCAAGTCTCGTCTCCGCTGCCCTCCCCTCCCCTCTCCTCCCCTCGCCATCATCTCTCTCATCTAAAGCTTCCATGAGATTTAAAAAAAAAACCAAAACTACTTAACCTCATTTACTTTAATTAAAGGCATTCATTTCAATGGAATCACAAGCCAAAATCCTTTAAACGTAATTTCTTTGTTACTATGGAGTGCACTTTTTGAGTTTATTTACACAGACAAGTCTAACTTGTGTCAGTACATTATGACCTGTGCATTATTTTTTATTGTAATTGAGGAAGGCATATTTTCAGTTAGTAATTCTGATGCATGTATTTCCATCAGTTCAAGGAGCCTTTATTTTTTATATCAGTCAGTAATGAACCTTATTTAAGTTAATGTGAGATATCAGATAGGTTTGTTTGATAGGTTTACGAAAATGTTTGAGAGGCTTGCCAATAATTTTTCATTGGAAAAAATAAATATCTATTCATTTAAAGAGTCCAAACTATTATTGATTTTGTTGATAGTATTGATGTAATGATCTTATATACGGTTACTGGTATCAGTATCGGCCTTTAGGAGATGAAAGTTATTGGTTATCGTATCGGTTTTAAAAAACAGTTATCGTGCATCCCTAATTTATACAGTCTATCTATTCAAACTGAATAAGTGCTTCCTTTGGTCTCCAACAGAACAATGAATTTGTGAGACTCCAGAGAAACCGAAGCAGCAGGTGTTAGTCAGTGTGGTGGAGGATGCTCCGGTACTGTACCTGGTGAAGTCTGTTTTTAAGGCTCCAGTTCCAGCGTACTGGACAGCGCATGCATTGGCATTGTCAGCCCATGCTGGTTAGAAAGCAAACACACACACACAGACACAAAAAACCATGAGGACACACTCAGAGACAGTCTACTAGAGCTGTGGACAGACGTGTAGAGGACCGGTGGTGCTCGAGGGACGAGGGACGGACGTCCACGGTTACATAACATGCATTATTAATATAATATAATATAATATAATATAATATAATTGCAGTACTACTCGTAATTACAGAACCATTTATTTCTACAAATCTGCAGTTTTTCAATAAAAAAATTGACTGTTCTTCATAAAAAAAGACATTTTGTTGTGTTTTATTATAAAATGGATACTTTTGTCATATAACAGACATTTTACCATATGATCCCCCATTTGGATACATTGTAACATTTTAGCTTAATATTCCAAGTTTTAATAGTAACGTTTTCACAAAACTGCAACTATTTGACATGAAATCACAACTTTACTTCTTCAAACTGAGTTTTGTAAATTTGCAACTGATAATAAAACAGCTGCAGCTGCTGATGCTGAAACAGCTGCTGATAATGAAACAGCTGCTGATAATAAACAGCTGCTGACAATGAAACAGCTGCTGATAATCAAACAGCTGCTGATAATCAAACAGCTGCTGATAATGAAACAGCTGCTGACAATGAAACAGCTGCTGATAATAAAACAGCTGCTGATAATAAACAGCTGCTGACAATGAAACAGCTGCTGATAATCAAACAGCTGCTGATAATGAAACAGCTGATGACAATGCTGCTGAATAAACAGCTGCTGAAACAACAGCTGCTGATAAAACAGCTGCTGATAATGAAACAGCTGCTGACAATGAAACAGCTGCTGATAATGAAACAGCTGCTGATAATAAAACAGCTGCTGACAATGAAACAGCTGCTGATAATGAAACAGCTGCTGATAATAATGAAACAGCTGCTGATAATGAAAAAGCTACTGATAATAAAACAGCTGCTGACAATGAAACAGCTGCTGATAATCAAACAGCTGCTGACAATGAAACAGCTGCTGATAATCAAACAGCTGCTGACAATGAAACAGCTGCTGACAATGAAACAGCTGCTGATAATCAAACAGCTGCTGATAATGAAACAACTGCTGACAATGAAACAGCTGCTGACAATAAAGCAGCTTCTGATAATCAAACAGCTGCTGATAATAAAACAGCTGCTGACAATGAAACAGCTGCTGATAATCAAACAGCTGCTGATAATAAAACAGCTGCTGACAATGAAACAGCTGCTGACAATGAAACAGCTGCTGATAATAAAATAGCTGCTGACAATGAAACAGCTGCTGATAATAAAACAGCTGCTGACAATGAAACAGCTGCTAACAATGAAACAGCTGCTGATAATCAAACAGCTGCTGACAATGAAGCAGCTGCTGATAATCAAACAGCTGCTGATAATAAAGCAGCTGCTGACATGAAACAGCTGCTGATAATGAAACAGCTGCTGATAATAAAACAGCTGCTGACAATGAAATAGCTGCTGATAATGAAACAGCTGCTGATAATCAAACAGCTGCTGATAATAAAACAGCTGCTGATAAACAGCTGCTGATGCTGAAACAGCTGCTGACAATGAAACAGCTGCTGATAAACACCTGCTGATGCTGAAACAGCTGCTGATAATCAAACAGCTGCTGATAAACAGCTGCTGATGCTGAAACAGCTGCTGATAATCAAACAGTTTCTGATAATCAAACAGTTTCTCATAATGAAACAGCTGCTGATAATGAAACAGCTGCTGATAATCGAACAGCTGCTGATAATCAAACAGCTGCTGATGCTGAAACAGCGACTGATAATCAAACAGTTTCTGATAATCAAACAGTTTCTCATAATGAAACAGCTGCTGATAATGAAACAGCTGCTGATAATCGAACAGCTGCTGATAATCAAACAGCTGCTGATAAACAGCTGCTGACGGTAAAACAGCTGCTGATAATCAAACACCTGCTAATGCTGAAACAGCCGCTGATAATCAAACACCTGCTAATGCTGAAACAGCTGCTGATAATCAAACAGCTGCTGATAATCAGTTTCTGATAATCAAACAGCTGCTGATAAACAGCTGCTGACGGTAAAACAGCTGCTGATAATCAAACACCTGCTAATGCTGAAACAGCCGCTGATAATCAAACACCTGCTAATGCTGAAACAGCTGCTAACAATGAAACAGCTGCTGATAATCAAACAGCTGCTGACAATGAAGCAGCTGCTGATAATCAAACAGCTGCTGATAATAAAGCAGCTGCTGACATGAAACAGCTGCTGATAATGAAACAGCTGCTGATAATAAAACAGCTGCTGACAATGAAATAGCTGCTGATAATGAAACAGCTGCTGATAATCAAACAGCTGCTGATAATAAAACAGCTGCTGATAAACAGCTGCTGATGCTGAAACAGCTGCTGACAATGAAACAGCTGCTGATAAACACCTGCTGATGCTGAAACAGCTGCTGATAATCAAACAGCTGCTGATAAACAGCTGCTGATGCTGAAACAGCTGCTGATAATCAAACAGTTTCTGATAATCAAACAGTTTCTCATAATGAAACAGCTGCTGATAATGAAACAGCTGCTGATAATCGAACAGCTGCTGATAATCAAACAGCTGCTGATGCTGAAACAGCGACTGATAATCAAACAGTTTCTGATAATCAAACAGCTGCTGATAAACAGCTGCTGACGGTAAAACAGCCGCTGATAATCAAACACCTGCTAATGCTGAAACAGCTGCTGATAATCAAACAGCTGCTGATAATCAGTTTCTGATAATCAAACAGCTGCTGATAAACAGCTGCTGATGGTGAAACAGCTGCTGATAATCAAACACCTGCTAATGCTGAAACAGCTGCTGATAATCAAACACCTGCTGCTGCTGAAACAGCTGCTGATAATCAAACAGCTGCTGATGCTGAAACAGCTGCTAATAATCAAACAATTTCTGATAGTCAAACAGTTTCTGATAATCTAACAGCTGCTGATAAACAGCTGCTGACGGTGAAACAGCTGCTGATAATCAAACACCTGCTGATGCTGAAACAGCTGCTGATAATCAAACAGCTGCTGATGATGAAACAGCTGCTAATAATCAAACAATTTCTGATAATCAAACAGCTGCTGATAATCAAACAGCTGCTGACTGTGAAACAGCTGCTCATAATGAAACAGCTGCTGATGGTGAAACAGCTGCTGACTGTGAAACAGCTGCTGATAATCAAACAGCTGCTCAACATCGTTGGGCTGAAACGAAACCGTCCGGTCGGCAGTCAGAGTGGGAGGAGCCTGAGCACCACCTGGAGTCTACCTGTGCACGCGCCTGGTTTCTATGATCACAAAACACAAGCCAACCGATCAGCATGCACAGGACGTTACCGTTTTTGTAGATCTTCTCAAAGTCGGCCTGCTCTTCGATGCGCTGACCCACGTTCAGAACGCCCATCCTCTGTGGACGAGAACAACTGGTCATCAACAAATGATGCCAAAAACATCTGTGTGTTCTGATTACAGACTCAGACAGGTAACTCCTTGGTAAACTCTCTGGGCCGTTTCTAGCTGCTTGGGGGCCACTACTGAGCAGGATGGATCGCCATAGCAACCAGTGCCTCTGCAGCCCCTCCCTTCTCTGTTAATTACACTCTCATGGCTGAATTTGTATTTGACCTGTGATAAAGCATTCCTGAAAGAAGTAAAACTGACTCCAACGCCTCAGCAATAGACAGAATACATACCTGAAGCTGAGACTGCAGCGAGCGGCGGGCCAGAAGGCTCTGGATCACGTTGGTCCGGTCCAGACAGTCCATGCAGTTACTCCGGAAGACTCCGCTCTGCTGGATCAGGATCTTTCCATCCGAGTTCACCATGAAGTAACTGCACACAGAAGAAATCCTCGGTGATCTGACGCAGTGAACAGCTGCAGCTGAGAACAGCTGCAGATCAACTGAAAACAGCTGCAGATCATCTGAAAACAGCAGCAGATCAACTAAAAACAGCTGCAGATCAACTAAAAACAGCTGGTCCACTCACCCGTATTCATCCTGTGTCTCTGCCACATCATCCACTAAAATCTGCAGGCGATCCCACCTCATTTTGCTGCACTCTTTGTGAAAGTCAAAGGCGATGTAGCTGAGGAGAAAAAAGAAGGTGTCACAGTGTTATTAGGAGCAAGATTCTGGACCTATTTACTAAAACCCCCATGTGTTGGAGAGTTTAGACCTTTGAAGATGATCTGAAGTGATGTAATAATCTAATACACTTTAAGAAGAAAACAGGCTGGATGTGTGAGTCTCAAGTTGAAGTCAGGTGGAGTTAAAGTAAATCTACTAAATGTTACTAAATGTAAATGTTTCTGAGCATGACGAAGAGTTAAAACTACCTGGAGGAGGTGGCTTCAATGAGGAAAAACAGAAAACTCTGCACATCGTCACAAAATCAAAATAAAATTAATTCTGATTCTCTGACTTTATACACATGCTCACAGGAAAACTCAGAAAATGACTTTAAAGACTCAGATACATTGGAATCTATGAGGGAAAGCTCAGAATTTATAACTTACAATTTGCAATTTTTTGAGTTTATGGACTCAAAGTTTCAAGAAAAAAAAACAGAATTTCTCCACTTTTTATGCTCTCAAATTAGCTAGTAAAAAGACTAAAATTCATAAATGTTTCCATGAAACTTTATAAACTCATAAATCTTTTCAAAATAAAACAAATCTGAATTTTTGACTTTTTAAACTCACAAATTTAAATAGAAAAAAAAACCATTATTAACTAGTAAATCTTTTGAAGAAAAATTCAGAATCATTGACAAAATGACTACTTTTGCAAGAAATAAAAATGAAATTAATTCAAAAATACAATATACTGGAAAAATAAATAAGGGAAAAAATAGCAACAAGAAGTATGATAACAATCTAAGAAAAAAACTAAATGAGCAGATTTGAAAAAGGAAGAAAATGTAGATTTAGACTTTAACTTTGCAAAGCTGCTTTGCAGAAAGTTGCTATTTCTGACTTCATAAAGTCACAGATGGATCAGGAATGCCAGAACCTTCATAATCAGGTGGACAGTGACTCTGACCTTGGATCTTTGGGGCCCCCTGGTGGCTACAGGGACTCCATACTTCTGCAGAGTCTCTATACTGGAAGAACTGGTCCTGGTCCTGATAATTAGAATCTAACCTGCTCTGGTCTGTGATCCTGACGGACACCAGAAACGACTGGAAGCCTACCTGAGCATGCCGCTGCTCATGCCGCCCACCAGCTTGGCGAAGGCCTGCTCCAAGGGCTTCTCGGAGCCCTTCTGATTCACCTGTGGCAAGAGAAACAGCCTCATGAGACTTCCCGGAGCCTGTCTGTTCACCGGTACTGAAGACTGAGCCTCACCAGGTTCAGGATCGTTTGCTTCCCGTAAATGAGGGTCTGAGAGTCGAAGTGCCTCTGGAAGCCGTCCAGCTGTGTGAGGGGTTTCAGATGTCAGCACTTCAACCTCTCATTCTCTGATTCTCTCACACATTCACATCCATGATCTTACGTGATTCACGGCCTTGCTGATGATGGGTTTGGGCTTGTATTTGAGGTTGGGTCTCTGGCTCCAGTAGAAGGGCATCGAGCCTCTTGTCTAAGGATGGAAATAAAAAATACTCTTAGATTCTCAGATTTACTTTATGTCTTTGCAGACTACGTGAACCCAGGATGCTTCACTTTTCATTTCATATAATTTATGCACATTTTTGTGTTTCAGACCTGAAAAACAAACTGAGAAGCAGATGCTGGACATTTGTTTAATCAAATCCAGTCAGAAGCTGGCCGATCTGGGTGTAACGGGGGAACAGCAGACCGCTGAGAGGGGTGTTGTTATGTTGTTATGTTATGTTATGCAGTGAATGTTATGTTCAAGTAACATCGGCATAATCAGAAAAACGATTTCTCAGTAAAGAAAATCAAGAATACCCCCTCATGCCAGAAAACAACTTGTTAACTCGGTCATCATTTTGGTAGTTGCTGACTTGAATTGATATTCGCAGTATTCTCCCTCATGTTACACATAAAAAGAAAGAAATAGAAAAGGCTGAAAGAACGACTAGCAAACGAGGGAACGTTGGAATTTACGTTACACCTTGAATGCAGCCTGCAGCACAGCGTACTGATCAAAACAAACATGGCGGCGTGGAACTTCGTTAAAGTTTCAGAAGAAGATAGTTTGGTGGTTATTTGTGACGAATCCTCCGAGTGAATTCTACGAGGAGGGAAGCACAAGCTTTAATACGTAAAACCTGATCAGCCACCTACAACATAACAATCGCTTCCATGGAGTTTTGAAATCGTGCTAACATTAGCTAACGGAGGCTAATGCTAACATGCACAAGCCAGCAGCAGTCTCCTCTCCCTCATTCCTCTCATCTAAAGCTTCCATGAGATAAAAAAACAAAAAACTACTGAACCTCATTTACTTTAATTAAAGGTATTAATTTAAATGGAACCACAAGCCAAAATCCTTTAAATGTTAATTTTTTTCAGTTAACATTGCACGTATTTCCATCAGTTCAAGGAGCCTTCATTTTTTTATATCAGTCAGTAATTAACCTTATTTAAGTTTTTGTGAGATATCAAATAGGTTTGTTTGATAGATTTATGAAAATGTTTGAGAGGCTTGAATATAGTTTTTAATTAGAAAAAATAAATATCTGTTCATTTAAAGAGTCCAAACTGTTTTTGGTTTTGTTCATAGTATTGATGTAATGATCTTAGGTATGTGTGTGTGTTATTGGTATCGGCCTTTAGGAGCTGAAAGTTATTGGTTATCGGTATCGGTTTTAAAAAACAGTTATTGTGCATCCCTACTTCTGCATGATCCCGCTCAGCATCATCCTCTCTTAATTAGCATAAACGTCAGATTATATGCAGACGACGCTCTGATTTATGTTCCCAGTCAGTGCGTCATTTGTGCCGTGTGCTCCAGCTTCACATTGGTGCCTCAGTTTCGTCTCCACATGCAACAGAGTGACCCTGAATACCTCACCTGAATGTGTTCCCTCTAATTATTTTAAAATCACAAAGCTGCGTAATCTTTAAAAAAAAAAGATCTTCTCACCCGCGGGAGGATTTGAGACGGAATAAGATAAGGAGGATGGTGATGGTAATGGTGATGACAGTCTCCTTGGTACAGGTGAGTGTATATGGGCACGGACACATTTATGCTCTACACCCCCCCCTCTACTGTCAACACAATCAATCTATATTGTTTAGATTAGGGTTATAGGGTTAACCCTAACCCTGGTTTTAGTGGTTCGGCAATAAAAACCTACAATCTTGGGGGTAAAAAACTAAATAATCTAATAATAACCATTAACTGAAATCAAAGCTCATATCATCCAGCTCCACTAACTGGAGCTGAGGTCTCTGAGCTCGGAGGCGTCTGGGCTGGACCACAGCCAGTATTATGGTCTGACGTACAGTGGGGCAAAAAAGTATTTAGTCAGCCACCAATTGTGTAAGTTCTCCCACTTAAAAAGATCAGAGAGGCCTGTAATTTTCATCATAGGTATACCTCAACTATGAGAGACAAAATGAGGGAAAAAAATCCAGAAAATCACATTGTCTGATTTTTAAAGAATTTATTTGCAAATTATGGTGGAAAATAAGTATTTGGTCAATAACTAAAGTTAATCTCAATACCTTGTTATATAGCCTTTTTTGGCAATGACAGAGGTCAAATGTTTTCTGTAATTCTTCACAAGGTTTTCACACACTGTTGCTGGTATTTTGGCCCATTCCTCCATGCAGATCTCCTCTAGAGCAGTGATGTTTTGGGGCTGACGCTGGGCAACACGGACTTTCAACTCCCTCCAGAGATTTTCGATGGGGCTGAGATCTGGAGACTGGCTAGGCCACTCCAGGACCTTGAAATGCTTCTTATGAAGCCACTCCTTCATTGCCCGGGCGGTGTGTTTGGGATCATTGTCATGCTGTAAGACCCAGCCACGTCTCATTTTCAATGCCCTTGCTGATGGAAGGAGGTTTTCACTCAAAATCTTACGATACATGGCCCCATTCATTCTTTCCTTTACGCGGATCAGTCGTCCTGGTCCCCTTGCAGAAAAACAGCCCCAAAGCATGATGTTTCCACCCCCATGCTTTACAGAAGGTATGGTGTTCTTTGGATTCAACTCAGCATTCTTTCCCCTCCAAACACGACAAGTTGAGTTTCTATTCTAAAGTTCTATTTTGGTTTCATCTGACCATATGATATTCTCCCAATCCTCTTCTGGATCATCCAAATGCTCTCTAGCAAACTTCAGACGGGCCGGACATGTACTGGCTTCAGCAGGGGGACACGTCTGGCACTGCAGGATTTGAGTCCCTGGCGGCGTAGTGTGTTACTGATGGTAGCCTTTGTTACTGTGGTCCCAGCTCTCTGCAGGTCATTCACTAGGTCCCCCCGTGTGGTTCTGGGATTTTTGCTCACCGTTCTTGTGATCATTTTGACCCCACGGGGTGAGATCTTGCATGGAGCCCCAGATCGAGGGAGATTATCAGTGGTCTTGTATGTCTTCCATTTTCTAATAATTGCTCCCACAGTTGATTTCTTCACACCAAGCTGCTTACCTATTGCAGATTCAGTCTTCCCAGCCTGGTGAAGGTCTACAATTTTGTTTCTGGTGTCCTTTGACAGCTCTTTGGTCTTGGCCATAGTGGAGTTTGGAGCGTGACTGTTTGAGGTTGTGGACAGGTGTCTTTTATACTGATAACGAGTTCAAACAGGTGCCATTAATACAGGTAACGAGTGGAGGACCGAGGAGCCTCTTAAAGAAGTTACAGGTCTGTGAAAGCCAGAAATCTTACTTGTTTGTAGGTGACCAAATACTTATTTTCCACCAAAATTTGCAAATAAATTCTTTAAAAATCAGACAATGTGATTTTCTGGATTTTTTTCCCTCATTTTGTCTCTCATAGTTGAGGTATACCTATGATGAAAATTACAGGCCTCTCTGATCTTTTTAAGTGGGAGAACTTACACAATTGGTGGCTGACTAAATACTTTTTTGCCCCACTGTATCAAACTTGAACCTGAAACTCTTCATCACTCTGCGAGAAGGAACAGAAACATGACAAAGTGGTAAAAGGTTAACTGTCTTTTCTTTTTTTTTGGAACGTGTTCCAGGTCTGAAATGTAAACACGTTAATTAACAAATGGCAGAAACATCATGGGTTCACGTCTTTTCCACGGTAATCTGAGGGGGCCGTTAAACTTGCCTGTACAAAAGAAGCCTTGGCTCCCTCGTATATAACTATCTGCTCCGTCTCCACAAAGTTGGCAGCGTGGCCTTCAGAGTCGATGCCTGCAGAGACAGAGGTGAGACCAGCAGATGGGAGGACGAACAGAGACACAGATTTCTCCACATTGAACTGCTTGACTCCTTCCTAACGATGTTGGAGCTGCTGTTGGAGCTGTGCTTCGTTTCGGTAAAAATGGTTTCATGGGATTAAAGCTGGGCCTTTTCCTACTTGTTTGGCGTCATTTACGTGTGTACATTACATCACCCTTTGTTAGCTTTGAGTTAATTATCTTTATCTGATAGATTCCAGTTTCTTAATGCAAACGAAGAGTCCTCCTCAAACACCAGAGCTGGTCCTGGTGTTCCTCAGGGCCCCATACCTGGACCCCTGGTTTATATCCTTCCATTAAGACTCATCTCTATGCAGATGATACTGTCTATCCATGAAGTCACATGTGACCAGGAAGCCGGCTGGACTGCTTCCAATGACTTCCTGTTGGGTTTTTACCTCTGACGTAGTATCTGACGCCCGCCCGGAAGCAGCTCCTCCTCGATATGAGGATCCACTCGAAGATCTTCCCGTTTATGCGACACGGCTTCATGACAACGACTGGACCAGAAGGGGTCAAAGAAAACCTCTCGCTCATCAACTCGTGCCATTTTTCAGGTAATTACAAAAGGATACATCCATGAACGACGGGTAGTGCAAACTTGTGAAGCTGTGGAGGAGCAGTCGCAGTTGAGTAACAGACCAGCCACAAACATTCACCGTGAAGAGCGGTGCCGCGGGCCCGCGGGTCATGTGACTTACCTCCGGCTGACTCGCCAGGTCTCTCAGCAGATTCCCGTTCCAAACAAACCTTTGATCTGCCTGAAAATAATAAAAATAAAAACGTAAAACCCTCCGTGAGTCTCAAGAGGAAATATTCAGCTCACGATAACGGGATTATTCACGAAAACAACCCTTCCAGACATCTACAGCAGCACAGAGGACTTCTGTCTCTTCTAGCCCTCTGGCTCCCCCTGTAGGCGGTGGATAATAAACATTCCTCCAAATGAAACTGAAGCTCATACTTCAACGTGAACAGAAGTCCTCTGTTCTTCAGAAAGTGGTTTGAAGTAACATTTCAGAGGCTCGAGGAGATCTTTCTCTAGAAGTTTCCACCGTCTCCTAACCTGACTGAAATGTTTGTGACTCGTCTGGATTGATGAGGGCTGCTTCACGGCTTTTCAGGATTTACAAATCTATGAAATCTGGATTTTATTGTTATAATCTGAAATTTAAGATTCAGAATGTTTCTTTAATTTGTGTGCTGACAAACTATTTTGAAACTTCTCATAAAACCGTAAGGTTAGCCAGTTATTTAAGAGACTGAATTGAAGCGTCTTTGCATCTGTGGACATCAACCACATGACTGAAGGTCCTGCAGGATGGCTGCTGATCAGATAACAGACCCTCTCCAGCAGGCTCATCTCCTGGAAGTCGGGGCTGGTGTTGGCCAGTCGCTGCAATGTGTGCGTCAGGTCGAAGTCGGTGCAGAAGTAGAAACCGTCGGTGGTCAGGACGCTGTTGATCATGGACAGGAAGGTCTTGTTCTCCTGAGACTAGAACAAGAAAACAGAGAAACAGAGAAGCATCAGAAGCTGCCTCAGATGAGATGAAGATGAGACTCTCTGCGGGGATTAAAATCACAAACTTTACTTTCAGACGAGGTTTAGACCACAATGAATCGATCAGAAGGATCCTGAAAAGAAAAACTAAATCAGAGAGATGGCGAGAGCCGTTTCTCCCTGACAGCAAGTCAGGCTGCAGAGAGCCGCCATGACCACTGGAGGGCCTTCGAGACTCAAACAGCTCAAAATATGCAAGTTGATGACGGGTTTTTCTCTCCCAGATTTAAGGAATATCAGAAAGCCACCTGTCATTCAACAGAAAAAAAAATCTTTTTTTTTCTAATGAGTTTTAAAAGGTTATATATTCAGAGTTTTCTCTAATACATCATTCATTTTTGTGCAAATTTAGAAATTTATAAAGCCAGAAATTTCTGAATATTCTCTGTCAGTTTTATAAATATTTGATTTGAAATTTCTCAGGTTCCTTTTGTAAATTCAGACGTTTAAAAAGTCACAAATTCTGTGGGGGGTTTTTTTTCAAACTTTTGAACGTTTTTCTTTGGCAAATTTGAAAATTCATAAAGTCAGAAATGCTGAAAATTTTTTCTGTCTCTGTTTCCCTCTTAAATGTAACCATCACTCTGGATAGCCAAAAGATTTAATCTCTGAATTAGTACAGCACCAATTTCAATTGATATTCTATATTAATATAAAAAAAATATTTTTACTGTAAAATTACTAAGGAACCTTTATTATGGAACCCGCTACCATTTTTTGTGGCCCTCGCCACTGGAAAACAAGGCAGAAAAAATTAGTCGAAATGGTCAAATTTTGGTCGCATTTGGCGACCAGTTAGTCGTGATTTTATGCCCTGCCTATTGTTAGTCTAAACTATAGTGTGTTAGGGCCAATAGTCACAGCTACAGTTACAGAAATGGATGAAGACCAGACTAGAGCAGGCTGGTCTGAAACATAGACTCATCATAGCTATGCTGCTATAGGTCTACACTGCAGGGAGACACCAACATGATCCACCGTCCTGTACGTTTTCTCTTTTTCTTTCTGTATGTGTTTGTATATGTTGGGGTTCCTTCCCAGCGATGCAAACAACACACACACTAATGTGCTGCTATCAGGGTTTTTTATTTTACTGTGGCAGTAAACTCTTTCCAGCATGTGTCTCGTTCTCCCAGACGGATAACCAGAGACGGATAATGAGATACGTGGAGCAGCTGTGACCAAGTGCCGCTTCCAGGCTCAGCTCCATATTCGCCTCTACAGCTGAGCACCAACCACACCCCACAGCATAGAGACCAGCAGGCTGCCAGGAACCACTGTTACAACGAAGACATGATCTGACAAACACTGATGTCCTGACTTTCTGTGCTTAGTTTGTAAATATTCCATCTGTTTATGTGCAAGCTGTTCCTCTGTTTTCAGTCCAGAGTTTCCAGAGCTACATACTGACCTGCAGTTCCACCCTCTGACCTCCACCTGTCTATATAGATGTCATTCCAGCGTTGACCTCCACCTGTCTATATAGACGTCATCCCAGCATTGACCTCCACCTGTCTATATAGACGTCATCCCAGCGTTGACCTCCACCTGTCTATATAGACGTCATCCCAGCGTTGACCTCCACCTGTCTATATAGACGTCATCCCAACGTTGACCTCCACCTGTCTATATAGACGTCATCCCAGCGTTGACCTCCACCTGTCTATATAGACGTCATCCCAGCATTGACCTCCACCTGTCTATATAGACGTCATCTCAGCGTTGACCTCCACCTGTCTATATAGATGTCATCCCAGCGTTGACCTCCACCTGTCTATATAGATGTCATCCCAGCGTTGACCTCCACCTGTCTATATAGACGTCATCCCAGCGTTGACCTCCATCTGTCTATATAGACGTCATCCCAACGTTGACCTCCACCTGTCTATATAGATGTCATCCCAGCGTTGACCTCCACCTGTCTATATAGACGTCATCCCAGCGTTGACCTCCATCTGTCTATATAGATGTCATCCCAGCAGGGCCGTAGCACCAAATTCTGGGCCCCTACAAAGAAGGTTCTGGTGGGACGTTTGTTATAATTGTACTCACCTTTCTTTGAGAAGAAGTCTGTAAGCAGCTGACTCCCCTCATTTTGTTTCTTCTCTCTCTCTTTCCTCTCTTTACGTTTCTGAGAGCCAGATTTATATTTCTTGCAGACCCGTCGCAAGGGGGGGGCGAAGGGGGCGGTCGCCCAGGGCCCTGCGCTGTGACGTGAAGGTGTATATATAATATATATATAATACAGTATATATTATTATTTATTTTATTTTCAGTAAATACACTATTTACTGAACCTGTAATAAAAGCAACACGGCGATTGAAACGCAAACGTGATGAAAATGCAAATGAATATACTCCAGACCCAGAGCAGATGTATATAACGGACTATTTTAATGTGATAGTGGACCAGGCCCTCACTGCTCTCCATACCCGTTTTAAACAAATGCAGGTGTTTGGAAACATGTTTGGATTTCTTTTTGATCTGACCAAACTCCGTGAAATGGATGAGACTGCCTGCAAAGACAGTGCACAAGACTGAGTGATGCGCTGAGCTCGTCCGAATAAACGCACCGGACCTCTTCACGGAGTTGAGGACTTCGAGAGATAATCCCAGAGGGGACAACTACAGCACTTCAAACACTTCGTTACCTTAAAGGGATTCAAGGAATTTTCCCTAACTGTGAGATTGCGCTCAGGATCTTATTGACTTTTCCAGTGACGGTGGCATCGGGCGAGCGAAGCTTTTCAAAGTTGAAACTAATCAAAAACAATTTGCGCACCTCCATGTCACAGGACAGACTGTGCGGGCTTGCCCTGCTATTAATTAAAAAGGACATTGCATCCAAACTGGATTATAAAGATCTTATTGCTGAGTTTGCAGCCAAGAAGGCAAGGAAAGTGACTCTGACATGATCAGCTTCCGCGCAATTTACGCATGGTGAGTCCATCTGATTTGTGTGCAGTAAATATGTTGTGTATAGTTGTAATGAAAATTAACGTATATTATGAATGAAAAGTGTCCTAATCTACTTGTTTAAAATGTCAAGATGGCAAAAATAGAGTGACGAGCTGACTTGATGTAAAGCCTCCTTGCACAGTTGATTTTCCCCATTTGAAATAAATAGCAAAAAGGCTGAGACTGTGTATGATTAGGATGTATCATTCTACTACCTAATAAAAACGTATTGCAGCATGGTTATGCGTGCAGTAGAACTAGAATAGCGGTGTCCGTGCGACTGTTAGTCATGCGCAATTGCGCATCCATGTCAAACTGCAGGGCCTCGCATTTCAAGTTTGCACGGGGCCTCGCACCCCCCCTGCGACGGCCCTGATTTCTTGGGAGGTTGCGACATTATCTCTCCATCCACATACGCTAATAGTAATCAAGCTGCGCCTCACGGTGAGAAACAGCTGTTTTTGGACTTAACGATTTTGCGCATATTCCAAGGGGTGTTCACACAGAGTAATCCGTCACAACAGACTTAAGGTTTTTGGATTACAACAATATGCCATTTAATATAGGGCCCACCAAGTTTGCATTACGATCAATATCTGTCATGAAATTTAGTTTTGGTATTAACTAATATATTCAATATATAATTTTTTCCCCCTTAGCTTCCCGTGGGCCCCCCTCTGCCATGGGCCCCCCCAAGGCTGTGTAACTTTTACCCCCTGTCCGACGGCCCTGCATCCCAGTGTTGACCTCCACCTGTATAGATGTCTTCCCAGCAGGGATGGTGCTAAACCACTGCTGGGACGCTTCTAAACCACCGCTGGGATGCTTCTAAACCACCGCTGGGACGCTTCTAAACCACCGCTGGGATGCTTCTAAACCACCGCTGGGACGCTTCTAAACCACCGCGGGGACGCTTCTAAACCACCGCTGGGACAGTTCTAAACCACCGCGGGGACGGTTCTAAACCACCGCTGGGACGGTTCTAAACCACCGCGGGGACGGTTCTAAACCACCGCGGGGACGGTTCTAAACCACCGCTGGGACAGTTCTAAACCACCGCTGGGACGCTTCTAAACCACCGCTGGGATGCTTCTAAACCACCGCTGGGATGCTTCTAAACCACCGCTGGGACGCTTCTAAACCACAGCTGGGATGCTTCTAAATCATTGCTGGGACGCTACTAAACCACCGCTGGGACGCTTCTAAACCACAGCTGGGACGCTTCTAAATCATTGCTGGGACGCTTCTAAACCACAGCTGGGACGCTTCTAAATCATTGCTGGGACGCTACTAAACCACCGCTGGGACGCTTCTAAACCACAGCTGGGACGCTTCTAAATCATTGCTGGGACGCTACTAAACCACCGCTGGGATGCTTCTAAACCACCGCTGGGACGCTTCTAAACCACAGCTGGGACGCTTCTAAATCATTGCTGGGACGCTACTAAACCACCGCTGGGATGCTTCTAAACCACCGCTGGGACGCTTCTAAACCACAGCTGGGACGCTTCCAAATCATTGCTGGGACGCTACTAAACCGACTCTGGTGCGACTGCAACCATTGACTAAAATGGTATCGGTTCACAGCGGCCATCGTGCCGTTTACAGGAGCTTCAGTGGAACATTCACTGGAAAGGAGCTTTTATAAAAGGTTGTCCAGGGGACAAGTCACACATGTTGAGATGAAAAGCTTAACTTTAGCTTACCAGAAGAGCTCCAATAGCACCAACTGGCTAAAATAATTATCAGTAAGTTTTTCTTTTTTTGTGTGTGTGTGTGTTTTTTTTTACCCTGGGAGTTAAAGGTAATAGGAAAAAAAAACTCCTCTTTTCCTTTTATTCCAGGTATTTTCTCCATTTCTGTTCCTTCAGTGTCTGACAGAAAACAAACCCTTCCTCCAGCTGTGGTGACATCAGTCTTGGAGGTTCTGTTCAGGAGAACCGTCAGCGTTTCTGCTCTGTAAACAGAAACCACACTGTTCCCAGACAGGCGGCAGCAGATTAATAATTCACTGGAAACTTCACGGTGATCAGACCGCAGCGAAACCCCAGACTGCCTGACTGGTGCCCAGACGTCTCGCTGGTTCAACCTGAAGGTCCAGACCAGACACCAGGAGAGTCTGGACCTTCAACCCCTCCTAACCAGGCCCGTTTCTGTGATGAGTGTCCTTAAAACATGCCTCTTTAGGATGAGTCAGTCACACTTCTATAACTCTGGAGGACTAAATAACCTCACTAACCTGAATCTCTGAGAGGTGGAGGACCGTCTTCTTGTAAGAAATGATGTCAAAGTCCACAGCCTTCCAGACGGCGTGGCCGAGCAGGCTGCCGACGTTCACCCTCCTGGTGATGACGATCAGGTACATCCCTGCGACGTGAACCACAGCGGATTTACCGTCAACGTTCAGAGAGACGCCGAGCACAGCAACAAAGCTCAAACTGGACCGGACCGGTACCTGCTACCAGCCGAATGGTTCCCATGATGCCACATATCGGCCTGGTGACCGCCGACGGAGGGATGTCCTTTTTACCTGGGAAGGCACCACAGCAGCAACCAGGATGTTTCATAAAGACACATTTAGTTTATATACATTATTTCTCTCTCTCTCTCTCGTTCAGGTGTACCACAGGGCTCTGTATGAGGACCTCTGCTTCTGTAACTAAATTTTTCCTCTCAGCATCATTTTGTGTAAATTAATACAGATGTCAGTTTAAATCCAGATGTTCCCAGTCAGGTCAGTGTCTCTGGAGTGGGAGACGTTTACAGACCCCCCCCCTTTTGCGGTTTTACCTTTATTTAGATAGTGATTTTCCAGGTATATATTTTTATTTTTCACGAGCTTTGAAATGTTCCTTTTTATTTTTCTTTCTGCCATTCTGCATCTACTATGTCTTGGGGAGCACCGCTTCCTCGTTAAATTTTGGCGCTCAAGGGACCGAGATGTAACCGAGAGAATCCGGTCATTTTTCAAAATAAAAAAATTTTCAAAATAAAAGTTCATTCAGACTCATATAATAAATATAACATGAATAGCTTTTCTTTTTTTTTTTGCCCGGCCCGGGACCAATTGATCCACAGCCCAGTACTGGTCCGCGGCCCGGGGGTTGGGGACCACTGTTTTAATTTGTTAATTTTACAGAATTTTCCTTTTTTTTTTTTTTTTTAATTTTCTATTCTCATATTTATACACTTAATTTCTTTTATTTATTTTGCTGAATTTTCTCATTACTGTTGTAATTTTTAATATTTCCATTTCTGTTTCTTTTTGCAGCGTTTTTTTAATTTTCCGTTGTTGGCGTTTTCTTTCACCTCATTCATTTAAATTTTCCCCTTTTCTTCTTTCCTTTCCCAGTTTTTCATTTTGGTCACTTCCCATCTCCCCCCAGTTTGACTGAAGACGTCCTTTGAGTCTGTGCTGGACCGTGGACACCCAGACTTCAGTCAGTCATCGTAGACCTGAAGGTTTAAGTGGATTCAAGGAGTCTCTGCACCTGTGAGGGTCATCTCATTGGAAACCCGGTCAATCGCCAGCACCGCATCAGTGCCATCATCGCAGGCCTCCACGAAGAACTTCTCAGGGGTGGTGTGTCTGCAGGAAAACAAGAGAAAACTTTATTCAGGACTGAGGTTACCAACTTTCAACGCTCCTTCATCAACGCTGGAATGAAAACTGAGGCCTGAGGAAATCAGCAGAAACACCAACTGTGTCTGGAACCAGAGGCCCTGGTGAGCTGAAAGTGAGCCAACAAGAAGCTGATGTTGGACCTCCAACTGGCGTCCTGGACCAGTCATTAAAGACTGCAGGCTGGTAATCACACCTGGGACCGCTGCAGGACCACAGCCGCCAGACATGACCCCCAACCCTGGAGCCACGGAGCAGCAGCAGCCCAGGTGGGCTAGGGTTAGGACTAGGGATAGGGTTAGGGTTAGGACTAGGGTTAGGACTAGGGCTAGGGTTAGGGCCAAGGTTAGGGCCAGGGTTAGGGTTAGGGCGAGGGTTAGGGTTAGGGCCAGGGTTAGGACTAGGGATAGGGTTAGGGTTAGGACTAGGGTTAGGACTAGGGCTAGGGTTAGGGCCAAGGTTAGGGCCAGGGTTAGGGTTAGGGCGAGGGTTAGGGTTAGGGCCAGGGTTAGGACTAGGGATAGGGTTAGGGTTAGGACTAGGGTTAGGACTAGGGCTAGGGTTAGGGCCAAGGTTAGGGCCAGGGTTAGGGTTAGGGCGAGGGTTAGGGCGAGGGTTAGGGCCAGGGTTAGCGCTAGCACCTGGGTTAGGGCCAAGGTTAGGGCCAGGGTTAGGGTTAGGGCCAGGGTTAGGACTAGGGCTAGGGTTAGGGTTAGGGTTAGGGCCAGGGTTAGGGCTAGCACTAGGGTTAGGGCCAAGGTTAGGGCCAGGGTTAGGGTTAGGGCCAGGGTTAGGACTTGGGCTAGGGTTAGGGTTAGGGCCAGGGTTAGGGCTAGCACTAGGGTTAGGGCCAAGGTTAGAGCCAAGGTTAGGGCCAGGGTTAGGGCTAGGGTTAGGGCTAGGGTTAGGGCTAGGGTTAGGGCCAGGGTTAGGGCCAAGGTTAGGGCCAGGGTTAGGGTTAGGGCCAGGGTTAGGGTTAGGGCCAGGGCCAAGGTTAGGGCCAAGGTCAGAGCCAGGGTTAGGGTTAGGGCTAAGGTTAGGACTAGGGTTAGGGCCAAGGTTAGGGCCAGGGTTAGGGCTAGGGTTAGGACTAGTGTTAGGGCTAGGGTTAGGACTAGGGTTAGGGCTAGGGTTAGGACTAGGGTTAGGACTAGGGTTAGGGCTAAGGTTAGGGTTAGGACTAGGGTTAGGGCTAGGGTCAACCTCCGCTTTGACTGTAACAGCAGGATGAACCTGAGCACATCTTCAGATGGCTGATGTGGGAGAAGATTCAGAGCGAGTGACTTGAGTCTCAATATTCAGTAACCAGGATGTTCGCTACAGCATCAGTAACATCAGGGTCTAATGTGGGTCTGTTACACCCAACAGAGGACAAATACATCTGACTAACCATCATCAGCATCCTCGTCGTCATGAAGGAAACTGACATTTACAACAAATAAAAACCAACAAACCGAGGTGTTTCATCAGGCAAGACCACCAGCTGGGATCCTTGATCTAATTTTCCAGTCTCTTGGATCAATGAACGGTTATAAGATTGTTATAGGATTATTTTCATGATGACCCCCTTTAGCTTTAAAAGGGGGAGGAGACAGAGAGGAGTCTGGGTTTGTGGAAGAAAACCTGCTCTGGACCAGGTCCCCAGTTCCAGTCATTTTCTGAAACAGAAGCCCTGACCTCTGACCTCTGACCACTGGCCCTAAACCCTAAACCCTGACCCCTGACTACTGACCTTAAACCCTAAACCCTGATCCCTGACTAGGGGTGTGAAAAAAAATCGATTTGGCAATATATCACGATTTTCGGCCACCCAATATAATATCGATTTTTCAGCTCCTAATATCAATTTTTTTGGAAAATACTTAAATGTGGAAAAATACTTAAATGTGAAGCAAATAGTTTTGACTAGGGATGCACATCGATAACCGTTTAACCGTTAACCGATAACAGTAACTCTAACCGATTAATACTAATGGTGAATTTTGTTTTTAAGCTACGTAATTCAATCAATTTATGGTGGCGTGTCGACAGGTGCAACACATGCTTTCCATCACAGCCCACCTGAAAGCGAAGATGAAGAGAGCAAAAAGGAGTTCTGTGTGGGACAATTTCACCGGAAAGGGGAGGAAGTCATTTGCAAATTCTGCGGTACAGTACTGAAATACTCCAGCAGTACGAGTACAACGCAGTACTGAAATACTCCAGCAGTACGAGTACAATGCAGCACTGAAATACTCCAGCAGTACGAGTACAATGCAGTACCACTGAAGAAACAAGCATCCAGCATCAGACGATGGAGGACCATCGCAGCGAACTTTGTCCTCCATGATGGCCGAGAGAAAGTGTGAAGATAACGGAAAAAATCTGTTCAATAGTGGAAAAAGACATTTTGCCCATCAGTGTGGTCAGTGGTGAAGGGTTCCAGGAGCTAATGGGCTATATCGAGCCTAATTACCAAATTCCATCAAGACCGACCATTACCTGACGATTAGAGCCTCGTTTTCAGGAGAGGAAAAAGGAAGTGAAAACGCGACTTGCAGGTACTAAGTTGGTGGCTGTTACAACAGACTGCTGGACCGGGATCACAACAGAGAGCTACGGGACAATTACATGTCACTATATCGATGAGAACTGGAAAGCTAATTCTGCCGTCCTGTTAACGCAGAGCATGCTGGGTACACACACAGCTGATAACCTCACAGCTAAACTGGTTGTTGCAGTGGAGACGTGGGGACTTGGTGGGAAAGTGTCCGCATGCGTCCACGACAACGCACGTGGCAGCCAACTCTCCCGGACGGGTCAGCTGGGTCGGAATGGAATGATAACGTTTGTGTGTCGGAATAGCGGTATTTCAGGACAGTGATGTGTCTAAATGGTGGTATGTTGGAATGACAGCATTGAAGGGCATTTAAATCTTATCGGTTAACGGTTGTTAATCGTTAAAGGTTGTCGGTTAGCGGTCGTAAAAAAAAATCCAAAATGTGCATCCCTAGTTTTGACACAATTTGTCCTATGAATGATCAATATCATCTGATGAACATATACAGCAACTTGATTTTTCATCTCTACTTTTAATTTTGATATTAACTGGGTAGAATATCGCAATATATCGCGATATCACGATATTGTGATATTGTATCGTGACCCAAGTATCATGATACATATCATATTGCAAGGTCCTTACCAATACTCACCCCTACCCCTGACTCCTAACTACTGACCTTAAACCCTAAACCCTGACCCCTGACCTAAAACCCTAAACCCTGACCCCTGACTCCTAACTACTGACCTTAAACCCTAAACCCTGACCCCTAACTACTGACCTTAAACCCTAAACCCTAAACCCTGACCCCTGACCTTAACCCCTAAACCCTAAACCCTGACCTAGGGCTGGGCGATATGGCCTAAAAAAAAAATCTCCGATTTTTTCAGAAAAAAATCCCGATTCACGATTTAAATCGATTTTTTTCACCCCCTACCTAAAATCAATTTGTATATGACAAAGAAATTGTTCAAAACAAGTTTCAGTTTTATTTTGTTTAAATTTTCCCTTCTGGAGTTTCAGTTACATAAACAAGCCACAAAAAAAGAGATGGCAAGCCCTGCCTGCCATTGTGAACAGTGACAATGTAACTTTTCAGTAATCTAGTTTCGAAATGACACACAAAATAAGTAAAACATAGTATTATAAGACCCCTTTTTTGAGGTTGACAAAATAAAGTGCAAACAAAACTCTCAGTTACCTGAACATGTTTTGCATAATAAGGAGGTGCTTGTGTGGTAAACAAAAAGTATTTGGGTACTATTTTGATTCCCTGAATCATGTTAACTTAACTTAAACATCTGCATCAAATAAAATTAAAAATTTAATTTTAGGCTTCTATTGTAATTTACGAGGCAAGGCAACGTCAGAAAAATATTTGCAGCCTGGTAGCACGTACCTGGGATCCAAAACTTTGAGCAGGTGAATAAACCCCGGCTTTTCCACGGTGTATATGGGCACCATATCTCTTGCAATATACATCGCGACTGCATCCGTGACAGCTTTCCACCGGGCTCCTTTCATATCATACGAGATACACTTTGTCAACGTTTCCAAGACGGTAGGTTGTTTTTGGTGGCGGTGCTTGGGCTGCCGCGGTCGTTTTTTTCGTAGGGAGCAACACCTCTCCAACTTTACTCAACAGTAAATTGTAGTACTGCGACCTTTGGTAGCAACAGCCTTTAAACAGACTTTGCAGCGAGGTGCTGTTTGTTCTGTGTCTGACGCCACGAACCCGAACCAATTCCAAATAACCGAGGATACGTTTCTTTTCTTCGGTGTAAGATCAGCATGCTTGCTTGTTTGTGTACCTAGCGCGGGTGGGGAGGGGGGCGCGCACTCCGCGCTCTCTGACCTACGGGAGCCCAGCAGGCAGGCGCTGGTGGCGGATGTTAATAAGAAAATCGATTTTCATTAAAACAAATCGACATTAAGTACAAATTCGAATTAATCGATTAAATCGATTTATCGCCCAGCCCTACCCTGACCCCTAACTACTGACCTTAAACCCTAAACCCTGACCTTAAACCTTAAACCCTGACCCCTGACCTTAAACTCTAAACCCTGACCCCTGACCTTAAACCCTAAACCCTTACCACTGACTCCTAATTCCTAATCAATGAGCGCAGGATGACATCACATCTAAATTACATTGTTCTGAAGAGAGAAATTGAACCTCTGAGACCGTCGCAGCAGCTGAAAGCTCGATCTGAACTCCTCCGTCTCACCTGAGTTTTTCCAGAAAGGGGCCCCAGACCATAATGCTGCCCAGGGGCCCCTAAAGGCCAGAATCAGCCCTGATCCTTCTACTTCATCTTAGAGGTTCACTGGTTTGGCAGCTACCTGATTTAAAATGTCACAGAGACCCGTAATCGTGGAAGGAGCTTTCCTAACTCAGCTCTAAAGCCCTGCAGCAGAAAAATGAAGGTCCTGTTCAGCGACGCTCAAAGATCAGGAGGACGTCTGGAGATCAGGATGATGTGGTGCAACAGTCAGCTGCTGCAGAAACAACAGCTCTATTGTTGCCTTCATTAATCCAGACTGAAAAATGACTGGAAATGTTCCTGACTGTTCAGCATCCAGCCAGGAGGCTACAGACCTCCAACGACCAGGTGAAGGTAACTTCCAATAACTTCCTCATCAAACACAAACATCTGCAAGTTAAACACCAACATCTGGAGGCCAAACACCAACATCTGCAGGCCAAACACCACATCTGGAGGTCAAACACCACATCTGGAGGCCAAACACCAAAATCTGGAGGCCAAATACCACATCTGGAGGCCAAACACCAAAATCTGGAGGCCAAACACCACATCTGGAGGTCAAACATCTGGAGGCCAAACACCAAAATCTGGAGGTCAAACACCAACATCTGCAGGTCAAACACCAACATCTGGAGGCCAAACACCAACATCTGCTGGCCAAACACCAACATCTGCAGGTTAAACACCAACATCTGCAGGTTAAACACCAACATCTGGAGGCCAAAAACCAACATCTGCAGGTTAAACACCAACATTTGGAGGCCAAACACCAATATCTGGAGACCAAACACGAACATCTGCAGGTTAAACACCAACATCTGCAGGTCAAACACCAACATCTGGAGGCCAAACACAAACATCTGCAGATCAAACACCAACATCTGCAGATCAAACACCAACATCTGCAGGTCATACACCAACCTCTGGAGGCCAAACACAAACATCTGCAGGTTAAACACCAACATCTGGAGACCAAACACCAACATCTGGAGGCCAAACACCAACATCTGGAGGCCAAACACCATCATCTGCAGGTCAAACACCAACATCTGGAGGCCAAAAACCAACATCTGCAGGTTAAACACCAACATCTGGAGGCCAAACTTCAACATCAGGAGACCAAACACCAACATCTGCAGGTTAAACACCAACATCTGCAGGCCAAACAACAACATCTAGAGGCCAAACACTAGGGATGCGCGCAATTAGTCGTCTAACCGATTAAACGTCCGCCCACTTACTAGTCGGCACCAGAAATATTAGTCGTTTAAACCAATTTGTGTTTTATTCATGTACAAAGCCGCTTAACTGTCATACAGCCGCCCGCCACTAGTCGGGGCTACAGAGCCGTCAGACAGCAGCCCCCCCTCTCTGAGGCAATGCTCGAGTAGACTGGAGTTTTAAAACGGCACGGTGGGAAGATGGCCTCTCGCAAAACCAGCGCTGTTTGGCGGTACTTTAATCTAGAAAATGAAAACAAGGTAGTATGTAGACTGTGTCAGAAACAACTGGCATACAATCACTCGACTGGAGCAATGAGCAACCACATTCAACTCAAGCATTTGGATGTTAATCTGCACGAGACGACGGCTGCTGATGCTAGCGGTGCTGCTGATGCTGCTGATGCTAGCGGTGCTAGCCACACTCAGGCCGATTTGACATTGTTTACCTGGAGACGTGTTCTCCCGTCCGGTCTGAGAGATTTTAGATGTTTGTTAAATTTTACACTCATATTGAACTGCGCATAGAGCTTAATAATTCAGCAGCAATTTATCTTTTTTAGATGTTACATTATTTGTTAACTTTAAGTGAGTTTTTGTCGGATGTGCAGGGTTTATATTCATACTGCACGGCGCAAAATGCTGCTCGTTTCGGTTGAAATTTAATTATAATTTAGATGTTTTATTAACTTGAAAGTGAATTGAAGCAATAATTTTTGTCAGATAATCTGCAATATTCAATGTGTCAGAGGCAATTTATTTATTTTGGTGGTTAACGTTTGACTGAGTTGCCTTCATGTTCATATTCATTCATACTGCACGATGCAAAGTGTCTCGTACTTCAGCGGCATTTAAAATCCGACATGGTTGTTGAACATTGTGATTAAAGGCTTAAAGAACTCTTGTTACACACAATATATTTTGGGACAACGTTTCAAATTCTGTTTCGATGTTTCAATAAATTGTGCTAAATTTTCACTGTTTTCTGAGTGTTTTCCTTTTTTTTAGACTAGTCGACTAGTCTTAATTAAAATTTTCGTTTAGTTGACAGGGAAATTAGTCGCCAGGAACATCCCTACCAAATACCAACATCTGCAGGCCAAATACCATGTCACCACTCGCCTCCATGTCAACGTCCACTCGCCTCCGTGGACGTTGACATGAAAATGAGTGGACATTGACACGGAGGCGAGTGGACGTTGACATGGAGGCAAGTGGACGTTGACATGGAGGCAAGTGGACGTTGACATGGAAACGAGTGGACATTGACACGGAGACGAGTGGACATTGACACGGAGACGAGTGGACATTGACACGGAGACGAGTGGATGTTGACACGGAGACGAGTGGATGTTGACACGGAGGCGAGTGGACATTGATATGGAAACGAGTGGACGTTGACATGGAAACGAGTGGACATTGACACGGAAACGAGTGGACGTTGACACGGAGACGAGTGGACGTTAACATGGAGACGAGTGGACATTGACATGCAGTGGCGGCCTGTTGACTAAAAGGCACGCACGCTCACGTGCACGTCCAATGCAAAGTTATTGGAATATAAATACCGTGAGACATAAAAGCGTCCCATGTCCCATGTCCCGTGCAGGTTGTACCGAACCGTACCATATTTTACCCAGTACAGTTGCATCCCTAGTACTCACTCCATAAGTACTACATATTCTTACTGCGTAGTGGCATGTACCTAGAAGTATGTCCTCTTGCTGAATAGTAATATATATTCTTACTACATAGTAGTATGTACGTAGTAGTATCTATTATCTACTATGTACATAGTAGGATGTACTCTTACTGCATACTAGTATGTACTCCGACCGTGTAGTAGTATGTACATAGTAGTATTATGTACTCCAACTGCATACTAGTATGTACTCCTACTGCGTCATAGTTGTACATACTACTACACAGTAGTACATAGTACATACTACTATGCAGTAGTATGGACAGTAATGCTGAGTATCAGCTGTCAAATGTCCAACCTCGGACTGAGGTTGCAGTGCTTTTAGACTGGTTAGACTGGTCTGATTGGTCTGACTGGTCAGACTGGGCGCCTCCCACCTTCCATCAGGTGCATCAACCGGGGCGTGTCGGGAAAACCAGGACTTTTCACAGAGAAAACAGTTATCAAAGTTAGGTTTTCTGACCTGACTTCCTACTCATCATGAAAATAAACCTGTGGTGACGTCATCACGTCATCACAGTTTCCATGACTCCGTTTTAACGTCAAAGATCAGGAACCGGAGCATTTGAACACCAGACACACCTGGTCAGAGCTACCTGGAGATCCTGTACACCTGTCTGAGCGCGGCCACGCGGGGTTTCTGGCTGACGTCCGTCACGAAAACGCGAATAAACGGAAGAATAAATGAATGACAGCTGAGACTCGTCTGTCGGCAAACTTCGGCCGCTGCGTCATCTGACGGCGCTCGCGCCGGAGTTGAAGCGGCAGCGCGAGCTCGTCCGTCCCGCAGCCACGGTCGCAGACAGTCGGAGCGCGTGTCCGTGTCGGCGGGACGAAAAGGATTTGCGTTTCTTCAAACATACTTACAAATTGTATCTTTCGTAGGCGGTCGCCATTTTCCTGCCGACTGGCTGACCTCGGCGACGTCGGCAGGAGTCGGTTGCGTGCTGACGTCATCGGGGAGCAGTGCGTGTTGCCAGGTTCGCCGCGAAGTCTCGGCTTTTCAGTAAAAATGAAGATTAAAATGGCAAAAATAAACCTTATTTTTCCACGAGGTGGTTTGAAAATAATATCTCTAATGTCATGTTATTATTTGACAAATATTTAAGTGCACCTTGGGCAGCACGGTGGCTTAGTAGTTAGCACTGTTGCCTCACAGCGAGAAGGTTCCTGGTTTGAACCTCGGCAGGGGGGGTCCTGGTTTGAACCTCAGGGCCTTTCTGTGTAGAGTTTGCATGTTCTCCCCGTGCTTGTGTGGGTTCCCTCCGGGTACTCCGGCTTCCTCCCACAGTCCAAAGACATGCATGTTAGGTTAATTGATAATTCTAAATTGCCCGTAGGAGTGAATGTGGTGTGAGTGGTTGTTTGTCTGTGTGTGGCCCTGCGATGGACTAGCGACGTGTCCAGGGTGTACCCCTGCCTTTCGCCTGTAGACAGCTGGGATAGGCTCCAGCAGATCCCCATGACCCTTCAAGGATGAAACGGGTATAGATAATGGATGGATGGAAATATTTAAGTTTCTTATTTAAGTTCTTGACACATCTTGGTTTGACACCTGCACAGGTTGAGTCCAGGTGGAGCTTAAGCTCCTCCCCCATTGACCTTCAACCCGACAGGTGTCCTTCCAGCTGTGGAGCAGCTGGTTGGGTCTGACATCAAAAAGCTGCTGTTTTTCATCAAAATTTAACAACTAGAATGAATAATTTTACTCAGTGTGCGAACCATACCGTGACGCCAGGGGGGGCCTAAACACGTAGCCTACGGGCACCAAATCTTAGAAAAATGCATCACATTTCCATAGGCCTATTTAACTTATATGAAAAAAACATGTCAAATTACCTTCAGAAAAGTGACCACAGGGGCCTAGGGTCAGCTGGCTTTGCTTTGCGTCCACCAGCCCATGATGTTGAGTGACGATGACCGGAATTGATCCAGGTGATGATATAGGGCTCTGGGTCGAATCCCTCTAACGGAGGTCCATTGAGATCAATAAAGAGCAAAGATGAGAGGCTGGTTTCACTCAGCCTATTGCGGGTCTTGCTGTCAGTGTCATTAACGGCTGAAAAGCCTCGTTCGCACTCAGAAGAGGTGGGTATATACAGTTGTGTTCAAAATAATAGCAGTCTATTCAAAAAATTGAGTAAAGCCCAAAATCCTTATAATGGTTTTTATTTCCATGCATTGGCAACACTGCACATTATATTCTAAATCAAAACATGAAGAAGCAGAAATTCTTTACTCACTTTACAGAAAATGAAGAAAAATGAACATTGGGCTGTTCAAAAAAATAGCAGTGTCTGCATTTTACTTTACAAACTCAAATATTTACTGTATAAACTGAAAAATATCCAGGATTCAGCATTCCTATGAATCACTAAACTAGTATTTAGTTGTATAGCCACTGTTTCTGAGAACCGCTTCACATCTGTGTTGGATGGAGTCGACCAACTTCTGGCATCTGTGAACAGGTATTCCAGCCCAGGATGATCAAAGACTCAACTAAAACTCACCTCAAACTCACCTCAAACTCAACTCAAACGTTTATTCTTGAACCGTTTAAATTCTTAAATGAACTTTCTCCCTGAAGCTGCCTGTTAGATCCTGTTAGATCTCGTGTTTAATCGGTTGTTTTCTGTTCATATGTTTTCATCTTCATAGACTTTAGTGTGTTATTATCTGTAATATATCTGTGTTGTTGTCAATTTATCTTTTGTTAAAAAAAAAAAAAAAAAAGTTGTAAGGTTTTCGGATGCAGCCTGCGACAAACCTGGCAACCCAGAAGAGGCACATTGACATCTGGGACTTGTAGTTTGATGTGGCTGTACAATACATTAAACGACAAGTCCCAGAAGAGGCGCATTGACATCTGGGACTTGTAGTTTGATGTGGCTATACAATACATTATCCAGCATTCCTGGGTTCAATCTTGCTCTTCTGCAGTTTTATTTCCAGTCAACAAACATCTGACAGGTGGACTGACGCCACCAGAGGGGTGTACTACGAAGCAAGTTGGACACAGCCAGGCTTTCTTTGGGTGAGCTGGCTTAACAAAACTGAAACTCGCCATCAGAGATCATTGGTACCACGACGGTGGTTATCAACGACGGTGGTTATCAACTATCTTTGTTAATCGCGGCTTTCTGCTTTCTGCTCTGTGCGCGTTCACATAAAAGAGGGCGTTTGACGCGTCATTTGACGCCTCTTCCGGATCAAATGGATACATGGCGGTCCGTATATTTCAGTCAGGAGGAGCAGGTTTTAATAATACCTATGAGGATTTCAAAGAAATTTTTACGGCCAAAAGCAATACTGTAGGTGCAAATAAAGCCAGAGAGGAGTGCTGGCAAAAATTGCAGATCGTGTAAATTCGTAAGTTATATTTATTTCACCACTTAATGCACCTTAATTAATCTCCCTCCCTCTTTTAGAGCGCTTAAACTTTAAACTTAATGCAGCAGATTTAAACATTATGTAGGTCTGACTGTCCCATTATGAATGATAAATGAAAATCACTTTAGTTTTTTGCTAAATCAATGTGAAATTAATTTAAGATTTAATATTATCTGTGATACCAATATACACTCACCGGCCACTTTAATAGGTACCCTATCACCCTGAGGAATCTTATGAATGAATTATATTACAACATTTCACATGAAATTCCACGTCACACTGATTATCAATATAATGGACTATTAATTTATATTACCTGCGATTTTGTAAAACGCTTCTTTTATTTGAAGCATGGGCAGATGGCCAGGGAATACTACAAATATATTCAGCAGTTCAGTAAGAGCAAGTACAACCTTTATTCCAGTATTCTGGCTCAGATTTTCTGCATCACCAACTGAATGCATGTAGGTTCCCGTGGCAAAGAAACGCACACCGTTTGCGCTACTGTGAGCGCACGGCTGCGTTTGGTGGCGCTGCCAATATATGGCTCTAGCAGATTACAAATGTAACGTATTCCCTCAGCTGGAAATCTATAGCGTTCATAGAGAATATGGTCATGGGAAGCCAGCAGATCAGTCCGGTCTCTGAATACTCTCCCTCCATTGCACAATCCTGGCGCTCAGGTCAACAGGATTGGGTGAAAGTGAAAGGGTGGCGCTTTTTATAGCCGATTTGAGCCTAAACTCTGCACATAACCTGCTCCGGACCAGGTTAAGCTTGCAGAGTAAGTTACCATGGTGATCTAGCCAGGTTAAAAGAGAGCCACCTTCGTGGTACTGGAAATCCTGGTTTTAGACTCAACATACCTCGCTAACCCTCTAATCTCGCTTCGTAGTACACCCCTCAGGTGGTCTGGAGACACAATCGAGACCACGTTTGGTTCAGAGAAGATACATTCTGCTGAAAGTCAAGTAGTAAAAGTCCAGAGTGACAGTGGAGTTGAAACCCTTCAGAATGATTAATTCGTCTGTTAAATGTTTAGGAGAAAACAGGCTGGTCTTCTCTTCTTCTGGTCTTCTCCAGTGGCTTCGTTCTAATGTTCTGATATATCGTTTACTGTTTATTTTAAAATACAGTGTCTGCAAAACTTTATTGTTTAGATAATTAATGTTATAATGTTGACAGTTTGATGAATGTCATTCAACTTGATAATGGTGATTTTATTGTGATTGTCATGGACTAAACTGTGCTGATTGCTGGTCACTTTGAGCACAACTCTCTTGGAATGATGGACTGATGCTTTCCTCAGGAAAATTAATAAGCTGTCCACAGACACTTATAACTTTTTACCAGAGGGCGTGGCCGCAGTGATGCAACGAAGTTTGATGTAATTTTGAAGACTCGCCATGAAAGAGAAATGGGCTGTAACTCGGCCATACATTGTTTAATCTGGTTCAAAACAGATGACTATGATTGTAGCCTCATCCTGAACACATAGAACCTGTAATATTGAGGAACGGTTGTAGCACCACCTATTGGCAACAGGAAATGTCATGTTTTATTTTAGGCATCCCTGCTCCGAGTGGGTTGAGCCGACAGACCTCAAACCAGATTAAATCAGTAGTAAAGACACTGAAGATGACTGACAGTGAAAACTGTAACTTTTTATCAGAGGGCGTCGCCGTGAGAGGACGGCGGAGTTTGATGTCCCGTCATGGATGGAAAAGTTGTTCTAACCCTGCAAAATGCAGTCAGGTGTACCTGCTTCCTCAGACTGCTAAAAGAAGAGGTGTCCGTTTCAACCACAACACCAGAACCAGCATTTAACCTCTGAAGAATTCAAAAGGCAGGTGTAGCAGGGCCTTGATAGCTTCAAATGAAAAAAAAACTGCTGTTTCCTGCTGAAACCTGACAAAGGAATGAGCACAGACCTGAAAAATCAACTGTGAAAGCAAAGTTTACCACAGGAAGTAGGACTTGGTACCCTGGACTGAACAGACATCTGTCTGCTCTACCATCAAACAAAAACATCTTGATGTCACAGGTACATTCATTTCATATAAAACTAGAAAAAGACTCAGAGAGCGCAGACCTCCACCAAGTGCAAGAATTATCGAAAATTTGAAAGTGATCCAGAATCCAGGATTTCTTCCGGATCACACCCAAAATGAAATCAGTTCTTCCGTTTCACATTTCTGACAACTCCTGAAAATTTCATCAATATCCATCCATAACTTTTTGAGTTATCTTGAACACAGACAGACAGATGAAACATAACCTCCTTGGCGGAGGTAAAGATAAATAATAAAATAATCACTCAGCGTTTTTGAAACTACAAATTCACTTTCAACTGAGTATGTGTGTTATAATGATTGGGAAATTATAAAAAGACTGACATTCGGATTATTGGTTTATTTCCTCTTATTGGTTACTTCAGTGCAGCTCCATCTAGTGGCACAGATGTGTAATGACAACAGAAAGTCTATTCCTCGATTATAAAATGACCCCCATTTTTGAGAATATGATTTCTAGATTAAAATATCATCCTATATTTGGGTCAATACCGTAGTTCATAGTTCAAATATTATAGTATGTGATTCCAGCGCCGCCATGCTACCTGAACTGCTGCACAAAGACATTTCAGGGTCACTAAACTGGACAATTAAATATTAAGAACAAATTCAGTCCCGTGACCTGTTCTTTCCTTTTTGTATTCTTGATCCAAGTCTAAAATTGAAATACAAAAAAAAAACAAGCTTTTTTTTCTTTTTTTGTGTGTTAGATTTAAAAAATGACAAACAAAATAAAATGTCACTTTTTAATTTTTTAAAATTTTTGATTAACAATTGAAAATGGAAAGAATGATTGATACACGGATTGGTAAAATTACTGAACTTTAACCTGGGCACTTTTTTATTTTAAAGTTCTCCCAGACGTAGGATTCAACAGAAACAAGGTTATTTGTAACAACTGACAAGTTGAACTCCCCGTTAAAAGTTTCTGCTGTTACCTCAGAAATGTTAATGTTCTGATTGTGCTGAACCACAATCATTTTGTTGGATTTTGTTTGTAGACTTTTTTTATTTTTCATAAAAACAGGATGACATTAATGTCCTGGCAGTGGCAATAAGCTTTATTTTATTTTACATTTTTTAAGATGAGATTTATACTAAATATGTGTTACTGACAAGTGCTGATGTTAAAAGTGTTTGAACAACAAATGTTATGACACTTTAGTTCATATGGCAGCAGAACATTTCAATAAAAGTGACCTTTGCACTACTTTTGAATTCATTATTTGATTTTCCGTATACAATGCGATTAATCGTGATTAATCAGGGAAATAATGCGATTAATCGTGATTAATCAGGGAAATAATGCGATTAATCGTGATTATCATTGTTGCTCAGCCCTAATTATATTATAGTTACTATAGCTTTGTTATATTATTATTATTGCATAGTTGCCAATTTATACTGTAGGCTACATCTTCTTTTATAATTTACTTTGAAGTCCAATTAATCCAAATTTCTGTACATATGACATCAACTACTGATCAGTTGAGTTTCTGGAGGAGAACGTTGAGATGAAGTTTCTTCGTCCAACAGAAAACTTTCACTATGAACCTGAAGAGACAAAAAATGAAAGATCAGGAAACAGAAAACAATCATTTCAACTTAACATTCAAGGAGTTTCTTTTCTAATAATTCTGATGTGAATGATCAATAATTTGGTCATGTGAGAACCATTTGTCTTAGTTTTGACTTATTTCTGCAGGTTAACACTGGGTTGTCTGTGACATCCAGATGTAAAGAGCTGCTGAAATAATAAGCAGTTTCTCTTAATAATCTCATTTATTTTATATTTATTAGCTATACACATCCAGAGAAAAACTTAAGAGTCAGTCTTCTTTTACAGTCTTCAAAGATTCACAGATGTTTAACGGGAAATTTAAAAAGGCTCATCGAGGGCAGTATTTAACATTTTGTTCAGCGTGTAAAGAAACTCACTATGTTCTTGTGTTTGTTGGTCATTCAGGCTTCAGGAAGCATCTTCTCGTTGCTCTCTTGGCTCTCAGCTGTAAAGTGAAAGACAGCGTAATTCAATTCAATTCAATTCAATTTTATTTATATAGCGTCTGTTACAATGACAATTGTCTCTAGGTGCTTTACAGAGACCCAGAGCATGACCCCCGAGCAAATATCATTAACTAAAATTATAATATTAAATCCAATCAATGATAATGGCAGGTAAAAAACTCCCACGTAGAAAGAAAAAAAACCTTTATACCAAACAGTGGCAAGGAAAAACTCCACTTTAAGAGGAAGAAACCTTGAGCAGGACCTGGCTCATATGGGGGGACCTTCCTGCCGAAGGCCAGCCGGGTAGAGAAAGAAAAGAGGGGAGACAGGACAGAGAGAGGATGGAGGACAGAGAGAAGATGGAGGACAGAAAGAGGATGTAGGACAGAGAGAGGATGGAGGACAGAGAGAGGATGTAGGACAGAGAGAGAGGATGGAGGACAGAGAGAGGATGGAGGACGGAGAAAGAGGATGGAGGACAGAGAGAGGATGGAGGACAGAGAGAGGATGGAGGACAGAGAGAGGATGGAGGACAGAGAGAGGATGGAGGACAGAGAGAGGATGGAGGACAGAGAGAGGAGAGCACACAAATGACTAAATACAATGACCATATAAACATAAACAGATGGAGGCAGCAGCACTGGGATGAGATGGCCAGAGGACCAGGTCGCCGATCACCACGCCAGTCGGCACCCAAACACAAGTGGAGGAGAACCCCGGGATGGACAGAGGATGGAACTGCAAGTCAGCATGAAACCCAGGAAACTCTGGCCTGCAAATACACAGAAAGAAAAGGGGGCAGAACCAGCACAACAAACACAGGAAAGTAAAGAAAATGGAGCACAGTTTCAGTAACAGGGTGCTCCCAAATAATTATAAATGAGCTGGAGGAGGAGGAAGGGAGGAAGAAAGGGAAGAAAAAGGAGAAGAGCAGTGGAGACACCACTCAGGTCATGCTGGTGTCCCCCTGTAGCGTAGGCCTATAGCAGCATAACTATGACGAAGCTGTGATTAAGACGAGCTACTCTAGTCTTACTACTGCAACTATAGTTATAACTATTAGCCCCTACACACTATAGTTTAGACTATCTGTAGGCTTTACTGAACAGAAATGTTTTCAATTTAGTTTTAAAAATGGAGGTGGTATCAGCCTCCTGAACCCAAACTGGTAGCTGGTTCCATAAAAAAGGTGCCTGGTAGCAGAAGGCCCGTCCTCCAAACCTACTTTTAGATATTCTAGGAACGACGAGTAATCCTGCACTCTGAGAGCAGAGAGCTCTATTAGGAGCATAACATGCTATCAAGTCTTGTAAATAGCGCGGAGCTAGGCCATTAAGGGCCTTATATGCGAGAAGCAGAATTTTAAACTCAATTCTAAATTTCACGGGAAGCCACTGGAGGGAGGCTAACACGGGAGAGATGTGATCTCGCTTGCGGATTCCTGTCAGCACCCTCGCTGCTGCGTTCTGGATCAATTGAAGGCTATTCAGTGAGCTTTTCGGACATCCCGCTAACAACGCATTACAATAATCCAGTCTAGAACTGACAAACGCGTGGATTAATTTTTCGGCATCACCCTGGGAGAGGATGCTCCTAATCTTGGCAATATTTCGGAGATGAAAAAAGGCAGTCTTGCAAACCTGATTAATATGCTGCTTAAATGACATATCCTGATCAAAAATGACCCCAAGGTTTTTCACAGCTGTGCTGGAAGCCAGCGTTAACCCAGTCAATCCATTCCTCAGGTGTTTGGGACCAAAGACAATAACCTTGTTTTATCTGAGTTTAGAAGCAAAAAGTTAGAGGACATCCAGGACTTAATGTCATGAAGACACCCTTGAAGTTTAGCCAAAGGTTTTGTTTCCTCTGGTTTCATAGATAAGTACAGCTGCGTAGCATCAGCGTATCAATGAAAGTTTATGCCATGGCTCTGGATAATTTCCAAATGAATCTAAGAGAGATGTAAAGGCTAATTTAAAGCTGTCACTGTCAACATCCATGTGAATGTTAAAGACACCCATTATGATGACTTTGTCTGAGCTGAGCACTAAACCAGCTAAAAAATCTGAGAACTCAGACAGAAACTCCAGATAAGCACCAGCAGGTGGCCGGTACACCACTACTGTAACAGACTGTGAGGACTTTTGAGTTTTGGACCGAGGAGGTGTGTCCCTCGGGAGTTGCCGTAGGCAGTGTTGGATGAGTTGATGCGGGGATGTTAATAAAGGGCAGAGTGAGGCACCTGCCGGACCTGCAACATCGTCTCCGTCTCGTTTGTGTCTCTGATGTTAAATATACAGCGTAGACGAACCAAGAACGCTCGGTTACATTGGTGGCAGCGGTGGGATTTCTCTTAATCGCTGTTGTGAGTTCTCTGTCTATTTTACTGAGTGTCGGGCCATGGTCGCGCCGTAACTCGCGTGTCATTAGTTTAGCTGCCCCAGTATAGCTAGCTGCTTCCCGCGCGCGCGCGACTACTTTCTGGACATGTGGCTCGGAGACGAGGACCCTTTCAAACCCAACAGAAGGTTGTTGGATGGACATGCGTGCTGTAGTGATGTTAAAGTGGATTTGCCCGCTCCGTTCTCTGGCGACGGGAGCCAGAGCTTCCTCGGCTGGGCGTGGCAATTGGAAGTTGCTGTCGGCGCGACGGTAGGGAGCGGCCGCAGCCACGACGTGGAGCTGGTGAGGATTCTACCCACGCGCCTCAGCAAATCGGCTTTCCTGTTGTGGGACAGCCTTCCGCTGGTGACAAAATCGGATTATACTGCTGTCAAAGAGAGACTTGGAGCGGCCTTTGGACAGAGACAGTTTATGGATCGCTTCAGAGCCAGTCTGTCTGCTCGTGTGCGTGCCCCTGGAGAGAGCTTGGAGGTGTACGCAGCAGATGTGAGCCGGCTGGTGGTGGAGGCGTTCCCGGATTATGGTGACATCGCCCAGAGAGAGGAGAAATTTCGGCGCTTCCTGGCGGGTCTGGACCCAGCGCTGAAGGCTAAATGTCTCGAACAGGGCGCAACGGACATGGAGGAGGCCCTACAAATAGCAGAGCGCTGTGAGAACGCCAGGATGGCCTTACAGAGGGACTGTGTGAGTACAGGTGCAGCTATCAATGCCAATGAAAGCCTGTCTGTACAATCTGTATCAGTCTCTGAAGGCCTCCAGAAGGCTGTTGCCAAACTGACTGAGGAAATGTATGCTATGAGAGTGGAAATGAAAGAAATGCACGAGGAACACCAGAGACTGCGGGCGAGGGACATTGACATGAGGGGACAGAGGCTGCACTCACCCCCGGATAGCTACTGTAACTGCAGCTGTGGTGAAAGAGGCTGCCAGTCGAGGGGCTTCCGTGGTGGACACCGTGGCCGCTCCCCTGATCATGGACAGCCCCTGCACCGAGGGCGTTTTCCATCACGGGATTATTATTCTGACGCAGTAGGGGTGCCCTCTACTACGGGACCACCGGGGGGCAGGAGTCCTAGCCCGAGTTGGCGGGCCCGACGCGAGGAAGAACCAAAGAAACGAGGGGTGCATTTCCTACCACGGCGACGGAGTGTTGAGGATATCCATCAGGGAAACAGTCAGTAGCTGGCGTTGAGGCCCTGACGCCAGCTGACCTGACTGAGGGCCCTGTATTTCAGAACTCTGCCAGGGGCGCTGTTAACGGGGACCGTAGCGGACACCCGACTTCTTTTGTGAGGGGTGTGGTCGAAGGTACGGAGGTTAATGTGTTGGTAGACTCAGGAGCTTCTGTGTCGCTGATTAGCGCAGATTTCCGCATGTCAGTTCCTGCCCTGCGAAACAGGCCACTGAAAAAGAACTATATTGACTCTCGTGCTGTAAATGGACAAATGCTAGACACATTGGGCACCATTGTGGTTACCTTCCGTCTGGGCGTGACCTGCTGGCAGCACACGTTCCACGTCCTAAGGGAATCCACCCAGTGTGTACTGCTTGGATTGGACTTTCTCACAAAGAATTCTGCACTACTGGACTTAGGGCGGGGTGTGTTACAATTGTGGGACATGTCTATTCCCCTACTCTGGGAGAGAGAGTTAGTCCCTCAGTGTTGTAATATGTCTCTTGCTGGCGCCATGACCCTCCTGCCGCTGAGTGAGGCCCTGGTGCCAGTGAATATTCTCGCTCCGACTGCTGCTGGCCGGCCGGTGGCAGACTTTGAGGGGTACCTGGAACCTAACACCCCAGATACAACGGGTCTAGTAGTAGCACATACAGTGAACAGTGTGAGGAACGGGGCGACACTGGCCCGCATCCTCAACCCCACGGGGGAGGCAGTTGAACTTAAACAGGGACTACATTTGGGTGAATTTTACCCCGTGGGCAAAAGTGATATTATAGCGCCCCCTAGTGCTCCTGTGTGCTGTACGGCCACACCAGTAGCTGCTGCAGACCCTGTCTCATTAGATGAATCTCCGGTCTCTGCCCAACAGAGAGCGGAGCTAGCTGATCTGCTGCAGAGATTCGCCGAGGTGTTCAACCTGTCGGGCAGGAACACAGGCAAGTGCACTTTGGTCAAGCATCATATCAGGACTGGGGACCACCCCCCCGTCAAGCAGCGCGCTTATAGAGCGTCTCCTGAGAAGCGAGCCGAGATTGAACGGCAGGTGGCTGAACTTTTGGCTGATGGAGTGGTAGAGGAGAGTTATAGTCCCTGGGCATCACCAGTGGTTCTAGTGAGAAAGAAAGGGGGCAAATGGAGATTCTGCATTGATTATCGGCGGCTCAATGCAGTGACAATTAAGGACTCGCACCCACTCCCACGGGTGGATGATAGCCTTGACGCCCTTGCTGGCTCAGCCTGGTTCAGTACACTTGATTTTTCGAATGGTTACTGGCAGGTGGAAGTAGTAGCTGAGGAGGACCGAGAGAAAACAGCCTTCACTACCGGCCGAGGCTTGTATCAGTGGCGGGCTATGCCTATGGGTTTGACTAATTCCCCAGCCACTTTTCAGCGTATGATGGAGCTCATTTTGAGGGGTCTGCCATGGCATATTTGTATGGTGTATTTAGATGATATACTGATTTACAGCCGTACATTTGAGGATCACATCCTACACCTAGGGGAGGTCCTGTCCAGGATTCAGCTGGCGGGGCTAAAGTTAAATCCTGGGAAATGTAACTTTGCCAGGGACCATGTGGTATTTCTGGGGCATGTGGTTTCTAGATATGGGCTTCTGCCAGACCCACGGAACACTGATAAAGTGAGAAGGTGGCCAACCCCCCGCAACCCTTCGGAGGTCAGGGCCTTTGTGGGCCTGTGCTCCTATTATAGGAGGTTTGTGCGGGATTTCTCTAAACATGCTGCGCCGCTGAACCAGCTAGCGGGGAAAAATGTTCTCTTTGAGTGGTCGGCTGATTGTGAGGCTGCGTTCACCTATCTAAAGCGGGTGCTCACTTCCTCGCCAGTGGTTATGTTGCCCAATTTTACACTCCCTTTTAAGGTGTATACGGACGCTTCTAAGGATGCGGTCGGGGCGGTGTTGGCACAGGATGATGAGGGACGCGAAAAGGTGGTGGCTTATGCCAGCCAGGCCCTTACACATGCGCAGAAAAGATGGTCCACTTTTGATAGGGAGCTGTGGGCCGTGGTGTGGGCCGTGCGTGAATTTAGACATTATGTGGGACTTTCTACGTTCTCTATCATCACTGACCACCGCCCGCTGTTGGGTCTCCGGAATATGGCCATTGATAATGATCCCACTGGGCGGAGGAGTAGATGGGTGCTGGAGCTTGACCCATTTGATTGGGTCATGGTCCACAAGGACGGCTCCCGCCATAAGAACGCTGATGCGCTGTCCCGCCGTCCTGTGCCTCCTGATCCAGTTGAGCTGGATGCGCTGCCGGCTGGACAGCATACTGTGGCTTCGGTGGGGGCACCAGATCGCTCCCTGCCTGAAAGCGGGGTCCGAACGGTTCAGGCCCCTGCCTATTCTCTTTGTGGCAGTGACGAGGTAATACGGTCGCTACAGCATGAGGACGCTGATATCAGTACTGTGTTGAGTTGGTTAGAGCGAGACGGATCGCGGCGACCACGCAGACTCCCCAAGGAGTCTTCCGCTGGTTTGAAGAGGCTTTGGACTGAATTCCGCCGTTTGTCAGTGATTGATGGACTATTGTGTCGCACCGTGCTGCCGGCAACCACAGGGGACAGACAGGTTCAGGTTGTAGTTCCCGCAGCCATGGTACCGGAGGTGCTGCAACAGCTGCATGGGGGGCCGGCCTCTGCGCATTTCTCGGCTGAACGGGTGTGGGAGAAGGCCCGGCAGTTCTGCTACTGGCCCTTCATGCTGAGAGACATTAGACAATGGTTTGAGCAATGCAGGGCCTGTCAGACCCGCAGGAGTCCTGTCCCCGGACCGAGGGCTCCTATGGGGGGATCCCAGGTTAGCTGCCCCCTGCAGAGGGTGGCTGCAGATATTTTGGAGCTGCCCCTGACCTCCCGGGGAAACAGGTACATCTTAGTGGTGGAGGACTATTTTACTAAGTTTGTCGCCCTGTATGCTCTGCCGAATCAGACAGCTCACACGGTTGCTCGCTGTCTCTTTGAGAATTATGTGCTGGTGCATGGGGTTCCAGAAGTCCTGGATAGCGACCAGGGTCGCCAGTTCGAGGCTGAGGTGATTCAGAGCCTCTGTCGATTACTGGGGATAAAGAAGACGCGCACCACTGCTTATAATCCCAAGTCTGATGGCATGGTGGAGCATCATAACAGAACTTTGATTGATCAGCTGGCCAAAATGTTGCTTTCTCAGGGGGGTGAATGGGACACGTATGTGAGGCCAGTTGCCTTTGCATATAACACCTCTAGACATTCCAGTACCAGATTCTCCCCGTTCTTCCTCATGCACGGCCGGGAGGCGCGGGTTCCTGCGGATGTACTGGTGCCCTCGGGCACTCTGGGCTCCCAGGGCTCCGGGTCCCTAACAGACTATGTGTCATCGGTGGCTGAGCGGCTGGAGTTGGCCTTTAGCACCGCTAGGCTTAACTCAGCGGAGGCTCACGAAAGGCAGAAGTTGTACTATGATGGGACTAGCTGTCATCGTGCCTATGCAGTGGGCGCGCTGGTTTGGCTGAACAACCCCACTGAGAGCCGTACGAAACTGGCGCCACACTGGAAGGGCCCGTATCGGGTCGTGCAAGTGCTGGCTTCTGGTGAAGAAGAAGCTCTGACGTACCGCATAATCAACCCACTGGACCCGATAGAGCGGGCTCAGATTGTTCACCATGACAGACTGAAACCATACACCCTGCCATTGCCGGCTACTCCTTCTATTCCTGCTGTTCCCCGGACCGGAGAAGCTGCGCTGGTCCCACGGTTCTCACAAGGAGGGGACCAGGCTGGGGATGCTGAGTTGGATGCTGGACTGAGGGGAAACCCTGTGGGACTTGAGCCTGGACGGTCCCGCAGAGGCCGTGTGGTGCGGCCCCCTCTGCATTTTCAGGACTATGTGGTGTTTTGAGACTGTGATTATTGGGAGTGGTCAATGACAAAAGAAATACAATATAAAAATTAAAAAAAATAAAAACAATAAATAATAAAAAAAAAAAGAAGAAACAAAACAGGTAAAAAAAAAAAAGGGGTTATGTTGCATGTTTATGTGAATTCTGATGTTCCAGTTATTGTGATTGCAGTTATGCTGGGTTCTGGTTGTGCTGAAAAGAAATGAAACAAGATTATGGGGCAGCTCATTTTGCTGTTTTCTTTTTTTTTGTTGCTGTTGTTTTCCTCCTTTCTTTGGATGGCTGAGCCTATGTTTTTGTTTGTTGGTTGTATCGCTATTGGTTTTGCTTATTGTGAAACGGGGACGTTTCTATTTGAGGGGGGGACGTATGTAACAGACTGTGAGGACTTTTGAGTTTTGGACCGAGGAGGTGTGTCCCTCGGGAGTTGCCGTAGGCAGTGTTGGATGAGTTGATGCGGGGATGTTAATAAAGGGCAGAGTGAGGCACCTGCCGGACCTGCAACATCGTCTCCGTCTCGTTTGTGTCTCTGATGTTAAATATACAGCGTAGACGAACCAAGAACGCTCGGTTACACTACCAACAAGACTGGCTTTTCTGATTTCCAGTTTGGAAAAGTTAGACTAAGTGTGAGGCTTTCGAATGTATTATAATTACATTTGGGTTTTGTTTTACTTGTAGGCTGGAGTTTTAGACAGCTGCTACTCCTCCACCTTGACCCGTACTCCGGGGAATATGATAATTAATATAATCTGGTGGCGTAGCCTCATTTAAGCTCACATACTCTCCCTCTTGTAGCCATGTTTCTGATAAGCAGAAGACATCTTAACGAGTCTCAGTAATAAGATCATTGATTAACAGAGACTTAGAGCCAAGAGACCTCACATTCAGTAGTCCACATCTAATTACAAGTTCTCTTGGCTCCACGTGTCTGACAGTTTTTATTTTTATCAGATTATTTTGGTTAACGCCCCTATCACAGCGCGCTAAGTAGACTTTTGGAGGACGGGGAATTGACACCAATTCTATGTTTTTGTTCGGCACCATGTTAGCACTAGCAGCTATAAAGTTGATTTCTCTATCTTTAGTGGCCGGGGACGGTCCTCGAGAAGCAGCAGAGAAGCGTGTCAGACTGCAGCTCTGCATCCTGGCCTCCACCCTGGATTGTCAGGGGAAGCGTCTAAGAAAATTGGCCAAATTACTAGAAATAAGAGCTGCACCATCCCGGGTGGGATGAATGCCATCTCTTCTAATCAGACCAGGCTTTCCCCAGAAATCCGGCCAATTGTCAATAAAGGCCACGTTGTTTTCTGGACACCACCACGACAACCAGCGACGGAGCGATGACATGCGGCTAAACATATCATCACTGGTCGTAAGTCCACAAACTGCTCGGAAAAGAAAAGTTAGCTAGAAAAGCACTTGGAGAGCGCAGACCTCCGCCAAACACAACAGTTCCCCCATATAGTGATTTACAGATTGCAATAAAATCCTCGTTCTGGATCAGATCCGGATCAGCCTTTGAAATTTGATAGAGGTTCTCGTTGTCAATCCCTGAGTGAAATTTCATGAGTTTTGGGCAATAATTAATAGAGATGTTGAGAAACAACATTTTGGGCCCCACTGACCGCAATGTTATCGAAAATTTGAAAGTGATCCAGAATCCAGGATTTCTTCTGGATCACACCCAAAATTAAATCAGTTCTTCCTTTTCACATTTCTGACAACTAATTAAAATTTCATCAAAATCCATCCATAACTTTTTGAGTTATCTTGAACACAGACAGACAGATGAAACATAACCTCCTTGGTGGAGGTAACAACAGCTGCTGTCATGAAAAACATCTTTACTGCAAAACACAAAAGATTCTACTTACGAGATGGAGAATGTTCATCTGAAATAAAAAGAAAATACACATGATCTCAGCTGTTACAATTCAAGAACTACAAATCTACCTTGACATTATGTTTTTTTTTTTCATTAAACCGTCTGTGAGTGTGGCAGGACTTACGCTTCTTACTGTTACATGAAAATGATTTTACCGGCTGGTAATTTTATTTTATTTTTCTTAACTTTTGCATTGACAATAAAAATATCAACAGAAAATGTAAAATCAAAATGCAGACAAAGAGAAAATGATCTCTCACCGTTCTTAGAAGGAAGGACGCTCTTCTTGTAGAGAATCAGTCCACCCACAGTGAAGACGACAGCAGCAACCAGGACAGACGTACTGATGATCATCGTGTCTGGTTTCACTGGTGAGAAAACAGACAAGAACAAATGAGATGGACAACAGTTACTGCTTTAGAGATGCTTTAAAGATCTATACATGTTTGTCTTTAACTAAGGTGTGTTTTCCAACTTCACCACCTCCGACTGAAGTCTCATGTTCATTCATCAGGATCACTGCTTTGTCCAGTCTGGTGATGATGTCGTCTTTGACTCCAGACAGCTGAAACACACATTCATACTTCGTCCAGTCTTCAGATGAGTCAGATGACAGTTTGAGGTCAACACTCATCTGGAAGGTCCCGTTGTTGTTGGGGATGACCTCTCCTTTCTCCACACTTTCATGAATCTCCTCTCCATCCTTCCTCCAGAACATCTCAGCCTGGTTGGGGTAGAAACCTGTAGCGTGACAGCTGACAAGAGAGGAGGACGTCTTCTGGAGGAGAGACACTGAGGGACACTCTGGAGATTAAATAAACATTTTATGGTTTCTGTGTTATTATCAACAACATAATAATTAGTATGGTGTGGTTTAAGTAATGGAATGTAAACATCATGATCTATAATATCATTTCTGATGTTATGTTCTGGCCATGATCTTTCTATCTCGATATTTCGAGCTGGCCGAGGCAGCAGAACCAGAATGCAGGGGGGCCCTCAGCAAGTCTGGAGTAAGGCAACGTCACATCAAAGCCTTCATGGACCTCACGGTGACAACAACAGCGGTCCCAGGAGCCAGGTGGATCCTCCAGGGATTGGAGCGGATTATGGCGTGGGCACGCATGAGCTTCAAATCTGTAAAGTCCAGGTTTTTGGCTCTAAAGAAGGGGAAGGTCACAGACAGATTCTGCTTCAGCCTGGGAGCCCAGCAGATTCCATCAGTCACAGAGAAGCCGGTGAAAAGCTTCGGAAAGGTCTTCAACTGCAGCCTGAATGACAGAGAGTCCATCAAGGCAACCAGTGATGACTTGGACGGCTGGTTAAGGACAGTGGACAAGTCCGGGCTCCCTGGAATATTCAAGGCCTGCACATACCAGCATGGAATCCTGCCAAGAATCCTCTGGCCTTTGCTCATCTACGAGGTCCCCATGACTGTGGTGGAAGCCTTTGAGCAAAAGGTAAGCCGTCATCTCCGAACATGGCTCGGATTGTCATGCAGCCTGAGCAACATTGGGCTGTATGAGAACACCAACAAGCTCAGGTTTCCCTTAAACTCAGTCAGGTAGGAGTTCATGGTGGCATGGGCTCGGGAACAGCTGCAGTACTCTGGATCCAGAGATGCCAAAGTGTCTGGAGCAGGGATTGTTGTGAGGACTGGGAGAAAGTCGAGGGCAGCCGACGCAATCCAGCAAGCAGAAATACAACTGAAGCACAAGGGCATCCTCGGAACAGTGGTACAAGGCAGAGCCGAACTGGGGAGTCTCACAGCAACCCGGTACAACTGCACCAATGGAAGGGAGAGGCAGAAGTTGGTGCAAGAGGTGGTACGACCCTCAATCGAGGAAGAACAAACCAGCAGAGCAGTCGCCATGCGGTAACAGGGAGCCTGGATGAGGTGGGAGCAGAAGAAGATCTGGCAGGGGGATCCCCAGAGGATCAAGTTCTTGATTCAGGTGTCAGGTGTCTATGACATCCTCCCGAGCCCAACCAACCTGGTCACGTGGGGAAAAGCAGAAACACCTGCAGGTCCCCTGCGTTCCAAAGCAGGGACGCTGGAACACGTCCTGAGTAGCTGCTCCAAGGCGCTGGGTGAGGGTCGATACCGATGGAGGCACGTCCATTGCTGAAGAGATCTGCAAGGGGATCAAGGGGAGCCACTACACCCAAGCCAGAGCCAAGGCCATCCACTTTCTCAAGGAAGGACAAAGGCCAGGGAGGCCATCGAAGAACTGCTCTGCTGGTTTGCTCTCCACGGCCAGAGACTGGGTGATGACAGTTGACCTGGAGAGGCAGCTGAAAATTCCACCACACATCACCCAGTCCACATTGAGACCTGACATCATCTTGCTCTCAGAGCCTACTAAACAAATTGTCTTGGTGGAGCTGACCATTCCCTGGGAAGAGGGGATGGAGGAAGCTCGGGAAAGAAAGAGGGAGAAGTACCAGGAGCTGGTGGAGGATTGTCGGAGGAATGGGTGGAAGACCAGGTGCATGCCAGTGGTGGTGGGCAGTCGGGGGTTTGCAAGCCACTCCTTGAGCAAAGCCTATGGCACTCTCAGCATTACAGGTGCCAGCTGGAGGAAGGCCATAGGCAACAACGTGGAGGCAGCAGAAGGAGCCCCCAGATGGCTCTGGTTGAAGATGGGAGAGAAGTGGTTGTAGGTGTGGTGTAGTATGCCACGTGGACACAGGCTGGGATTTGACCACCCCAGTCAGGTCGCCTTGAGGAGGGCATCAGTTGTGAGACCCGAAACACCCTGTGAATCCAGGAAACAATGCTGACAATGTGTCCAAGGTTTGTGGATCAGTAGATGTATTGTCCACTGAAATGTCTGGGGGTACCAGTGACAACCAGCAACATACGGGGTGACAACCATGAAAAGGGTGGTGACATCTGGAAAGACAGAGGACGGCCAGAGAGGCGGCAACCCATGGTGGGGAGGGTTGGCAGCCCAAGCCATGTCTTCTGAGATGAAGGACCCAAAGCAAGCTACAGCCACAAAAACAGGAACCCAACAGGACAGATCTAAGAACTATGAGCGAGGACAATGGTATAACGACGACGATGGTACAGTGCATCTGCTGAAAAACTTCCAAGAATCACAAGGGCCTAAAGATACGTCAAGGCAAAATGAGGTGTTTGGCAGCGGCAACGATGACACAAGGCACACAGAAGTCACTTCTGCTCAGACACAGGAGGAGCCAGGCCCAGGTGCATACCCATAGCACCCAGAGCCTCCTAATGTTGCCCGCAACCCCTGCCAACAACCCCTGGTTGGCATCGTCTCCCAACAACCCACAGAGCCTCCAAAGCCAGTAAGGTTCAACCTCAACAACTAGCACCTTCGGCCAGACCACAGATTCAGTGGCCAAATTCATTGCAGAGAACTGAGTGGCAGTAGTTCGATGAGGATGTAAATCAGGTCATGGAAGTGACTGCCAAGGGGGATGTGGACCTGAGCGATATGGAACCAAGGCACTCAAGCCCATTCCATTGGCCTATGTTCCAAATCACAGAGCAAGGAAGATCCAGAGCCTCAGGGAAGAGCTTAAGGTGCTAAAGAGGCAGTGCAAGACAGCAGGGGATGTTGAGATGGCCAAGCGGACCTGAGAACAATCTAAGGGAAGCAACTCCTAACCCCGCGGAGGGCAGACTTCCATAGGAAGAGGCGGAAAGAAAGAGCCAGGAAGAGGGCTGCTTTCCTGGCAAATCCCTTCAAGTTGACTGAGCAGCTTCTTGGTCAAAAGAGGGCTGGGCACCTTACCTGCTCAAAGGATGTCATGAACGACCACCTCAAGGCCACGTACAGTGACCTGGTCAGAGAACTGCTAGGTCCATGCAGTGCACTGACAACACCACCAGAACCAACAGTGGACTTCAACCTGAAAGAGCCCTGTTTAAGCGAAGTGGAGGAAGTAGTGTGGAGAGCAACATCAAACTTAGCACCAGGCCCAAGTGGAGTGCCATACAAGGTGTGTAAGAACTGCCCGAAGCTATGGCATCGGCAGTGGACGATCCTGAAGGTGATCTGGAGGACAGGAAAGATTGCCCAGTCATGGAGGTATGCTGAAGGAGTGTACATACCAAAAGATGAGAACTCTGAGAACATCAACCAGTTTCGTGTCATCTCCCTGCTCAGCGTGGAGAGCAAAATCTTTTTCAGACTCTCCAACTTCCTGTTGAGCAACAGGTACGTCGACACGTCAGCGCAGAAAGGAGGAGTACTGGGAGTTCCTGGCTGTCTGGAACATACAGGCATGATAACCCAGCTCATCAGGGAGCAGAGCATGTGAGCGGAGCGGAGCGTGAGCGAGCGAGGAGCGGAGCAGACGAATTTTGAAAGGAGCGCAGAGCGGGAGTTTTTTTTCTAGGATGATTCGGGTGGAGCGGGGCGTCATCCCGCTCCAGTTTCGCTCCGTTACCACTCATATCACGGTCTTCAAGTATAAAAATAGAAGGAGAACAGTGAATGAAAAATAGTTTCGGGAAAGGTTAATAACAAACAAAAGTGTATTAAACCAGCCAATTCCGTTAGGTGAAATTATTTTCTTTTTTTTTCTTGTCAGTAAATATCTATTTTTTGGACTTTAAAACGTCTGTTGGCTCTGCGTAACTGTTCCTCTCTCGGCTCCGCGACTGGCTGCAAGGAACGTAACTTTGTTGAGTCTCTCTCTCTCTCTCATCCAGCTCTGATTAGATCTAAGGCTTCAGGTAAACATGTACATTTTATATGCATGCAAACATTTTTGGAGCGGAGCGGGGTGCAGTGTTACTGGAGCGCTGAGCGGTTATGGGTGGAGCAGCGTTTTGCGACTTTGAGGGAGGAGCGGAGCGATGACAACCTTTGTGAGCGAGGAGCGGAAATTATCGCCACTCCACTCCGCTCACATGCTCTGTCAGGGTGGCAAGAACAAGTGGGGGGGGGGGGGGGGTCCTGGCTGTTCTATGGCTGGACCTCACCAATGCCTATGGCTCGATACTCCACAAGCTGGTAGAGGTCAGACTGGAGAAATACCACATTCCCCAAAAAGTGAAACAACTCATCCTGCACTACTACAACAGGTTCAGGTTGAGAGTCTCCTCTGACCAGATGACATCAGACTGGCACCAGCTGGAAGTGGGCATAATCACTGGATGTACAATTTCAGTGACCCTTTGTGCACTGGCAAGAACATGCTGGTCAAGGCAAGATTACTTTGGTTCTAAAGAAGGGGAAGGTCACAGAATCAAGAATCCAGAATACTGGAGGAGGGCGTCAGTTGTGAAACCTGATACACCCCGTGAATCCGGGAAACAATGCTGACGATGTGTCCAAGGTTTGTGCATCAGTAGACACCTCAATGACACCTGAAAGTTGTTATTTCTCATATGTTTTGTCTGGTATATTCCAGCCTTTGGCTTAAATTATTTGGTTTACTGATATTCTTGGTCTTTCCTGCATCACCTGCTGAGGTGGAGGTCTGACCCCTTTTGCATGCAAATGGAGAATAAATTCAGCGTATTCCAGTCAACAGCCAAGTCTTGTTATTTAAGCTTATTCTCGGTCTTACTCAGAATCTTTTGGTCTTTTAGTAGCTAAAACAGAGATGATAAAATCTGCCACAACAGTTTATATTCTTTTGTTCCACATAATAAAGAGTCAGTGTGATTAATAAGAATCAAATCATAAGAAAGACAGATGAGGATCTGTCAGGTCATGTGACTCTACCTGTTCTCATCAGATAGCTCCTCCCATCGTTCACATACTTCTTCAGAAACTCAGGACAAACATTGGTCAAGTCGTTTATGAATAGATTGATGTGCTTCCACTTTTGTTTGATGATAGGAGCTTCCTGTTTCAGGACAATCCATGATTTTCGCTTCGTGTCCATGGTTGCAAAATCTTCACCATCAAAGCCAAAGTGATCAAAAATGGTAACTTGTCCAGTCTCATCATCCCATTCACAGCCAAAAATTCTCTGAAGAATGTAAACACCTGAGAAACAGAGACAGAGACTGCAGTGAGATCTCAACACAGTGACAATAATGGCTAAGATGTTTTAAACACAACATAGAGACAGAGCATGCTTTTAAGAAACTGAAGATAAAACGGCCCACAAACAAGCAGCAAGGATGTGGACAACACCGACCCCGCCAGAACAGTGAGATGTTTTCCCCAGTAACAAATCCTGCATCACCAGAGATCTAAAAGAGCTTTTCAACAAGAAAAAAAAAAGAGCCTCCATGCTCTATTATTTATTCTCTTACTGGAAGAATTTTACAAAAAGTTGCCATTCTACTGTGCAGTTCATAATAAACATAAGTAATATCACAACAGATAGAAGGAAAAACCCCTCCCTGAATCGCCACCTTATCGTGGTGGAGGGGTTTGTGTGCCTGAATGATCCCAGGAGCTATGTTGTCGGGGGCATTTGCCCCTGGTAGGGTCACCCAAGGCAAACAGGTCCTGGGGGACGGGCCAGACTAAGAGCAATTCAAAAGACTTCTATGGAAAAGAAACAACAAAGAGCTCGATGTCCCTCGCCCGGATCAGGGTTACCCTGGAGCCAGGCCTGGGGGAGGGGCTCCTTCGGGAGTGCCTGGTGGCCGGGCCTTCACCCATGGGGCCCGGCCAGGCTCAGCCCGAATGAGTTACATGGCTTCGCCTCCCCGTGGGCCCACCACCCGCAGGGAGGGCCATAGGAGTCGGGTGCAGTGTGTTATGGGTGGCGGCCGAAAGCGTGGGCCTTGGCGTGCCGACCCTCGGCTGATGAAACTGGCTACTGGGACATGGAACATTACCTCTCTGGCGGGGAAGGAGCCTGAGCTTGTGCATGAGGTTGAGAGGTACTGACTAGATATAGTCGGGCTCACCTCGACTCACAGCCGGGGCTCTGGAACCAACCTTCTCAAGAGAGGCTGGACCTTATTCTACTCTGGAGTTGCCCAGGGTGAGAGGTGACGGGCTGGTCTGGGCTTGCTTATAGCCCTCCAGCTTGGAGCCTGTACGTTGGGGTTTTCCCCAGTGGATGAGAGGGTAGCTTCCCTGTGCCTTCAGGTCGGGGAACGGGCTCTGACTGTCATTTGCGCTTATGCACCAAATGACAGTTCAAAGTACCCAGCCTTCTTGGGGTCCTTGGCGGGGGTGCTGGAAAGCGCCCCTAATGGGGACTCCTTTATTCCGCTGGGGGACTTTAACGCTCACGTTGGCGACGACAGTGGTACCTGGAGGGGCGTGATTGGGAGGAACGGCCTCTCTGATCTGAACCAGAGTGGTGTTTTGTTGTTGGACTTCTGTGCTCGTCACAGTTTGTCCAGAACGAACACCATGTTCAAGCATAAGAGTGTCCATAAATGCACTTGGCATCAGGACACTCTTGGCTGCAGATCGATGATCGACTTTATAGTCGTGTCATCTGATATTCGGCCGTATGTTTTGGACACTTGGGTAAAGAGAGGAGCTGAGCTGTCAACTGATCACTACCTGGTGGTGGGTTGAATCAGATGGTGGGGGAGAATGCCGGTCAGACCTGGTAGGCCCAAACGTGTAGTGAGGGTTTGCTGGGAACGTCTGGCAGAGGAACATGTCAGAAAGATCTTCAACTCACACCTCCGACAGAGCTTCAATCACATCCCGGGGGAGGCGGGGGACATTGAGTCCGAATGGGCCATGTTCTGCGCCTCCATTGCTGAGGCGGCTGACCGGAGCTGTGGCCGTAAGGTCGTCGGTGCCCGTTGTGGCTGCAATCCTCGAACTTGGTGGTGGACACCTCGGGTGAGAGAGGCCGTCAGACTGAAGAAGGAGTCCTACCGGGCTTGGTTAGCTTGTGGGTCTCCGGAATCAGCAGACAGGTATCGGCAGGCCAAACGGACGGCGGCTTTGGTGGTCTCTGAGGCGAAAACTCGGGTGTGGGAGGAGTTCGGTGAGGCCATGGAAAAAGACTTTCGATCAGCTCCTCGGAGATTCTGGCAAACCGTCAGACGGCTCAGGCGGGGAAAGCAGTGCTTCACCAACACTGTGTGTAGTGGGGGTGGGGTGCTGCTGACCTCGACTGGAGATGTCGTTCGGCGGTGGAAGGAATACTTGGAGGACCTTCTCAATCCCACCAACATGTCTTCCATAGAGGATGCTGAGCCTGTGGACTTGGGGGTGGACTCGTCCATTACCGGAGCTGAGGTCGCTGAAGTAGTTAAGAAGCTGCATAGTGGCCGGGCTCCGGGGGTGGACGAGATCCGCCCTGATTTCCTGAAGGCTCTGGATGTTGTAGGACTGTCTTGGTTGACACGTCTCTGCAACATCGCATGGAAATCGGGGGCAGTACCTCTGGATTGGCAGACCGGGGTGGTGGTTCCCCTTTTTAAGAAGGGGGACCGGAGGGTGTGTTCCAGTTACAGGGGAATCACACTCCTCAGCCTCCCTGGTAAGGTCTATGCAGGGGTGCTGGAGAAGAGAGTTCGATCGATTGTCGAATCCCGGATTCAGGAGGAACAATGCGGGTTCCGTCCTGGTCGTGGAACACTGGACCAGCTCTATACCCTCACTGGGGTCCTGGAGGGAACATGGGAGTTTGCCCAACCAGTCCACATGTGTTTTGTGGACTTGGAGAAGGCATTTGACCGTGTCCCTCGGGGTGTCCTGTAGTGGGTACTCCAGGAGTATGGGGTGCTGGGCCCGTTGTTACGGGCTGTCCAGTCCCTGTACAAATGGAGTGGGAGCTTGGTCCGCATTGCCTGTTGTAAGTCGGATTCGTTTTCAGTGAGAGTTGGACTCCGCCAGGGCTGCCCTTTATCCCAGATTCTGTTCATAAAGTTTATGGACAGAATTTCTAGGCGCAGCCATGGAGCGGAAGGGTTCCGGTTCGGTGGTGTCGGGATCTCGTCTCTGCCGTTTGCAGATGACGTGGTTCTGTTGGCGCCATCGAGTGGGGATCTGCAGCTCTCGCTGGAGCGGTTCGCAGCCGAGTGTGAAGCGGCAGGGATGAGAATCAGCACCTCCAAATCTGAGACCATGGTCCTCAGTCTGAAAAGGGTAGAATGCTCCTCCGGGTCGGGAATGAGGTTCTGCCTCAAGTGGAGGAGTTTAAGTATCTCGGGGTCTTGGGGTGAATTCCAATTCCTCCCTTAACCCTCAATCTCAACCCTCAATCTCAAAAATGCGCGCTCCCGCTAAGGGCAAGTGGTGTCCCGATTCTAAGGGACATCAAGTTGAGGGACGAGTTTGAGGGCTGTATCGCCCTCAAAATTGAGATTTTCCGACACCACCCTTGGAAGTAAGGGCTATCCAGAAGCTAGCTACAAACGTAAGTATCTTCGTATATCTTAAAGATATAAATGTTACGAAACCATTTTATTGTGTTTGTTTGATACTTTTTTCATGGATTAACATCGTTGTCGCGTAACATTTATTTTTTTTTACTTTACGATGTTTGCTGCCGGACCGGCGGTCCCGTCGGCTTCACGTTGTACTCGTAGGTGGTCCCGGTACATTATTCAGTCCTCCGTCGCTACACAACAAAGTAACGTGAAGCCGACCGGGACCGCTGACGGGACCGGTCCGCCGTCCGTGGCGGTCTCGGTCCCGTCAGCGGTCCAGGTCGGCTTCACGTTACTTGTACTCGTCGGTGGTCCCGTTCCGCCGTAACGGTCCCGTCAGCGGTCCGGGTCCAGTCAGCGGTCCGGTCCCGTCAGCGGTCCCAGGCGGCTTCACGTTACTTGTATACCTTGTTGTGTAGCGACGGAGGACTGAATAATGTATCCTCTATTCTGTTATTTGCTAATATTATTTAGAGAATATACAGCGCTCTTTTCAATGTTATCCCTGTGTAATATCTGGAAATACAGAGACAACACGGCTCTGATACATTTCAGTCTGATGACGTAACTGCACTCGAGGGGTGTCCCATTTCTAAGTCACAAGATAACCCTCACACTTACTTTTGAGGGTTAAGATTGAGGGCCAAAAATTGAGGGTTAAGGGCGAGGGTTGAGATTGAGGGTTAAGAGAGGAATTGGAATTGGCCCTTGTTCACGAGTGATGGGAGAAAGGAGCGGGAGATCAACAGACGGATTGGTGCAGCCTCTGCTGTGGTCCAGACTCTGTACCGGTCCGTGTGGTGAAGAGAGAGCTGAGCCAAAAGGCAAGGCTCTCTGTTTACCGGTCGATCTTTGTTCCAACCCTCACCTATGGTCACGAACTGTGGGTAGTGACCGAAAGAATGAGATCGCGGATACAAGCAGCGGAAATGAGTTTTCTCTGCAGGGTGGCTGGACTCTCCCTTAGAGATAGGGTGACTCAGTAGAGTCTGGCTGGCCAGGCTTCCCTTGAAAAAGAGGCCATTGTGTCTCAATGGGACCGACCTGGTTAAATAAAGGCACCATAGAGCCGCTGCTCGTTCACATCGAGAGGAGCCAGTTGAGGTGGTTCGGGCATCTGGTTAGGATGCCCCCCGGACGCCTCCCTGGAGAGGTGTTTCGGGCATGTCCAACTGGGAGAAGACCACGGGGAAGACCCAGGACCCGCTGGAGAGATTATATCTCTCAGCTGGCCTGGGAACGCCTCGGGATTCTCCCAGAGGAGCTGGTGGAGGCGGGGGAGGGGAGGGAGGTCTGGGCCTCTCTGCTGAAGCTGCTGCCCCCGCGACCTGACTTCGGATCAAGCGGGAGTTAATGGATGGATGGATGGATGGAAGGAAAAATGAAAGAAGAAGAAGAAGAAGAGATTTTCAATAAAAAGTGAAACATGAACTTACCTCTAGTGTGGTGGAAAAACTTCTTTACAATTTCAATGCCGGTTTTGAAGATCTGCTGGTGACTGACACAGATCTCATGCTTCTTCTGCCAGTGATGATCCTCTGTGACCTCCCTGATCCACTTGTTTCTGGGAACTTTTATCTCGGTGATGCTGTCATAGTGACTCATCTCCACATCATCAATCAATCCAACAGACGTAAACTCTGGGAGGTTTGGGATCCCAGATGATCCAGTCTGGAAAAACTTAATCGAGTGAATCACTGGAAGAAGAAATTCATGTTGTTCAGTTTTCAGATTTTCATCTTTATGAATTGTTACTTCAAGCCTTTTGTTTTGAAGAGCAGATTAAAAAACACTGTAGAAATATGGTAAATCTTTCTGGAGCCAACAAACACGTACAGACGTAAATTTCATGAAACATGTTTGCTCTATCCCAGTGGTTCTCAAATTTTTAATGCTGTGTACCACCTGAGAAACTGTTCAGCTCTCTGAGTACCACCATCAAAGCCGGGCTGCACATTAAAGTGATCGGGAGCTTTCCCGGCCCAAACCATCGATGTGGACCACGGGGACAACTAATTTTAACTATTTTTTTTGTCACTTCTTTTGTCTTATTCTTGCATTAATATCAATTAAGTTGCAACCGCCCGTTGCATCATAGTGGATAAATAGGTCCACAGCCCCTTCCTAGAAAATCTGTGGTTCTACTAGCATGTAAGCAGCATAATCCCCCCGACCCCTCCCACGTGTTTCAGGTGGTTTGGCCCAAGGCTCGTCTTTACTCTAAATCACACTGGCGGGAAACAGAAAGAGGCTGGGCGGAACGGAGAGGGCTAAAATAAAAAAAAGAAAGGAGGCGGCGGCCAAATGTGCCAAATGAACTGACATCTTCTCAAGACAAGCTGGTAGGTTACTGAAAGAGAGATGGATGATTGGCTTGGTTGTGAATTTTATCATATAACGTGGCGAGCGTTTGCAACTGTCACAACTGTCAACAGGGCCGGAGTGGGCCCTTTTCTCAGTCCGGGAATTTAATTCAAATTCAGGCCACTCTGATACGGAGGACAAATTTGAGTACATAGAAAAAGATAAAACAAAAAACAATTCTTTCACAATGCCTTTTATTTTATTTAGATTATGGCATACAATTATTCACGCCCCTCTAACAATGTATAATTGAAATTCAAATAAAATAAAGATAATGATAAAGAAGTCTTTTCACAAATCAAGGTTCCTTTACATAACTTCTGTTGTTCTTCTGTATGCCATATTTTACATCATAAACATCTATCTTGACTAACTCTCTTCCTCTACCTGGCCCTTCAGTAGTCCTGCCCTCGTCTGGATCATCAGTAGTGGTCTGCTGCTTCGACGCTAGAAAACATTCCATAACAATAAAAAAGATATTTAATATTGAGTTGATAACAGTGTGTGCACCTCCCTCTTAGCATCTGACTTCATAGGCCTATAATAACAATTAAAAAGTAATGTAGGTTACATAGACAATTATTGATTAAACAGTGGTTACCTATTTCATTTGGTCTTATTTTGATGCATTTTCAACGATTAGTTCATTTAAATCCTGCTACCTGTTTCCTCTGTGGTCCTGGCCTCTCCATGACTGCATTCACCTTCAGGCACCTGATCTTCTGAGGCTATACAAACATTTCATTTAGGGGCTTCTTTATGTTGCTGAAAAACACACTTTATGTATTTATCTAGCCTATCCTTTCATTCACTTATTCATTTGTTTGCATATTTAATTATGATTTTGTTAAATTATCTGCACTATTTAATCTACACATATCATGGTTTTCTTCTGTAGACTATGCCATATTTTCCATCCTAAACGTCTATCTTGACTAACTGTCTTCCTCTACCTGGCCCTTCAGCAGTCCTGCCCTCATCTGGATCATCAGTGGTTCTGGCATCCTGCGCTGATGCTACAGAACATTCCAGAACCATGAAAAACACAGTTAACATTGAGTTGTTCATGTTTGCGCGCCTGTGGAAATGCACGATATAACGGCGAGACGAAACAGGCTACAGTTGCAGAGAAGCTAAGGCATGTAGCACATGCACACTCTCGAGTAGCCTATTTTATTATTAGGCCTATTATTATTAAGAATATTTTTTTTAATAACAGCTGCCCCCACGCCCACGAACCAAGCGCAATATTGGTATACAGCACTTCTAAATAATGCAGCCTAAATAGCACGTTTGACATGCATTTAATACCCTAACAAATAGCCTGTTACAACCTGTTTAATATGTCTAATTGCGTGAACCTGTGCATGTTGGTGCTATTACAGGCAGGCTACAAATAAACAACTCAGCGGCGGAGCGTCAGGGGGGACTGGGGGGGCGGTACTCCCCCTGCCCGGGCCCTGGGGGGCCCGGTGAAAGACGAAGAAACAGGCCTTTCCCTAAATGTCGGTTACACTTTCCACATCCGTGGATTCAACCATTTCTGCGCAAAATAAATCGTGCTTCGTCTGAGGTAATATATAGGTTTCCCCAGCCAGAATGAATCATGGTTGGTCAAAAAATTTAAGACTAACTTTGGTCATGTAGTTTTATTCAACACAGTAAATTAAATGTTGTGCTGCATGGCTGGCTTCATGTTCACTCTCACAATTAACTTTACAATGTGCAAAGTTACAAGATCTCCAAATGTATTTTGGGTAAAATCGTCATCAACAGCCATCCATCAGCGTCATCATCAATCACTAGTCAACAGAGTCAACGCGGTGGAGGCTAGGTGGATCAAAGTCTAATGTAATTATGAGTGGCAGATTATATAAACATAAAAATGGAGCGACAAAATGCAAAGAAAAGGAAAAAAGAGCGCAGGAGAAAACGAAACTTAAAAAGCTGGACACGTATTTTGTTCGTCCCAATCCTGGAGATGAACCTGACATTGTTGTTCAGCGCAGTGGTGGTTTGGCCCAAGGCTCGTCTTTACTCTAAATCACACTGGCGGGAAACAGAAAGAGGCTGGGCGGAACGGAGAGGGCTAAAATAAAAAAAAGAAAGGAGGCGGCGGCCAAATGTGCCAAATGAACTGACATCTTCTCAAGACAAGCTGGTAGGTTACTGAAAGAGAGATGGATGATTGGCCTGGTTGTGAATTTTATCATATAACGTGGCGAGCGTTTGCAACTGTCACAACTGTCAACTTAAAAATGTCACAATTTAGGTATAGGATTATCTATGCTTAAAGTGCATTCATATTTCCATAGAAGAACTGAAAACTTGTTGCTTTAAATGCCAGTTAACCATTTTGATGAATAGAGTTGTTGTAGTTGTTTCAGTAGCGGAACATGTCACTGCCGAGCCGGGGGCGGGGCACATGACCGGGCCCTTTAAACCCAATAAAGCTTGTGATTACATCGTTTTACAACATACGTATGCCCGCAATAGCGGGACTTACAAGCATTACTACATTTTTGACACATAGCTTAAAGCATTTGAGGAAGAGATCAACACCACGATGAGCAACCATGTCATTTTTAAATCAATCAAACCGTCATAAAGTCTAACAAACCAAGAGAACAACAAAAACATTAGGCTACCTGGCCCCTAATAATAACGTTAGGCTACCTGGCCCCTAATAACGTAAGGCTACCTGGCCCCTAATAATAACGTTAGGCTACCTGGCCCCTAATAATAACATTAGGCTACCTGGCTCCTAATAATAACGTTAGGCTACCTGGCCCCTAATGATAACGTTAGGCTACCTGGCCCCTAATGATAACGTTAGGCTACCTGGCCCCTAATAATAACGTTAGGCTACCTGGCCCCTAATAATAACATTAGGCTACCTGGCTCCTAATAATAACATTAGGCTACCTGGCCCCTAATAATAACGTTAGGCTACCTGGCCCCTAATAATAACATTAGGCTACCTGGCTCCTAATAATAACATTAGGCTACCTGGCCCCTAATAATAACGTTAGGCTACCTGGCCCCTAATGATAACGTTAGGTGGTCAGGCTACTCCGATAACAACCACATTAGCAGTTTACAACTAACTCACATATTGTTTTCAGTGTCAGTGATTGTGGGTAATTGTACCTGTAAATCTGGCTCCCTGACTGCGCTGAACAACAATGTCAGGTTCATCTCCAGGATTGGGACGAACAAAATACGTGTCCAGCTTTTTAAGTTTCGTTTTCTCCTGCGCTCTTTTTTCCTTTTCTTTGCATTTTGTCGCTCCATTTTTATGTTTATATAATCTGCCACTCATAATTACATTAGTCTTTGATCCACCAGCCTCCACCGCGTTGACTCTGTTGACTAGTGATTGATGATGACGCTGATGGATGGCTGTTGATGACGATTTTACCCAAAATACATTTGGAGATCTTGTAACTTTGCACATTGTAAAGTTAATTGTGAGAGTGAACATGAAGCCAGCCATGCAGCACAACATTTAATTTACTGTGTTGAATAAAACTACATGACCAAAGTTAGTCTTAAATTTTTTGACCAACCATGATTCATTCTGGCTGGGGAAACCTATATATTACCTCAGACGAAGCAAGATTTATTTTGCGCAGAAATGGTTGAATCCACGGATGTGGAAAGTGTAACCGACATTTAGGGAAAGGCCTGTTTCTTCGTCTTTCACCGGGCCCCCCAGGGCCCGGGCAGGGGGAGTACCGCCCCCCCAGTCCCCCCTGACGCTCCGCCGCTGAGTTGTTTATTTGTAGCCTGCCTGTAATAGCACCAACATGCACAGGTTCACGCAATTAGACATATTAAACAGGTTGTAACAGGCTATTTGTTAGGGTATTAAATGCATGTCAAACGTGCTATTTAGGCTGCATTATTTAGAAGTGCTGTATACCAATATTGCGCTTGGTTCGTGGGCGTGGGGGCAGCTGTTATTAAAAAAAATATTCTTAATAATAATAGGCCTAATAATAAAATAGGCTACTCGAGAGTGTGCATGTGCTACATGCCTTAGCTTCTCTGCAACTGTAGCCTGTTTCGTCTCGCCGTTATCGCGTGCATTTCCACAGGCGCGCAAACATGAACAACTCAATGTTAACTGTGTTTTTCATGGTTCTGGAATGTTCTGTAGCATCAGCGCAGGATGCCAGAACCACTGATGATCCAGATGAGGGCAGGACTGCCGAAGGGCCAGGTAGAGGAAGACAGTTAGTCAAGATAGACGTTTAGGATGGAAAATATGGCATAGTCTACAGAAGAAAACCATGATATGTGTAGATTAAATAGTGCAGATAATTTAACAAAATCATAATTAAATATGCAAACAAATGAATAAGTGAATGAAAGGATAGGCTAGATAAATACATAAAGTGTGTTTTTCAGCAACATAAAGAAGCCCCTAAATGAAATGTTTGTGTAGCCTCAGAAGATCAGGTGCCTGAAGGTGAATGCAGTCATGGAGAGGCCAGGACCACAGAGGAAACAGGTAGCAGGATTTAAATGAACTAATTGTTGAAAATGCATCAAAATAAGACCAAATGAAATAGGTAACCACTGTTTAATCAATAATTGTCTATGTAACCTACATTACTTTTTAATTGTTATTATAGGCCTATGAAGTCAGATGCTAAGAGGGAGGTGCACACACTGTTATCAACTCAATATTAAATATCTTTTTTATTGTTATGGAATGTTTTCTAGCGTCGAAGCAGCAGACCATTTCCACTACTGATGATCCAGACGAGGGCAGGACTACTGAAGGGCCAGGTAGAGGAAGAGAGTTAGTCAAGATAGATGTTTATGATGTAAAATATGGCATACAGAAGAACAACACAATTTATGTAAAGGAACTGATTTGTGAAAGGACTTCTTTATCATTATCTTTATTTTATTTGAATTTCAATTATACATTGTTAGAGGGGCGTGAATAATTGTATGCCATAATCTAAATAAAATAAAAGGCATTGTGAAAGAATTGTTTTTTGTTTTATCTTTTTCTATGTACTCAAATTTGTCCTCCGTATCAGAGTGGCCTGAATTTGAATTAAATTCCCGGACTGAGAAAAGGGCCCACACCGGCCCTGTTAACAATCATTGAGCAGCAGCGTTTTATTAAACTCTCCCAAAGAAACAGCGGTCAGCTCGAATCAAAACGGTCCCTCAGAAAATATCGTCCGTCGCATTTCCGTTGTGGGTTAATGTGTTGTGTTGTGAGTATTGCAATAGCGTGTCGCACTTTTCTGTTGTGTTTGACCGTACGGGCAAACGGAAGAAATTAAAATATTAAAAATTTCCTCTAAATTCTAGTGGTCTGGTTTAATGTTTATTACAGTTTATTCAGTGGTGGTCGTGCATTTGGTTCCTGGACCTTCAGTGCGGGTTTAACTACTTAATCCACCATGACCGAGGACCCTATTGTATATAATATTGTATTATATTGTATATATATATATATATATATATATATATATATATATATATATATATCTATATATATATATATATATATATATATATATATATATATATATATATATATATATATATATATATATATATATATATAAAGAAACGATCTTAACGAAGTAGCGGTCCTATTACCCTTTTACATGTAGTTTTAGTATATTTGTTGACAGGCAGTATTTAGGACATCTCAGTCACGTGGTAGTGAGGCCCTCCTATATAAACGGAGCGCAGCGCGCGTCTCTGTCTCTTTGCTTCTTGGTTTCCTGGAAGAAGGTTGATGTTCGAGTCTGGGTGAGACTGGGACAGAACCGGGCTTGGAGTCGCCCGTTAACGGCCACAATGTGATGCTTCTCTCATCTTCAGCCGTCTTCCCTCTGCGGAAGGACGCGTGCCAGCTCGGTTAGGTGCACGTGGCATGGCGGCCAGAAGAAACGGATCCACGCGAGCTGGCGGCTCCACGTGACCTCCGAGGATCTCCAGACTGAAGAAAGTGAGTTTTTGTGAGTTCAGAGCAGGATTAATGTGAAGGAGTCGCTGTGTGCTGATGCTAAGAGTTTAGTGGGGCGGCAGGGTTCTGTCTGGGGGGGCCACAGGGTGGCAGGGTTCTGTCTGGGGGGCCACAGGGTGGCAGGGTTCTGTCTGGGGGGCCACAGGGTGGCAGGGTTCTGTCTGGGGGGCCACAGGGTGGCTGGGTTCTGTCTGGGGGGGCCCCAGGGTGGGGGTCTGGGGCCCCCTGAACATTTCTGATGGTATGAAGTCAAACATCAACAGTTGGTCCAGCTCAGAGGAAACTTCTGCCTCTGTATGTTTGTTTTTAAAAAATTACTGGTAAATCTTTCTGCACTGATTCACATCCGATATTTTATTTGCTGTGTTGGATAAAGAAATGAACTTAATTGCTGGGAAACTAACGTGTTTAGAATTCCTGCAAACTTGTAAAATGGCTACATTATATCTGAACCGTAAACTGTTCTGGCTGCAGCGCTGCAAAAATGAACCGGAACCACCACACAAACGCCAGCAGGGGGCCTCCTATATGAAGTCAGTCAAACTTTATTTATAAAGCACTTTCAGTACAACTTGTGCAACACGACATGCTTTATAGAATTAAAATAAAAGCAACAGATGAATAACTTCTACTGTCAAAGTCGTACAGGTACGACTGGAGTTACTGAAGAGACCAGACCAGTAAATGTTAGACGGTGCTGTTAAACGGCCTGTAGGGGGACCCACTGAGCTGCTTTAAAGCAGTGACTACGAACAGTTGAATAAATGTTACTGGTGATTGTCCTCCTGCACTGTAGTTCCACTCCCAGACACCAGGGGGCAGCGTGGTGTCATTCCTTTTCTAAACGAACAGCTCTCATCTTTCCATCCAGAAATCAACCCGCTACAGATGGCTGTCGGTTCAACGCAGAGCCTTAGACCAGGATTAGGACATAGAACCAACTCCAGACCTTCAGAACTATTGTAGCACCAGTCAGAACCAGAACTGGTTCCAGTTTAGTCCAGAACAACTGAAGTATCTGGTTGGAAATGTGACAAATGTTTGAGGCTGAAACACGTTAAATGGGCTCGTATGATTTCAGGGAGACTGCTGGATGACCCAGGAGGAAGATGATGATGGTGATGATGATGATGATGGTGTCAGGTGAGTGGAACACCTGTCTGAACTGCTCTGAACCAGAATGCTGCTCTGATGAGTCACAGACTAGAGTCTCTGAGAAACATGAAGCTCTTTCACAGTGCACTGACCGCGCATGTGTGCGCTTCTAAACCGCTCCGACCCATCAGAACCGGTCCTGACCGCCTCTTCTGTCCCCACAGGTGTTGGCTGAAGGATGAAGACACCCCCCTGCAGGTGAGTCTGGGAACTGCAGTCTCTCTGAACCTCTGTGTGGGATGATGATTTCGTAGACTAGAGTCTCTGAGAAGCCATGAAGCTCTTTCACAGTGCACTGACCGCGCATGTGTGCGCTTCTAAACCGCTCCGACCCATCAGAACCGGTCCTGACCGCCACTTCTGTCCCCACAGGTGTTGGCTGAAGGACGAAGACACCCCCTGCAGGTGAGTCTGGGAACTGCAGTCTCTCTGAACTTCTGTGTGGGATGATGATTTCGTAGACTAGAGTCTCTGAGAAGCCATGAAGCTCCTTCACAGTGCACTGACCACAGACCTGGACTGGGCCCCGGGGCCGTCAGGTTTCACTCACCTGTCTGATTAAGGTTTCTTCTGCTGCAGGTGGGCGGAGCTGCTGGGAGACGTCATGTGGAGTCAATGAGCGTAAGGAGACTTTCATGTTTGTGACGTTAAAGTTTGGAGCGGTGCATCGCTGTGACTCAACACCGGGGGGGGGGGGGGGGGGCAGGGGCAGGGGCCCCGCAGTGTCCCCGCAGTGTCCAGTATTCAACAGGAGTATTGGGGAGTTTCAGCTCCACATCTGAATTATTATTTACAATTTGAGTCTTGAATTTATTTTAAACAAGTTCAAGGATGAGTTCTTAGATGTTTCTTTAAAAAAAACCTTTCTATTTCTAAGTTTATATTTCTATTATCTGACCTGTGGGTCAAGAATTATTTTAATTTTCCCCACAATCATTGTTTTTATTTTTTTTTTTTATCAAATTAAAGGTGGGGTGGGTGTTGTTTTTTTGCAACACTTTTTACAATATTGCCTGAAAACCTTTTCACATTTCCATTGCACCCACTGAAATAAAATGTTTGCAAAAAAAACTAAACATTTTGGTCCAGTCTAGAGGGTATAATCAGAGAAAAACTCTGACCAATCAAAAAAGTGATCATCACTATTTTGATTGGCTGCCTAATACGTCCATCAAATATCAATGCACTCCCACCCCCTCCCTCCCTCCCTATGGTTCATGCAGTCGCGAATCATGTGAAGGCGTGGTTTCGAGGGGTGGGCTAAAGAGGAGGAGGCGGAGCCTTTGGGAGGAGGGAGGGAGTGTATATTTTCAAAATCTCACTTGAGTTGGATTGCTGGAACCGTTTTTCAAACAACACCTACTCCACCTTTAAAGGTCAATTTCTAGGTGTTTCCTGCATAAACAAGAAGTCATCAATGTGAATTTAAATTTCAAATAATACACTTTTGTGAATTTCTTAAGATTTTACTTTGAGTTTATAAATAATTTTTTCTTCTTGCAAATTTAAGTTTACTTAGAATTTTATTTATGTTGAATGGATCAACTTAATTAAAAGAGGGTTTGAGTCCCAACTCCTGGTCCCTGCTGGGATTCCAGGGTTGTGGGAGGGGCCCCGGGGTTGTGGGAGGGGCCCTGTGGTGACAGTGCTGTGATGTCACGGTGGTGCGTCGCTCCTCTGGTGGTCGGTGATGATTCAGTTTTCGGTTCTGCTGATGCTGAATGAAGTTTACTCGCAGCGCACTGAGACCAAGACCAGCGGCGCTGCTGCACGGGTGCAGATCAGAGCTGCTTGATGACATCACTGTCGTTGTCAGGGAGGCGGGAGCGGCTGGAGTTGGCGGAGACCAGGTCTGGGTCTGACTGAAGTCTGATTCAGCCTCAAGTCTTGGTTCAGAAGGTCTGGAACATGGAGGATCCATCTGAAAATGAGTTTCACGTTTTTACAAGCTGAAACGAATAAATGCTTTATTTTTATTAACAAGCTGGTTTGTTAATCACTGAAGTCTAAATAAAGTTGTCAACTCGGATGGTTCCTGTTTTCTTTTGTTTGCCCACATGAATGCTGGGAAATGGAGTAAATTATGTGGTGTGGTGTCGAGGGTTCGATACTGGCCTGCTAAGATGGCAGTAGTAAACTATAAAGTGGGGCGTGTAATATTATTGGTCCCGTTTCCTTTCAGAGCAGCAAACTGTCCAGAAGTTCAGTGAGGATCTCTGATTGATCCAATGTTGTCCTGAATGACTGATGATCAATAGATCCACCTGTATCAATGCACCTGCTCTGTGATAGTCTCAGGGTTCTGGTTAAAGCTGGAACCGGTGAGACGTGATCTCTGGTCCAGTTCTGGTCGGTACCGGCGCTGCAGCATCCTGGACCATTACAATAATCCCGCCTGGAGGTGATGACGTCATGTAACAATGTTGTAGGAGGTTAAAACAAATCAGGGCTCAGCAGAGTTAAAAAGAACTCAAAAATGTCAAATTTTATTCATTCAAATCTTGAGCAAAACTAAAAAGTAATGATTAGGGATGCACAATAACTGTTTTTTTTTTTAAACCGATAACTCACATATACCCAAGATCATTACATCAATACTATGAACAAAACCAAAAATAGTTTTGACTCTTTAAATGAACAGATATTTATTTTTCCCAATGAAAAACTATTGTCAAGACTCTCAAACATTTTCATAAAGCTATCAAACAAACCTATTTGATATCTCACATTAACTTAAATAAGGTTCATTACTGACTGATACAAAAAATAAAGGCTCCTTGAACTGATGGAAATACATGCATCAGAATTACAAACTGAAAAAATACATTCCTGAATGACAAAAAGACGTCTTTACGTCTACAGGAAGAAAACAAACAACATTCCACTTATTTTTGACCTGGGTGGCGTCTCTATCTGTGAAACCTCCTTCATTTAACCTGGCCGCTACAACTTTGAAAAGCTCACAATTTTTATGTTTCCTGCCATCTGTTCTTTTAATTATTTCCAGTTCCTCTAAGCTATTTATTAAATAAATCGTCTCTGCTCTTGAACACCGTTAACTGTGTGCCGCCATCTTGAAAACTTTGTTTTGAAAACAAGCCCAGCGCGGAATATAAGCGTCATGGCGACAGACGGGCAAGAGAACTAGCATGCGCAGAAAGACGGGAATTAATTTAAACAGGAATGAGTGTTTACATGTCCACGGAATTATTTTATTGAAGAGTGAAGTGTGACAAGACAAAGAACATCAAACATCTCAGAGATTTTATTCAGAACAAAGCCAACTTAAAACCAAACTTTTCAGGAGATTCAAATCAAACGGCAACTTTAATTTATCTCATCCCATATTACTAATTCATTCATGTACCTTAATACTCTTCTCCTTCCTCCTCTCCCTCCCCCTCAATAAGATAAGATAAGATAGCACTTTATTGATCCTACGACGGGGAAATTTGTGGTTACCACAGCTGAATTTACAGAAAAGAAAAATAACAATATATAAAAAATATATACAGTCATGAAAAAATTATTAGACCACCATTTTTTCTTCACTTTCTTGTTCATTTTAATACCTGGTACCACTAAACGTCATCATGTGACTAAAACAGACAGAAAAGAAAACACTGAATGCATAAAAGCAGTGTTTTTGGCAGTACAACGCCATAGCTATTGATGTAAAAACTTAAGTGATTTAGGTTATAATCAAGAAAACCATGGAAAATGGTAAGATATCAGCTCTTAAATAAAACTCTTATGAGCAATCTTTGTGGTTATCGTTATGTTTGTCCAAACAAATGTAGCTTTAGTTGAACCAGGCATTAAAATGAACAAGAAACTGAAGAAAACAAGGGTGGTCTAATCATTTTTTCCATGACTGTATATATAAACAGAAGAGGAACAAATATATACAGTAGAAAAAATTTGTAAACAACACTATGTACAACAGCAATTTACAGCAAGCATACACAGTATGCAGTTATGGGTGGAGGGTTGTGGAGGTATTCAGATAAATGAATAAATACACCTTTTTGACTTGAAAACTGTGGACATGCGCCCCCTAGTGGCCCCGCCATAACTGGAGTGTGCGGTGCTCCACCAACTAACCCAAACACAGCAGCGTGGAGCATCTGTTACTGATAACGCAGACATGTCTTGGATTGATGATGTTAGGCAGTGGCCTCCAGTTACAGATGAAGGTAGTTTATCGCTGTTTTTAATGATTGGTTATGGAAATATCATGATCTATTCCCATAATCAAACACTAAAAACTGTGGAACGCTGCAACGCTGGCTATAACTAACGTCAACAAGCCATAAAGATTATGCTACTGTAACATTAACGCTAGCGGTAAATTAGGCTATGTGTTAATGTTATATTTAATTTATTTTATCATTCTCCTAATTCATTCATTCAATCATTCATTCATTCATTCATTGTTTTATAGGCTTGTGCTAGCGCCGAGGGCTACAGTAGCCTCATACTGCTGTTCTTTCGGCCAGAATCGTCCGGGACTCTCAGCGAGACTATGAATAGTACGAGATTGAATGTTAACGAAAACTCACCCGGCTGTATTCATTTGGAACAAAGTCCTTTCTGTTGATATTTTTCACCCACGTCTTCCTAACTTCTTGTTCTGCAAACAAGGCAGTCTTCGTGCAGTAAAGGCTTGTGTATTTCACATACTTTCTTCTTCCATTGTTGAATTTTCACGCCATTGTTGGCACAGTTTATGACGGAACATGTATTCCCACTCGACCGACTCGACATTATAAAAATATATATTTGTGGAAAGAGAAAAACACTGGTTAATCTGCGAGCCGGTGAAAGAATCGCTCTGTAGCACACTCTAGTGTTGTTACGAGAGAGGCGAAGCCCCGAAGCGCGTATCGAGAAATGAGGGGGCGTGTCCGTGAAGCGCGTATCAAGAGTCGCTTCATTTGGGGAGGAGCCAAAAGTGATGACGTCCGAAGCTTCACCGCCTGGCTGTACCACGTGACTGCTTTGGGAAGTGGTTCATTTCTTGTCTCAAGAAATGGGGTTTGACAGCTTTATAAACGCCACAGGCTCCATTCAAAATGTGGGTTTTTGTAGGCGAGTTGGGGTCAGTTCAGAGTGTGGATAGAGTTTGGATAGCTTGGATACTAGAATCTGGATAGCGTTTATGTAGTTTGTGGTAGTTCAGTATATAGTTTGTACATGATGGCACAAACATTTTTATGCAGCCCAGCATAAAAATGTGCCATGTGAAAGGGTGTTCTCCAAGGCTGGAGAGATTGGAAAAAAAAAAAAAAAGGAATCGGTTAAAACCAAAAACTGTGGAAAAATTGCTATTTCTGAATAAATATACATAAAATAACCCCTTTAATGGTGGTCATTGTCCAAATTACACACGCATATCGAGTGTGCTCCCTCCGTAGTTCCACACACAGTTTGACTGTTCTCTGCCAGAATATGCTCAGGTGTTCCAGTAGTGCAGTGGTTAGGGCAGGTGACCCACGTGCAGGTATCATAGTTTTCGTGGGTTCAACACCCGGCTCGTCGACCCTTTTGACGCGTGTCTGCCCAGTTCTTATGATACTACTTTAGGAAACATTAAACAGAGATTACTTTCAGACAATATTTTATGCACTTGATCATTTATTTGGTCGTACACATTTTGTTATTCACAGTCATTCGCAAGAGCCATGACTGATACATAAATTCAATGCATCACATCTTAAGATTCAGCTGGCTGTGATTATAAACCTGACCAGTAGGTGGTGTCATATGATTATAAACCTGACCAGTAGGTGGTGTCATGTGATTATAAACCTGACCAGCAGGTGGTGTCATGTGATTATAAACCTGACCAGTAGGTGGCGTCATGTGATTATAAACCTGACCAGTAGGTGGAGTCATGTGATTATAAACCTGACCAGTAGGTGGTGTCCATGTGATTATAAAACCTGACCAGTAGGTGGTGTGTCATGTGATTATAAACCTGACCAGTAGGTGGTGTCATGTGAATTATAAACCTGACCAGTAGGTGGTGGTCATGTGATTATAAACCTGACCAGTAGGTGGTGTGTGATATATGTGATTGATATAAACCTGACCAGCAGGTGGTGTCATGTGATTATAAACCTGACCAGCAGGTGGTGTCATGTGATTGTGTGATTATAAACCTGACCAGTAGGTGGTGTGTCATGTGATTATAAACCTGACCAGTAGGTGGTGTCATGTGATTATAAACCTGACCAGTAGGTGGTGGTGGATGTGTCATGTGATTATAAACCTGACCAGTAGGTGGTGTCATGTGATTATAAACCTGACCAGTAGGTGGTGTCATGTGATTATAAACCTGACCAGTAGGTGGTGTCATGTGATTATAAACCTGACCAGTAGGTGGTGGTCATGTGATTATAAACCTGACCAGTAGGTGGTGGTGATGGTTGTCATGTGATTATAAACCTGACCAGTAGGTGGTGTCATGTGATTATAAACCCTGGACCAGTAGGTGGTCATGTGATTATAAACCTGACCAGTAGGTGGTGTGTCATGTGATTATAAACCTGACCAGTAGGTGGTGTCATGTGATTATAAAACCTGACCAGTAGGTGGTGTCATGTGATTATAAACCTGACCAGTAGGTGTGGTGTCATGTGATTATAAACCTGACCAGTAGGTGGTGTCATGTGATTATAAACCTGACCAGTAGGTGGTGTCATGTGATTATAAACCTGACCAGTAGGTGGTGTCATGTGATTATAAACCTGACCAGTAGGTGGTGTCATGTGATTATAAACCTGACCAGTAGGTGGTGTCATGTGATTATAAACCTGACCAGTAGGTGGTGTCATGATGTGATTATAAACCTGACCAGTAGGTGGTTGTCATGTGATTATAAACCTGACCAGTAGGTGGTGTCATGTGATTATAAACCTGACCAGTAGGTGGTGGTCATGTGATATAAACCTGACCAGTAGGTGGTGTCATGTGATTATAAACCTGACCAGTAGGTGGTGTCATGTGATTATAAACCTGACCAGTAGGTGGTGTCATGTGCATATGAAGCAGCAAGAAATGTACCATTCTCGGACCATCTGTCCAATGTGTGACACTGCTTCACGGGGCTTCATCTCACCATCACTACCATAGACTCGTACAGGACTAACAGACTGCGGAAGTGACGTGGGTCACGGAGTGGCCACGAGTTCCGCCTCCGTTCAGTCTCGCGAGTTTCTGAAGCTCGTTCGGCGGTAAACTGAGGAATTTAAAGGCAGTTTTGACTTGACAGTTTTTCATGACATTAAAGGTGGGGTGGGTGTTGTTTTTTTGCAACACTTTTTACAATATTGCCTGAAAACATTTTCACATTCCCATTGCACCCACTGAAATAAAATGTTTGCAAAAAAAACGAAACGTTTTGGTCCGGTCTAGAGGGTATAATCAGAGAAAAACTCTGACCAATCAAAATAGTGATCATCACTATTTTGATTGGCTGCATAATACGTCCATCAAATATCAATGCACTCCCACCCCTCCCTCCCTCCCTGTGGTTCATGTAGTTGTGAATCATGTGAAGGCGTGGTTTCGAGGGGTGAGCTGAAGAGGAGGAGGCGGAGCCTTTGGGAGGAGGGAGGGAGTGTATATTTTCAAAATCTCACTTGAGTTGGATTGCTGGAACCGTTTTTCAAACAACACCTACTCCACCTTTAAAGGTGGGGTAGGTGATCTTTAATAAAAACGGTTCCATCAATCCAACTCAAGTTAGATTTTGAAAATATACACTCCCTCCCTCCTCCCAAAGGCTCCGCCTCCTCCTCTTCAGCCCACCCCTTGAAACCACACCTTCACACGATTCACGACTACATGAACCGCAGGGAGGGAGGGAGGGGTGGGTGGGAGTGCATTGATATTTGATGGACGTATTAGGCAGCCAATGAATGTAAAGATGATCAGTACATTGATTGGTCAGAGTTTTTCTCTGATTATACCCTCTAGACTGGACCAAAACGTTTCATTTTTTTTGCAAACATTTTATTTCAGTGGGTGCAATGGGAATGTGAAAAGGATTTCAGGCAATATTGTAAAAAGTGCTGCAAAAAAAAAAGGACACCTACCCCACCTTGAATAACCTTTACTTTCTAAAATTCACATTTAAATTGTAGGTCATCTTGTATATTACCAAGCACAATGACAAAGAGTTGCCATAATCAGGTCTGAAGGTCACATGACATTTAAATTAGATTCAACGTTTAAAGTAACTCACTGCTCTGTTTTATATATTTGAGTAAATTAGAGGAACCGTTTTGGTCTGGAGTTGAACTCTAACAGTTCTGGTTTTATTTTCTGCCGTAAACCAGAGTTAACAAACGTTCAGCTGCTCCACAACGTTCTGGAGACGCAACAACCACAATAACACTAACAGTGTTTCTGTTTTCAGTTCAAACTGAACTTTGATGGAAATGATCTTTAAACTATATTTATTCATCTGAAGTTTCAGAGCTGAACTCTGCTCACATTCAGCCAACAACACAAACTGAAAAGTTCCTTTTATGAATTATGTTTGCATCTCATTTTCTCCAGGAAGTCAAAGACGGAGTGACTGGAAGAATAAATTAGTTTTTAAACATATGCAGGTTTATCCAGCAGGAACATTCACAGCTGATAAATCTATATAAATCAACTCCTGTCATTTTAAATGTTCATTTTTAATTTAGTCTCTTGCAGATTTGAAGTCTTTTTGTTTTTCAAATTAGATTTAAACTTTTGTTTTTACAAGAAAAATGGAATTCAGAACTGGTGAATGTGTAAAGTTTATTAGTTTTTCTCAAATCTTAAATGTTTTCAATTTTAACTCAAAATGTTCATGTTTTAAGAATTTCCAAATGTTGTAATTTGTGTTTATTAATTCAGAATACATTTTTCTCCTCCAAACAAATCTTGAAGTCTAAATTCGGTTTTCAAATTTGTCAGTTATAAAGTCACAATTTCAAAATTTGTGAATTTAATTTATTTGGAAAATGTGAGTTAATAAATTTAACATCTGAATTAGTTTTTTTCAAATCTGTAAAATATAATTTATCTTGCAAATTTGAGCTAACTTTGTATTGTAACTGTCAGTTTTTCTTTCATAACTTTGAATTGCTAGATATTTAAAGGTTATTTCAATTTTATAAAGTCAGATTTTCTTCTTTTTTTTTCATTATGTAGTTTACAGTTTATGAAGTTGGTTCAAACTTGCATACTCCCGAGTTTATAAACTCGGTCTTATTTTACATATCTGTTTCTACACAAGATAAATGTAGAACTCATCATGCAAATGAGAACATTTTTGGGTTCAGAAGTTTATTTTGTCACTCGTGCTAGGTGGTCTAATCCACTTACAGTTAGAAGGCTAACCTCGGCTAGCTGGGTAAGAACGGAACAGGGGTTTGAATGTAATGAAATCTTTATACCGGTAAGTGTCGCTGTTTTAGCGATGAGAAACCGTTCCTTGACGTCATGAAGCAGGCGACTCCCGCGGGCTTTTACTTTGAAGGCTGAAAGCGAGCCGGAAGTCGCGCGTCTTTGTTCATTGAGGTGAACTTTATGGAGTTTGTCCGCTGTGCCTCGGTGGCATCAGTCCTGATTTACTTTATCTGGAAAGGTCCCTTTAAACTCCGAAAGTGAGGCTCCGGCCCGTCTAAAACACCGCCGCAGACGTGGAGGATTTAATCTGCGTGTTTAGCAGTGTGATGCTAACTCTGGGAGCTAAGTCCGGGCCGAGGACAGAGCGAAGCTAACGACGCAGGAGGTAAAAAAAATTCTGCGTCTTTGAACTCCTTTTAAACACAAAAGATCCCCCGAAACCCCGCTGTCCGTTTCCCAAACGAGTTAGAAGCGAGACAAGTGAAACTTTGAGGCTCGAGGCTGGTGTTGCTCTCAGGTGTGTCCAGGATACCTGTGCGGTGTCGGCTAACCGCAGACATGTTGTCACGACGAAGACGGTTTCAGGATGAAGGCTCGTTGTTTTTTCAGCAATAACTTATAAACCGAGTGAGCCAGTAGCTCCAAACACGAGCCGAAGGCTGTCACTTAGAGAGACATCCAGGACAGTCCTGTGTCTGGGACATTTTAGACGTTTCTGGACTTCATAATTTAACTTTCATTAAGAAATAAACGTTTTCTCCCAGAGGTTCCGCCCAGCGGCTCCGAGTCATAATAAGAGACATAATTGACCTTATTTAGCCCTGTATTCATTAAATGTTTTTGAAAAAATATTTTCAGCGTTTTTCAAAGGATTCCATTTTTTTTAACTAAAAAGTAACTTTGATACTTAAAGGTATTCAGGGAAAAAACAAACCACAAGAATAAATAAAGTTTTCTATAAAAGGGAGACTCATAAAGGTAGATAAAAATGTAGTTTTATAATAAAAGTGAGAGAAGATGTGTGGTTGGATCAGGAGTCGCTGGTCAGATGGTTGGACATTCAACGTTGGTTGAATGTCCAACCTGAAACTAACTTCACCATGGTGCTGTGTCTCCTGTTTCAGGTGTTACAGGTGTTACAGGTGAGCGGTCCAGAGTCAGTTTCAACTTGACCTGCCGCTAAAGTTGGAAGTTTGATGATGGAGCTGAGAGGTCCAGGCATGTAGAAGCCTGAGTGGTTCCTCGGCGGTTTCGGAGAATCCTGCAGGTGAGGTGGGCAGAGCCTGGAATCCGTTGAACCGGTTCCTCGCGCCCTCAGGTGTGTCACTGCTAAACTCACAGGTAAATCTGAGCCAATCACCACCTCAGGGGGCATGACGGGTGTGGCCGGCAGAACGTGGGCGTGGCTGCGCTCGTGGGGAGGCGGCCAGTCCGCCGGTCCCGCCAAGCCGGTGCCCGAGCGGCCCGGGGCCCGCGGGGGGTGGAGCTCCTGGATCTGGGGCGGCTGGAGACGACGGAGCGACCCGGCGGAGGAGTTTTGGGAGGCGCAGGAGAAACTTCCACCGGTGGAAACGGAGGAGGGCGGAGCAGCGAAACGGGACCGGGCGGATGGACTTCCAGGTTCCAGGTGAGTTTTCTCCAAGTCACACGTTTATCAGCAAGTTCAGAAGTTTATTTTGTCACCCATGCTAGATGGTCTAATCCACTTACAGTGAGAAGGCTAACCTCGGCTAGCAGGATCAGAACAGAACAGGGGTTTGAATGTAATTAAATCTTTATACTGCTAAGTGTCGCTGTTTTAGCGATGAGAAACTGTTCCTTGACGTCATGAAGCAGGCCACTCCTGCTGCTTTTATTTTGAAGGCTGAAAGTGAGCCGGAAACCGGCTGCACAATGTCAAAGCTGCACAATCAGACCCAGTCTGGTAGTTTTATACGCTCACATTAACACCCCTTTTTTTTATTTATAAATGTATTTTTGTTTGTGAAGTCAAATCCAAAATCAGCAAATTTGTGAGTTTATATATTCAGAATGATTTTTTCCTCAACTGAGAACCCAGATCTTTATATTTACTTGGATGGATGGATGGTAGATGAATTTCAGAACTCTTCCACTCGTTTATTTAAGTTTCTAAATCTTTTTAAGCCTCTAATTCAAGACTCAAATCAAACTTGAGTGATTTTCTAAATTCTGGGTTTTGTTGGTTATTTTGTCCTCCAGCTCTAAGTTTGAAGGTTTAAAGGTCTTATTTGCTCCAGATGTGACGTCCACAGCGTCTCTGTCTTCCAGCTGGTTCTCCAGATTCGTCCCGACTCCGTCCTTCTGGCCCGGACTCGGACTGACGCGCAGGACCGTGGACGTCGGGCGCCACCGCGACGCCGACGCAGACTTGTCCGATTACGGGACCCCGCCCCCGTCCCCCACCCCTCCCGCCTCCTCGCTGCCGTCTCCGTTCCGTCTGTTCGTGCGCAGCTGGTCGGTGGAGATTGTTCCGGAGCATTACGAGGTCTGCTTCAACTTCCTGCGCCACCTGTTTGACCTGTGCGTGGTGGGCTTCCTGTGGACGGTGTCTCCGCCTACCAAGCTGGTCCTGGAGGTTCTGGGGGTCCAGGGGCCCCTGAGGCTCTGGTTCCACGGCATGGCTATGTTCCTGGTGTCCACGGTGGGGATGGGGGGGCTGCTGTGGCTCATCCAGGAGTACCTGGCCCAGTTCGCGCTGGTCTACGGCATCGTCCAGGCGTTGGTGATCTCCGTCAGCATCAGACAGAGCGTCATCCTCGGCGTGGACGAAGAGACGGAAGAGAACGACGAGATGAAGACGACTGAGGAGATGAAAGACTGCAGACAACAGAGAGACAAACTTCTATCTCAGTAGGACACGACCGAGGTGAGACTGGAAATACTGCAGGGAGCTCCTGCTGCCACCAGGGGGCCCTAAACTACCACCTTAAAAAAACTACCGCCTTATAAAAAAACTACCGCCTTTAAATAAAAAACTACCGCCTTTAAATAAAAAACTACCGCCTTTAAGTACAAAACTACAGCCTTTAAATAAAAAACTACCACCTTTAAATAAAAAACTACCGCCTTTAAGTAAAAAATTACCACCTTAAAAAAACTACCACCTTAAAAAAAAAACTACCGCCTTTAAATAAAAAACGACCGCCTTTAAATAAAAAAACTACCGCCTTTAAGTACAAAACTACCGCCTTATAAAAAAACTACCGCCTTTAAATAAAAAACTACCGCCTTTAAATAAAAAACTACCACCATAAAAAACTACCACCTTAAAAAAAAACTACCGCCTTTAAATAAAAAACTACCACCTTAAAAAAAAAACTACCGCCTTTAAGTAGAAAACTACCGCCTTTAAATAAAAAACTACCACCTTTAAATAAAACTACCGCCTTTAAGTAAAAAATTACCACCTTAAAAAAACTACCACCTTAAAAAAAAACTACCGCCTTTAAATAAAAAACGACCGCCTTTAAATAAAAAAACTACCGCCTTTAAGTACAAAACTACAGCCTTAAAAAAAAACTACTGCCTTTAAATAAAAAACTACCGCCTTTAAGTACAAAACTACCGCCTTTAAATAAAAAACTACCGCCTTTAAATAAAAACTACCGCCTTTAAGTAAAAAACTACCGCCTTTAAGTAAAAAAACTACTGCCTTTAAATAAAAAACTACCGCCTTTAAAAATAAAAAACTACCGCCTTTAAAAATAAAAAACGACCGCCTTTAAGTAAAAAACTACCACCTTTAAGTACAAAACTATAGCCTTTAAGTACAAAACTACCGCCTTTAAGTACAAAACTACCGCCTTTAAATAAAAACTACCGCCTTTAAAAATAAGAAACGACCGCCTTTAAAAATAAAAAACGACCGCCTTTAAAAATAAAAAACGACCGCCTTTAAAAATAAAAAACGACCACCTTTAAATAAAAAACTACCGCCTTGAAATAAAAAACTACCGCCTTTAAAAATGAAAAAACTACCGCCTTTTTAAATAAAAAAAACGACCGCTTTCAAAATAAAAAAAAACTAGCGCCTTTAATCATTCATGAACCCGACTTCATTCAGAGTTTATGGAGTCAGTTCAGTTTTGTTTTTTGATTTGTGGGTGTAATTTTTTTTTTTTTTAACTTTCAAAAAGAAAAAAAGATTATTAACATACGTAAATGATGGAGAAAAGTAGGTCAGGGAGAGATGTACAAAAATAAGAAACACCAAAAAACTTGAATAAATTAAAAGGACAGTCTCAGTAAAGTTGGTTTGAGGTTGGATGCTCATCAGTTGTTCTTGCAGCTGTAAATGTTGTGGACCATCACACAGCCAACCTGAAACTGACTTCAGTGGTGAAACGGTGAACTTGGCAGAGGGACAGACAGGTGTGTTGGAGTTGAACCTCCACAGACCTGCTCCAGGGCATTGTTGTGTTGAGATGAAGACGTCTTCGGTCTGAATCAGCCGTCCTTCGTCCTACCATGTGACTGGTTCGTTGATGGCCGTCTGGTCTGGAGACCAGAGACCAGCTGATGTCATCATCTGACAGTAACGTCCCAGCTGCTGGACCTTCATGACCTCAGATCCACCTGAGGGTCCACCTGAGGATCCACCTGGAACATCTGGACCGACCTGCAGCTCAGTTGCTTCTGTTTATTTCTGATTGAAGCGTGAAGCTGAAATGTTCCTGTGGGTCCAGATGTTTGTTGGAGCTGATGAGGCGTGAACCACGGTGACCACCAGAACCTGCTGGAGACGTCACATGACGGCAGCAGAAACCTGGGAACTGTCCTGCTAGAAAGTATTTCAATTAACTTCAGGCTGTCTTGTCTCCACAGATCAGAAATGTGTCTTCTGCTCAGATGTCCAGGAGGAACCAAGAAGATCTCACTACTGTTTCACTTTATAATCTCACTTTCTACGCGTCCGTCGAGTTATCTTCACGTCCTCACTGCAAACGCTCCAGGACAGACGGGTGGTGGACTCCAGAGACCTTCATCTGCTTTAGAGGAACCCGTCTGAGCCTGGATGGTCCTCAGGACGAAACAAAGGCTGGACAGATGAAGACAAACTCCGTTCACTCCAGCTGGAAGCTTCTGGAACATCTGAGCTGCTTGTTGGTCACAGATGACGTCCTCGGAGGAGGACATGTCCTCAGCAGCTGAAACTGTCCAACCTTCAGTCACGAGAAAATGGAGCTGATCATGGGACCTGATCATGTGACCTGCTGAGGCAGATAGAAGATTGAGATGATTGAGATGACCTCCAGGTGACTTCAGTCATGAATTTTCAGTTAAAACCAGCAGTTAAACATGAAAGTGACGGTTTGATTTAAAATATTGAAGAAATAGTTGCTGGTCTGTTTGTTTCAGTCAAACACAGAAGTAGAGGCCCCGGGGCCTCTATGGGGGCCCCTGCATGTATGAAAACAGTCACTTCTTAAGGTTTTTCAGTTTTTAAAGTCAAAATTTTGGATGTTTTTTTTTTTCTTTCAATTGAAGAAATAAATATAAAATATAAATATATATTTTATATTTATTATTTATACTAATACAATATAAAATGTGCACTTTTATATTCAACTTTTTTTTTTTTAAACATTTTTTCAAATTTAAGTCCATTTTTATTACAATTTCATTAAGTCACAATTTTTCTTTTTTTTTTTTTTTAATTGTGACAATTGTTTGTTTTCTTTTGAAAAACTATTGAATTTGAATTGAACTTGAACATTTCTCATAAAATCCCTTCATAATTAAGGACTTGTTCCAGTTTCCAGTCCAGAGTTCAGATCCAGATGAGTCCAGATGTTCAGGAGCTCAGCTGGACCCGGGTCACCCCGGGTCACCTCAGGTCACCTCCCAGTCTATCTGGTTTTTACTGGGTTTACTGGTGACCTTAAAGACGCCGTTATGAGTTCCTACAGTTACGACGAATGTGTCAGGTTTATTCTCATGTTGCCTTTAACGACTGTCACCATTTTAGGTTGTTTTTTTCTTTCTTTGCACAGAAACATAAAACACTTTAATGCCTTTATTTTGTTAGTTCCTGTTTTGTTGCACTGAAGCAGAACTAAGAACTCTGAGGGTGAAACACTCGTACTCATTAAAGCTTTAATTAAAGCTCGTTGTCTGTCCTCTTTTATAACGACTGTTGATTAAATCATAGGGGTCCACGATAATTATCGACCCGATAACAGGAAATTATGACGTCATCCTGATAAGTCCGATATCACGACGAATAACCCCGATAACATAAATATATTTCTGTCAACACAGCAGTGTCTCGCTCCCTCTGAGCCTTGAATGACCGGCAGTGAATGTTATGTTCAAGTAACATCGGCATAATCAGAAAAACGATTACTCAATCAGGAAAATCAAGAATACCCCCTCATGCCAGAAAACAACTCATTAACCCGGTCATAATTTTGGTAGTTGCTGACTTTAATTGATATTCGCAGTATTCTCCCAAATGTTACACATAAAATAAGAAAAAATAGAAAAGACTGAAAGAACGACTAGCAAACGAGGAAACGTCGGAATTTACGTTACACCTTGAATGCAGCCTGCAGCACAGCGCTGATCACAACAAACATGGCGGCGTGGAACTTGGTTAAAGTTTCAGAAGAAGATAGTTTGGTGGTTATTTGTGACGAATCCTCCGAGTGAATTCTACGAGGCGGGAAGCACAAGCTTTAATACTGTGGGAATTATAATTGTGCTTGTATATTTAGACACTTATATTAAGAGTAAAATTAAAGTTGCTAAAAGATCTGTAGGTCACAGGCTGAGCTAGAGTCATAAAGTGGCAGGCAATAAAAAGACAACTGGGCTGTGTCGGGGTGATGTGTTCTTGTTGGGGGAAGGAACTGTTCAGGGGGACAATGGGGGAGTTGCCTTTAACTAACAGAATGTGTCAATAAAACTAGCCTGTGAGCTGCAGAGTCAGAGATCAGCTAGAACCTGGACAGAAAGGACAGACCGGGGTCTGTCAGCTGGTCTCTCCCTCTGCAGAGGCAAAAATATAAAAGTGTCATGACTATTATTGAATTCAAATTAATCTCACTTTGAGTCCACAGATCAGCAGTCCGGGGAAGGTCAGGTTGACCACAACAATACGTAAAACCTGATCAGCCACCTACAACATAACAATCGCTTCCATGGAGTTTTGAAATCACGCTAACGTTAGCTAACGGAAGCTAATGCTAACGTGCTCAAGTCAGCAGCAGTCTCCCCACCCCCTCATCTCTCATCTAAAGCTTCCATGAGATTAAAAAAATAAAAACTACTGAACCTCATTTACTTTAATTAAAGGTATTAATTTAAATGGAACCACAAGCCAAAATCCTTTAAATGTTAATCTTTTTCAGTTAGTAATTCTGATGCATGTATTTCCATCAGTTCAAGGAGCCTTTATTTTTTATATCAGTCAGTAATGAACCTTATTTAAGTTAATGTGAGATATCAAATAGGTTTGTTTGATAGATTTATGAAAATGTTTGAGAGGCTTGCCAGTAGTTTTTCAATTGGAAAAAATAAATACCTGTTCTTATCCTATCTGTTCATAGTATTGATGTAATGATCTTAGGTATATGTGTGTGTTATCAGTATTGGTTTTAAAACAGTTATCGTGGATCCCTAATTAAAACCCTCGAAGCTTCTGGAGGATCAAAGAGGCTGAAGTTCCCTTCAGTGCTGTTATAGACTATAAAGGAACTGGACAAACCCTCTGGCCCCGCCCACTCCCTCAGACTCCACCCACTGTTAATGAAGGGTTTGAACTCATGAGAAACGGAGCACAGGGTGTCGAACAGCCAGCAGCGACCCTGGTTCTTTATTTCACAGTTGATTCAGACAGCAGCAGATATCGATTATTGATCACCTCCGTCAGATCTGATCTGGAAACTTTCAGCATCACACAAGCGATCAGAGCTTCAGCGTTGAACACAAAACGGTCTCATGTTTCTGGAACGTTCCCTCCACCGGTGGTGGTCAGATCTTCCTCCAGACTCCCATCACACGCGTTTACCCGTAGAGAAACCACCAGAATCCTCACTTCCTGTCATGGAGACGACGAGGACATCCATGAGCGTCCCCCCCCTCCACGTCGCCGCTGTGGGCGGGAACGATGAGCAGCGAATAAATAAATGAAGTCCTCGGCGGTGCAGGTGGTGACGGACAGGTGAGCACCTCCGTCCACAGATGCCGCCACGTCAGAGAGCCCACGAGGCTGCAGCACCTGGAACCGGTTCTGAGCCGGAGCTAAGACATAAGCTGACGGCTTAGAGGAAAGAGGACTTTAAAACACTGACGTGGACGGCGAAGACGCTAATCTACGAGAGGAGATTGAAGAAATAAAAAAAAAAAAAAAAAAAACTTAAAGGGCTCCTGACACCAAAAATGATGTTAAAATCAACAATTTGGAAACAATCTGAAAATCGCTCGACCTCATCGTTCCGAGAGCGGCGGATTGATTAAAGTAACATCGCACCGGGATAAACCACGAATAGTTTAGCGTTGATGATCATTCCCATCATCAAAGCTATCAGGAACACTTATAGTTATACAATCAGAGCTTATTTTGGGGTTCATTTTTGGTGTCAGCAGCCCTTTAAACTGTGACTTCAAACATGCAAATTTGTGAAAGAAAAAATCTGATTTTATAAAATCAAACTGGAGGAAAGAAAATTACATTTAAGTTTCAAATATATTAAAAAAAAAATCAGTACCATTTATAAACAAACAAAAATTCTGAATTTGTGAATTTACATGTTGAAAAATGAAATTCAAATTCTGACTTTATAAGTTCACAAATTCCAGAAAAAAACAAATTGTGACTTTATAAACTAATAAATGAAAAACAAAAAAAAAAAAGAAAAAGAATTTAAAGAATGTTGCAAATTCAGATAATAAAAAAAAATCTGATAGTCTGAATTTATAAATCTGAGACTATTAACACATTTGAGATAATTTCAAGAACTTATAAATTAAAAGAAAAACAACTTTAACGAACCCACAACTCAGAAACTATAATTTTATAAACTCACAAATTCTGATTTTATATGTTTCAAACCTCAGAAACATCTTAAACATCTGTCCTTCAAAGAAACTGGTGAACGTAAACTAACCAGTCTGTACTTTGGCTCTCTGAGTTTGGACCAAGGGACTAAGACACAGGCCGACAGTTTAGAGGAAAGGGGGCGGAGCTGCAGCCGGGACTCTCTGACAGCGGCGTCTGAACCTGACGCAGCTAAACTAAAACAGGAGTGCGACTTTAATACATTGTTGTGAGAAACCCCATTACGCCCCAAAAACCACCCGGTGACCCCCTTTAGTGGGCGTGTGACCCTCCAGAGTTAGGGGGCGCTGTGGTCCCCCCCGCCCCCCTCTGTCCGTGCTCCCTCCGGCCATGACCCAGGATGCAGTGAGCGCTACCGCAGCCTTCCTCCTCATCATCTCCCTCGCTTTCAGACGACGACTCGCCGAACTGTCGCGGCTTCTCGTAAATGCAGCAGCCTGGAAGACAGAAGAGACGAGGAACAGGTGAGGAACAGGTAGAAAACAGGTGAGGAACAGGTGGAGAACAGGTGAGGAACAGGTGAAGAGCAGGTGAAGAACAGGCGAGGAACAGGTGAGGAACAGGCAAAGAACAGGTGAGGAACAGGTGAAGAACAGGTGGAGAACAGGTGAAGAACAGGTGAGGAACAGGTGGAGAACAGGTGAGGAACAGGTGAAGAGCAGGTGAAGAACAGGTGAGGAACAGGTGAAGAGCAGGTGAAGAACAGGTGAGGAACAGGTGGAGAACAGGTGAGGAACAGGTAGAAAACAGGTGAGGAACAGGTGGAGAACAGGTGAGGAACAGGTGAAGAGCAGGTGAAGAACAGGTGAGGAACAGGTGAAGAGCAGGTGAAGAACAGGTGAGGAACAGGTGGAGAACAGGTGAAGAACAGGTGGAGAACAGGTGGAGAACAGGTGGAAAACAGGTGAAGAACAGGTGAAGAGCAGGTGAAGAACAGGTGAGGAACAGGTAAGGAACAGGCAAAGAACAGGTGAGGAACAGGTGAAGAACAGGTGGAGAACAAGTGAGGAACAGGTGAAGAGCAGGTGGAGAACAGGTGGAGAACAGGCGAGGAACAGGTGGAGAACAGGTGAGGAACAGGTGGAGAACAGGTGAGGAACAGGTGGAGAACAGGTGAGGAACATGTGAGGAACAAGTGGAGAACATGTGAGGAACAGGCAAAGAACAGGTTAAGGAACATGTGAAAAACAGGTGAGGAACAGGCAAAGAACAGGTGGAGAACATGTGAGGAACATGTGAAGAACAGGTGAAGAACAGGTGGAGAACATGTGAAGAACAGTTGAAGAAAAGGTGAGGAACAGTTGAGGAACAGGTGAAGAACAGGTGAGGAACAAGTGAAGAACAGGTGAAATGCAGGTGAGGAACAGGTGAAGAACAGGTGGAGAACAGGTGAGAAACGGGTGGAGAACATTTGAAGAACAGGTGAGGAACATGTGAAGAACAAGTGAGGAACATGTGAAGAACAGGTGAAGAACAGGTGAGGAACAGGCAAAGAACAGGTGAGGAACAGGCAAAGAACAGGTGAGGAACAGGCAAAGAACAGGTGGAGAACAGGTGAGAAACATGTGAAGAACAGGTGAATAACAGGTGGAAAACGTGTGGAGAACATGTGAAGAACAGGTGAAGAACAGGTGGAGAACATGTGAGGAACATGTGAAGAACAGGTGAAGAACAGGTGAAGAACATGTGAAGAGCAAGTGAGGAACAGGCGAAGAACAGGTGAGGAACAGGTGGAGAACAGGTGAGGAACATGTGAAGAACAGGTGGAGAACATGTGAAGAACAGGTGAAGAACAGGTGGAGAACAGGTGAGGAACAGGTGGAGAACAGGTGAGAAACATGTGAAGAACAGGTGAGGAACGGGTGGAGAACATTTGAAGAACAGGTGAGGAACATGTGAAGAACAGGTGAGGATCAGGCAAAGAACAGGTGAGGATCAGGCAAAGAACAGGTGAGGAACAGGCGAAGAACAGGTGAGGAACAGGTGGAGAACAGGTGAGAAACATGTGAAGAACATGTGAAGAACAGGTGAGGAACAGGCAAAGAACAGGTGAGGAACAGGCAAAGAACAGGTGAGGAACATGTGAAGAACAGGTGAAGAACAGGTGAGAAACGGGTGGAGAACATTTGAAGAACAGGTGAGGAACATGTGAAGAACAAGTGAGGACATGTGAAGAACAGGTGAAGAACAGGTGAGGAACAGGCAAAGAACAGGTGAGGAACAGGCGGAGAACAGGTGGAGAACAGGTGAGAAACGGGTGGAGAACATTTGAAGAACAGGTGAGGAACATGTGAAGAACATGTGAAGAACAGGTGAAGAACAGGCAAAGAACAGGTGAGGAACAGGCGGAGAACATGTGAAGAACAGGTGAGGAACAGGCAAAGAACAGGTGAGGAACAGGTGGAGAACAGGTGAGAAACATGTGAAGAACATGTGAAGAACAGGTGAGGAACAGGCAAAGAACAGGTGAGGAACAGGCAAAGAACAGGTGAGGAACATGTGAAGAACAGGTGAAGAACAGGTGAGAAACGGGTGGAGAACATTTGAAGAACAGGTGAGGAACATGTGAAGAACAAGTGAGGACATGTGAAGAACAGGTGAAGAACAGGTGAGGAACAGGCAAAGAACAGGTGAGGAACAGGCGGAGAACAGGTGGAGAACAGGTGAGAAACGGGTGGAGAACATTTGAAGAACAGGTGAGGAACATGTGAAGAACATGTGAAGAACAGGTGAAGAACAGGTGAGGAACAGGCAAAGAACAGGTGAGGAACAGGCGGAGAACATGTGAAGAACAGGTGAGGAACAGGCAAAGAACAGGTGAGGAACAGGTGGAGAACAGGTGAGAAACATGTGAAGAACAGGTGAATAACAGGTGGAAAACGTGTGGAGAACATGTGAAGAACAGGTGAAGAACAGGTGGAGAACATGTGAGGAACATGTGAAGAACAGGTGGAGAACAGGTGAGGAACATGTGAAGAACAGGTGAATAACAGGTGGAAAACGTGTGGAGAACATGTGAAGAACAGGTGAAGAACAGGTGGAGAACATGTGAGGAACATGTGAAGAACAGGTGAAGAACATGTGAAGAGCAAGTGAGGAACAGGCGAAGAACAGGTGAGGAACAGGTGAGAAACATGTGAAGAACAGGTGGAGAACAGGTGAGGAACATGTGAGGAACAGGTGGAGAACAGGTGAGGAACATGTGAGGAACAGGTGGAGAACAGGTGAGGAACATGTGAGGAACAGGTGGAGAACAGGTGAGGAACATGTGAGGAACAGGCAAAGAACAGGTGAGAAACATGTGAAGAACAGGTGGAGAACAGGTGAAGGACTCCAGAGTGGCACATGTGAACAGTCAACTTCTTCTTATCTGATGAGCCTCCTGATTCAAACGTTCCTGAAACTCTGTTACGTTTATTTTTGGCTGAAACTAAAACAGTTTGTGGTGAAAATAGATTCAGATGTGTCTTTGATCTAATCTGAGCAGCAGATCAGAGGAATGAAGATGTCCAATAGAACCGTCTGCAGAATCAGCTGGTTACTCAGAACCATCTGTGCTGCTCTGTAACGGGTTTATATATTTAGGAACGTCTTCAGTTGTTTTAGCATCACAGTTGAACGTTTTTACAGTAAATAACATCTGGAGAAGGAAAAGTCCTCACAGAGGCTGGAAACAGTCTGCTGATCTGGTACCACTGATCTGGCTGTTACATCACTTCAGCTTTCCCATCCGCCACTGAAGCACCAATATACACACCAGAGCTTTGAATCATCTAGTACAGTGATTCCCAAAGTGTGGGCCACCGTGGTACTGCAGGTGGGCCGTGAGAGGTCATTAAAATTAAACTAATTTGTTTTAAATCCTTGATCTTTTTTTAAATATGTTTTTAATTACTGTAAAATATTGATAACATGATTTAAAAACATTAAGAAGTAATAAAACGACCCAGTTAAGTGTTATTCTACTGTCATCTTAACTTAATATAACAAGTGTCACCTTATTTGTTGACCCCCTCACATTAATATCGGATCATGGTTCCTGGTCCTCACATTAATACGGATCATGGTTCCTGGTCCTCACATTAATATCGGATCATGGTTCCTGGTCCTCACATTAATATCGGATCATGGTTCCTGGTCCTCACATTAATATCGGATCATGGTTCCTGGTCCTCACATTAATATCGGATCATGGTTCCTGGTCCTCCACATCCTGGTTCCTGGTCCTCACATTAATATCGGATCATGGTTCCTGGTCCTCACATTAATATCGGATCATGGTTCCTGGTCCTCACATTAATATCGGATCATGGTTCCTGGTCCTCACATTAATATCGGATCATGGTTCCTGGTCCTCACATTAATATCGGATCATGGTTCCTGGTCCTCACATTAATATCGGATCATGGTTCCTGGTCCTCACATTAATATCGGATCATGGTTCCTGGTCCTCACATTAATATCGGATCATGGTTCCTGGTCCTCACATTAATATCAGATCATGGTTCCTGGTCCTCACATTAATATCGGATCATGGTTCCTGGTCCTCACATTAATATCGGATCATGGTTCCTGGTCCTCACATTAATATCGGATCATGGTTCCTGGTCCTCACATTAATATCCGATCATGGTTCCTGGTCCTCACATTAATATCAGATCATGGTTCCTGGTCCTCACATTAATATCGGATCATGGTTCCTGGTCCTGGATGTTGATCACAGTTGTGATTAAAGGTTTTAGGTGGGCTGAGGAGATTTTTCACATTTCAAATTGGGCCTTGGTGTTCTGAAGTTTGGGAACGGCTGCTCTAATATATCTTCATATAATTAACATTTCAATTAGTCACCAGATCAGGAATCAGAACTTACATTTTGAGGACCGTCTTCCCAGATGTTCGTTGTCAACGGTGTCGCTGGACCACTCCACCTTCTTCTCCGTCTTCCTCTTCCTCAGTTTGATGGTCAGGCTTCGTCCCTCCTGAAACACAGCAGGGTCCAGACTGAAACATCTGGGTTCAAACTGAAACATCTGGGTCCAGACTGAAAACATCAGGGTCCAGACTGAAACATCTGGGTTTAAACTGAAACATCTGCATCCAGACTGAAAACATCAGGGTCCAGACTGAAAACATCAGGGTCCAGACTGAAACATCTGGGTTCAAACTGAAACATCTGGGTCCAGACTGAAAACATCAGGGTCCAGACTGAAACATCTGGGTTTAAACTGAAACATCTGCATCCAGACTGAAAACATCAGGGTCCAGACTGAAAACATCAGGGTCCAGACTGAAACATCTGGGTTCAAACTGAAACATCTGGGTCCAGACTGAAAACATCAGGGTCCAGACTGAAACATCTGGGTTTAAACTGAAACATCTGCATTCAGACTGAAAACATCAGGGTCCAGACTGAACCATCTGGGTTTAAACTGAAACACCTGGGTCCAGACTGAAAACATCAGGGTCCAGACTGAAACATCTGGGTTTAAACTGAAACATCTGGGTCCAGACTGAAAACATCTGGGTCCAGACTGAAACATCTGGGTTCAGACTGAAACATCTGGGGGGTCCAGACTGAAACATCTGGGTTTAAACTGAAACATCTGGGTCCAGACTGAAACATCTGGGTCCAGACTGAAACCATCTGGGTCCAGACTGAAACCATCAGGGTCCAGACTGAAACCATCTGGGTTTAAACTGAAACATCTGGGTCCAGACTGAAAACATCAGGGTCCAGACTGAAACATCTGGGTTTAAACTGAAACATCTGGGTCCAGACTGAAACATCTGGGTCCAGACTGAAACCATCAGGGTCCAGACTGAAACCATCAGGGTCCAGACTGAACCATCTGGGTTTAAACTGAAACATCTGGGTCCAGACTGAAAACATCAGGGTCCAGACTGAAACCATCTGGGTTCAGACTGAAACATCTGGGTTCAGACTGAAAACAACAGGGTCCAGACTGAAACATCTGGGTTTAAACTGAAACATCTGGGTCCAGACTGAAAACATCTGGGTCCAGACTGAAACCATCTGGGTTCAGACTGAAACATCTGGGTTCAGACTGAAAACATCAGGGTCCAGACTGAAACATCTGGGTTTAAACTGAAACATCTGGGTCCAGACTGAAAACATCAGGGTCCAGACTGAAACATCTGGGTCCAGACTGAAACATCAGGGTCCAGACTGAAAACATCAGGGTCCAGCCTGAAAACATCAGGGTCCAGCCTGAAAACATCTGGGTCCAGACTGAAAACATCAGGGTTCAGACTGAAACATCTGGGTCCAGACTGAAAACATCAGGGTCCAGCCTGAAAACATCAGGGTCCAGCCTGAAAACATCTGGATCCAGTCTGAAAACATCTGGGTTCAGACTGAAACATCTGGGTTTAAAGTGAAACATCTAGGTCCAGACTGAAAACATCTGGGTTCAGACTGAAAACATCAGGGTCCAGCCTGAAAACATCTGGTCCACAAATCTGGTCCAGCCTGAAAAACATCTGGGTCTAAAACTGAAAACAATCAGGGTCCAGACTGAACATCTGGGTTTTAAACTGACATATCTGGGTCAGGACTGACACATCTGGATCCAGACTGAAAACATCTGGGTTCAGACTGAAAACATCTGGGTCCAGACTGAAACATCTGGGTTTAAACGGACACATCTGGGTCCAGACTGACACATCTGGGTTTAAACTGACACATCTGGGTCCAGACTGAAAACATCTGGGTTCAGACTGAAACATCTGGGTCCAGACTGAAACATCTGGGTTTAAACTGACACATCTGGGTCCAGACTGAAAACATCAGGGTCCAGACTGAAAACATCAGGGTCCAGACTGAAAACATCAGGGTCCGGACTGAAAACATCTGGGTCTAAACTGAAAACATCTGGGTCTAAACTGAAAACTTCAGGGTCCAGACTGAAACATCTGGGTTTAAACTGACACATCTGGGTCCAGACTAAAAACATCTGGTTCAGACTGAAACATCTGGGTCCAAACGGAAACATCTGGGTCCAGATGAAAAACTCTGGGTCCAGACTGAAAACATCTGGGTTCAGACTGAAACATCTGGGTCCAGACTGAAACATCTGGGTTTAAACTGACACATCTGGGTCCAGACTGAAAACATCAGGGTCCGGACTGAAAACATCTGGGTCTAAACTGAAAACTTCAGGGTCCAGACTGACACATCTGGGTTTAAACTGACACATCTGGGTCCAGACTGACACATCTGGGTCCAGACTAAAAACATCTGGTTCAGACTGAAACATCTGGGTCTAAACTGAAAACTTCAGGGTCCAGACTGAAACATCTGGGTTTAAACTGACACATCTGGGTCCAGACTGACACATCTTGGTCCAGACTAAAAACATCTGGTTCAGACTGAAACATCTGGGTCCAAACGGAAACATCTGGGTCCAGATGAAAAACTCTGGGTCCAGACTGAAAACATCTGGGTCCAGACTGAAACATCTGGGTCCAGACTGACACATCTGGGTTTAAATTGACACATCTGGGTCCAGACTGAAACATCTGGGTCTAAACTGACACATCTGGGTCCAGACTGACACATCTGGGTCCAGACTGAAACATCTGGGTTTAAACTGACACATCTGGGTCCAGACTGAAACATCATGGTCCAGCCTGAAAACATCTGGGTTTAAACTGAAACATCTGGATCCAGACTGAAAACATCTGAGTTTAAACTGAAAACATCTGGATCCAGACTGAAACATCTGGGTTTAAACTGACACATCTGGATTCAGACTGACACATCTGGGTCCAGACTGAAACATCTGGGTCCAAACTGACACATCTGGGTCCAGACTGAAACATCAGGGTCCAGACTGAAAACATCAGGGTCCAGCCTGAAAACATCAGGGTCCAGCCTGAAAACATCTGGGTCCAGACTGAAAACATCAGGGTTCAGACTGAAACATCTGGGTCCAGACTGAAAACATCAGGGTCCAGCCTGAAAACATCAGGGTCCAGCCTGAAAACATCTGGATCCAGTCTGAAAACATCTGGGTTCAGACTGAAACATCTGGGTTTAAAGTGAAACATCTAGGTCCAGACTGAAAACATCTGGGTTCAGACTGAAAACATCAGGGTCCAGCCTGAAAACATCTGGGTCCAGCCTGAAAACATCTGGGTCTAAACTGAAAACATCAGGGTCCAGACTGAAACATCTGGGTTTAAACTGACATATCTGGGTCAGGACTGACACATCTGGATCCAGACTGAAAACATCTGGGTTCAGACTGAAAACATCTGGGTCCAGACTGAAACATCTGGGTTTAAACGGACACATCTGGGTCCCAGACTGACACATCTGGGTTTAAACTGACACATCTGGGTCCAGACTGAAAACATCTGGGTTCAGACTGAAACATCTGGGTCCAGACTGAAACATCTGGGTTTAAACTGACACATCTGGGTCCAGACTGAAAACATCAGGGTCCAGACTGAAAACATCAGGGTCCAGACTGAAAACATCAGGGTCCGGACTGAAAACATCTGGGTCTAAACTGAAAACATCTGGGTCTAAACTGAAAACTTCAGGGTCCAGACTGAAACATCTGGGTTTAAACTGACACATCTGGGTCCAGACTAAAAACATCTGGTTCAGACTGAAACATCTGGGTCCAAATGGAAACATCTGGGTCCAGATGAAAAACTCTGGGTCCAGACTGAAAACATCTGGGTTCAGACTGAAACATCTGGGTCCAGACTGAAACATCTGGGTTTAAACTGACACATCTGGGTCCAGACTGAAAACATCAGGGTCTGGACTGAAAACATCTGGGTCTAAACTGAAAACTTCAGGGTCCAGACAAACATCTGGGTTTAAACTGACACATCTGGGTCCAGACTGACACATCTGGGTCCAGACTAAAAACATCTGGTTCAGACTGAAACATCTGGGTCCAAACGGAAACATCTGGGTCCAGACTGAAAACATCTGGGTCCAGACTGAAACATCTGGGTCCAGACTGACACATCTGGGTTTAAATTGACACATCTGGGTCCAGACTGAAACATCTGGGTCTAAACTGACACATCTGGGTCCAGACTGACACATCTGGGTCCAGACTGAAACATCTGGGTTTAAACTGACACATCTGGGTCCAGACTGAAACATCATGGTCCAGCCTGAAAACATCTGGGTCTAAACTGAAAACATCAGGGTCTAAACTGACACATCTGGGTCCAGACTCAAAACATCTGGGTTTAAACTGAAACATCTGGATCCAGACTGAAAACATCTGAGTTTAAACTGAAAACATCTGGATCCAGACTGAAACATCTGGGTTTAAACTGACACATCTGGATTCAGACTGACACATCTGGGTCCAGACTGAAACATCTGGGTCCAAACTGACACATCTGGGTCCAGACTGACACATCTGGGTCTAAACTGACACATCTGGGTCTAAACCAACACATCTGGGTCCAGACTGACACATCTGGGTCCAGATTGACACATCTGAGTCCAGAATGAATACATCTGGGTTCAGACTGAAGACATCTGGGTCCAGACTGAAAACATCTGGGTTTAAACTGACACATCTGGGTCCAGACTGACACATCTGGGTTTAAACTGACACATCTGGGTCCAGACTGAAAACATCTGGGTTCAGACTGAAAACATCTGGGTTCAGACTGAAAACATCTGGGTCCAGACTGAAACATCTGGGTTTAAACGGACACATCTGGGTCCAGACTGACACATCTGGGTTTAAACGGACACATCTGGGTCCAGACTGAAACATCTGGGTTTAAACGGACACATCTGGGTCCAGACTGAAACATCTGGGTTAAAACAGACACATCTGGGTCCAGACTGACACATCTGGTTCCAGACTGAAAACATCTGGGTCCAGACTGAAAACATCTGGGTTCAAACTCAAAATATCTCAGTCCAGACTGAAACATATGGGTCTAAACTGACACATCTGGGTCCAGACTGAAACATCTGGGTTTAAACTGACACATCTGGGTCCAGACTGACACATCTGGGTCCGGACTGAAACATCTGGGTCCAGACTGAAAACATCTGGGTTCAGACTGAAAAAATCTGGGTCCAGACTGAAACATCTGGGTTTAAACTGACACATCTGGGTCCAGACTGAAAACATCTGCGTTCAGACTGAAACCTCTGGGTTTAAACTGAAACATCTGGGTCCAGACTGAAAACATCTGGTTCAGACTGAAACATCTGGGTCCAGACTGAAACATCTGCGTCCAGACTGAAAACATCTGGGTCCAGACTGAAAACATCTGGGTCCAGACTGAAAACATCTGGGTCCAGACTGAAACCATCAGGGTTCAAACTGAAAACATCTGGGTCCAGACTGACACATCTGGGTCCAGACTGACACATCTGTGTTTAAACTGACACATCTGGGTCCAGACTGACACATCTGGGCCCAGACTGAAACATCTGGGTTTAAACTGACACATCTGGGTCCAGACTGACACATCTGGGTCCAGACTGAAACATCTGGGTCCAGACTGAAACATCTGGGTCCAGACTGAAACATCTGGGTTTAAACTTACACATCTGGGTCCAGACTGACACATCTGGGTCCAGACTGAAAACATCTGGGTTCAGACTGAAAAAATCTGGGTCCAGACTGAAACATCTGGGTTTAAACTGACACATCTGGGTCCAGACTGAAAACATCTGGGTCCAGACTGAAACATCTGGGTCCAGACTGAAACATCTGGGTCCAGACTGAAAACATCAGGGTCCAGACTGAAAACATCAGGGTCGAGACTGAAAACATCTGGGTTTAAACTGAAAACATCTGGGTTTAAACTGAAACATCTGGATCCAGACTGAAACATCTGAGTTTAGACTGAAAACATCTGGATCTAGACTGAAAACATCTGAGTTTAATCTGAAACATCTGGGTTTAAACTGAAAACTTCTGGATCCAGACTGAAAACATCTGGGTCCAGACTGACACATCTCGGTCCAAACTGAAACATCTAGGTTTAAATTGAAACATCTGGGTCCAGACTGACACATCTGGGTGACCTAACATGAGCTAATGTGAGCTAACATGAGCTAACGTGAGCTAACATGAGCTAACGTGAGCAAGCCAACAGCAAGTCTCCTTCCCTCTCCTCACCATCATCTCTCTCATCTAAAGCTTACATGAGATTAAAAATAAAAACTACTGAACCTCATTTACTTTAATTAAAGGTATTAATTTAAATGGAACCACAAGCCAAAATCCTTTAAATGTTAATCTTTTTCAGTTAGTAATTTTGATGCATATATTTCC
>JAGFBZ010000135.1:1143843-1279778 GCA_018398805.1 Hirundichthys speculiger
CCTCCTTCACCTTTACCCCACCACCACCCTCCTCCTCCTCCACCTTTACCCCCCCACACACCCTCCTCCTCCTCCACCATCCTCCTCCACCTTTACCCCCCACACCCTCCTCCTCCACCTTTATCCCCCCACACACACAACCTCCTCCTCCGGACCATCAGACACACAGGCCCCTTAAAACCGCAGCAGCGGCCCTGCCAGGACGTCATCTTCCCGCTGAAGACAGACTCCCACAGCTCGTCACGGCTCGGCTCGGTTCGGTTCGGTTCCGGAGCGACCGTAGACCGGTTCTCACCTGCTGGGGCGGAGGCGGGGTGCTGGTCTGAACGGTCTCCGTGATCGTCTCACTCGAAGTCCCGGGAGCCTCCGCCATCCCCTGCGGCCCCGCTAACGCTGCCGTTAGCTCGATTTACGAGCGAAGAAGTTCCCGGAAACGGACGTTGGCGGCGCAGAAGACGCAGATATAAGTTAGAAGTGAAGATCGGCCTCGATTCTTCCACTGGAAAACGGTGAAAATAGAAGAGGGTTGGTGTGGAGATAAAGAGCTGTTGCCTCTGCTGAGCTGTACACAACACACGACAAGCTAGCCCAACTCAACACGGAAGTACGAGCTTTTCAAAATAAAGGCGACTCAAAGGCTAAACCGTCACACCTGTCAAACGGTGGCCCGGGGCCAGATGTGGCCCTTCACTTCCCGCTGTCTGAGCAGCCAGTTAGGGTGAAAAGTAGCAATATTACATTAAAAAAAATCTAGCTTTTGAAAATGATGCGACTTAACAACAAAAATGTTTTTTAATGGAAAAAAAAGCAATATTCATAATTTATAAACAAAATTCTACAATCTTTTTTTCAAAAGTCACTCATTTGTTGAATCCACTATTTTACAAAAAAATGTGATTTTAGGGAAAAGATGTAATCATACAACAAAAAATTGTAATTTTGATGTACAATTTCACAATTTTGGAAAACTTGTGATTGTATGAAAAAAAAGTCTTAAGTTTTAGAACAAAAAAATATTGCTCTGGAAAAATTAGCAATTTTACAGTAAAAAGTTACTTTTGTACAAAAAAAAGTTAAGATTTTTTAAAATTTCTGATCTTACAAGAAAATATTGTGGTTTTAGGGCAATTTTACAAAAGACTCAAGTTTTGCAAAACACTGGATTTTTATAAGAATTGCAAATTTTGTATGAATGTCACTTTGCTTTAATATTGTTTTGTCATAAAAAAGTGAATTTTAAAACTGTAATTTTAAGGTAATGTTTGCAAACAAAAAAATTGCACATGTTTGTCAAATGTTGCTATTTTGTAATTTTTGCTTTTTATATCAGAAATTTATGATTTTAATACAAAGTTTCAAACATGGAACATTTGATAATTTTCAGATAAATAAGATCTCAACATTTGCAATTTTACAATAAAAAGTAGCTTTTTTTTTTTTTTTTACAAAAATTGTCACAGCTCTTTTTATTTATGATTTTACAAGAAAAATACTGGATATTCAGAAAAAGTGTTTATTTTTCAATAAGTCACATTTTTTGCAAAATTGTAGATTTTATGACAAAAATTAACTTTTTTTTTTTACAAACAAAAGATCATGATATTGCAAAATTAACTTTATTCATCGTAATTTCGTCATAGTAGCAACTTTATGACTAAAATTGTTAAGTTAAAAAGTGAGTGCAAGTGTTGTGATTTTACAACAAAAATGTAAAAATGTTTTATGACAAAAATTCACAGTTGCACCAAAGGCACAATTATGAAATTAAATAACAGCCAATTTTGTCAAAAGGTGGTTTTTTTTTTTTTTTTTTTTTTTTTAAATCACTTCATTTACATAATAAATTGAGATTTTAGAAAGCATTTTTTTTCTTGCCTTTTTCGTTGAACGTGACATCTGTTGTTGTCGTTCTTTTATTTTGGAAGGAGTGCTGCCATATTTGACCCGTTTCCGTTTACAACAGCTTTGGGGAAGATATTTTCGGACGGACCGTCTTTGGTTCCTGTCGTCCGTGAGCTTTTAGCAGTGATGAGGTTATAAAACCCGTGTTTTTCTACAAGAGTATAGAGGGATGTAACGTCCGCTCTAAATAAACGGTGATATTAAAAGTTGTTATTTGTCACCGGTTTCGTCTGAGCGCCAAGTGTCTTCACAGCACAGTAAGTAAACAGGTTTAATGCTCAGCTGTCATTCGTCCAGGACTTAAGTCTCTGCAGGATTTTTAAAAACAGGTTCCGAACCACGTGACTCAGTAACTCCAAACTAAAGCTGAATTGTAGTAATACAACTTACAAATAAGACACACCTCTTTCTTTTGTGTTTGAGGACTTTTTCTATGTCATATGAATGTTTTTGTGGAAAAACGTATATATTTTCCACAGTAAATGTGACACTGTGACCGAGTGACCCAACCTTGAGCTGTGTTGTTGTACGACAGGAGACAAACCAGTCACAGCTGACTGTATTACACTGGATATCCCTTTTCTGTTTTAAATTATTTCATATTTTACATTTTCTTTTTAAATAAAGAGAAGCTTCTGCAGCTGTGGGGGCCCGCAGGCCTCAGTCTTGGGCCCCTTCTATCTGCGGTCCTCACTCTTCCTCTGTGGTCCACTTTCACGGATGAACAGATGGTTTGGAGTCCCTGGCTCATGACTGATAACAGCTGAAGGAATGGTGTTTTTAAACAACCCAGCATTCATTTATCACAGACTGAGATCTCGCGTGTTCAGGGGTCCAACGGTCCAGCTTCTGCAGGGACACTGATGAGACTAAAACTGAACTTGTTTCTACAGGGGACTAGCCGTTTTCCCTCTCTGAGGAAACAAAGTCACATGACTGCGGTCTCATTCGTTTGCAGCGTGTCGTTGAGGATGTGGCGGTCAGGAGGCTCTCCCAGTTTGAGACTGGTGCAGAGTGGAGCAGCCAGACTCTGCTCCAACAACCCCCCAGAGGCCTCGTCCCCCCTCCCATCTCAGAAACCCCCCCCTCCATGGACACAAGCTGAGAAACAGAGGCGCCGGCGGCAGCGAGATGAGTCCATCCTGTCTAGTCCACACACGGTGAGTCAGGAACGTCCAGAACCAGAACCAGAACCAGTCCAGTTGTCTACGATGCAAAGAACAACAGAAGGCTGATCAGAAAACTCATGTTTCAGTCCCAGTACAGCTCAGAAAACTGTTCACCTGCAGCTTCACCTGAGGGCCTGGAGAGCAGCATTGGGCTTAGAGTTAGAGTTAGCTAGTTAGAGTTAGATAAAGTTAGAGTTAGTTAGAGCTAGAATTAGTTAGAGTTAGAGTTAGAATTAGCTAGAGTTAGAGTTAGTTAGAGTTAGAGTTAGTTAGAAATAGTTAGAGTTAGAATTAGCTAGGTTTAGAGTTAGTTAGACTTAGAATCAGTTAGAGTTAGTTAGAGTTAGAGGTAGAATTAGTTAGAGTAAGTTAGACTTAGAGTTTGACTTAGTTAGAGCTAGAATTAGTTAGAGTTGGCCTTAGAGTTAGTTAGACTTAGAATTAGAGTTAGAGTTAGTCAGACTTAGAGTTAGTTAGAGTTAGAATTAGAGTTAGAATTGGAATTATTTAGAGTTAGAATTAGAGTTAGTTAGAGTTGGAGTTAGAGGTAGAATTAGTTAGAGTAAGTTAGACTTAGAGTTTGACGTAGTTAGTTAGAGTTAGAATTACGGTAGCTAGAGTTAGTTAGAGTTAGCGTTAGTTAGAGCTAGAGTTAGTTAGAGTTAGAATTAGAGTTGGAGTTAGAATTAGTTAGAGTTAGATAAACTTAGAATTAGTTAGAGTTAGAATTAGTTAGAGTTAGAGGTAGAATTAGTTAGAGTTGGAGTAAGTTAGACTTAGAGTTTGACTTAGAGTTAGTGTTAGTTAGAGCTAGAGTTAGTTAGATTTTAACTTAGAGTTAGAGTAAGTTAGAGGTAGAACTAATTAGTTAGAATTAGAGTTAGAGTTAGTTAGGGTTAGAGTTAGTTAGAATTAGAGTCAGAGTTAGTTAGAGCTAGAGTTAGGGTTAGAGTTAGTTAGAATTAGGGTTATAGTTAGTTAGAGCTAGAGTTAGGTTTAGAGTTAGTTAGAATTAGGGTTATAGTTAGTTAGAGCTAGAGTTAGGTTTAGAGTTAGTTAGAATTAGGGTTATAGTTAGTTAGAGCTAGAGTTAAGGTTAGAGTTAGTTAGAATTAGGGTTATAGTTAGTTAGAGCTAGAGTTAGGGTTAGAGTTAGTTAGAATTAGGGTTATAGTTAGAGCTAGAGTTAGCGTTAGAGTTAGTTAGAATTAGGATTATAGTTAGTTAGAGCTAGAGTTAGGGTTAGAGTTAGTTAGAATTAGGGTTATAGTTAGTTAGAGCTAGAGTTAGCGTTAGAGTTAGTTAGAATTAGGGTTATAGTTAGTTAGAGCTAGAGTTAGGGTTAGAGTTAGTTAGAATTAGGGTTATAGTTAGTTAGAGCTAGAGTTAGCGTTAGAGTTAGTTAGAATTAGGGTTATAGTTAGTTAGAGCTAGAGTTAGGGTTAGAGTTAGTTAGAATTAGGGTTATTGTTAGTTAGAGCTAGAGTTAGCGTTAGAGTTAGTTAGAATTAGGGTTATAGTTAGTTAGAGCTAGAGTTAGGGTTAGAGTTAACTCTGCTGCTCCTGGAGGATTTAAGAGCTGCAGCTAGTAGCTGCTGATCTTCATCACTGATGATCTGATGGACAGCAGGTGTGCAGACCTCTGTAAATCCAGATGTTTTGGCAGTTATCTGGAGCACTCAGGATTTTTGTTAACACAATGTCAAGAGGGACAGACATAAGCAGTGGTCTCAGAGAAGCAGCTGTTGCTCCTCATCACTCAGGAAGTTGTTGGGAAACCATGTTCCTGAGTCCTGACAGGAAGCAGCCAGAGATCAGAAATCTGCTCTCCAGGAACCTCCAGACCTCCCTGTTGGTATTTAAACAGTGAACCTTCTAGCAAGCTGATGTCTGGAGAACATTGATCTCCATCAGCTGAGACGGTGATGTTTTGGTTTCCATACATGCTGATGTCTGGAGAACATTGATCTCCATCAGCTGAGACGGTGATGTTTTGGTTTCCATACATGCTGATGTCTGGAGAACATTGATCTCCATCAGCTGAGACGGTGATGTTTTGGTTTCCAGAGCGCTGAAACGGTGAACTGGAGTGAGAAACAGAAGATGGTTTACGACGCTCAGACGCCTCCTGGAGCCAAGAAAGGTGACCGAGTCTCTCTGTGAAGGTCTTCCTCCCCCCAGAACGTCGTCACAGACTCTGATTGATCTGTCTGATTGATCCATTTGATTTCCAGACACCAGTCTGCCGTTTCAGTCCTCCTATAGTCCAGATTACGTGGAGTCCAGCTGGTACGAGTGGTGGGAGGCCGAGGGGTTCTTCAGTCCTGAGACTCATGTGAGGATTCAGTCCAAACACCCATTCACTGAGCTGGCCACTGGGGGCCCCTGTAGCTGCTGGGAGCCCCTGTAGCTGCTGGAGGCCCCTGTAGCTGCTAGGGGCCTCTGTAGCTGCTGGAGGCCTCTGTAGCTGCTAGGGGCCCCTGTAGCCACTGGGAGCCCCTGGAAGCTAAAAGCTGGACATGCTGGTTGACTTCAGGACGTTCTGGTGTGTTCTCAGGAGCGGCTGTCTCACCGCCTGGACCGGACCTTCTCGCTGTGTATACCTCCACCGAACGTGACCGGTTCTCTTCATCTGGGTCACGCGCTGACCGTCGCCGTGGAGGATGCTCTGGTCCGATGGTAACCATGGAAACAGATGAGTGCGTTTGGGTAAACCCTGCTCTGCGTGACTGTAATCCTGCTGTTGTCCACCAGGAGGAGGATGCTGGGACATCGAGTCCTGTGGGTTCCTGGATGTGACCACGCTGGGATCGCGACTCAGGTACGACGTCCTCACCTGCAGTTCACACCTGAAACGTTCAGACTGAAAGTCCATCTGCTGGTTTCAGTTATTACAGGACCATGAAACTAAAAAACTCAGAATAAAATCACTAATGTGCAAAAAAAAGAACTTTGTGAATTCTCTTGTAAATGAGACCAAAAAGTTTCGTTCTTGTTTCACCAGAGAATAAAAAGCGTATTTGACTCCATAAACTCACAAGTTTGGAAAGAAAGCAAATAAATTCACTTTTTTTTTTTTTTTACTGTTTGCAAGAAACAAATCAACAAATCTGACTTTTAAAGTTGAAAGAGATTAGAAAAACTATTAAGTTTGACGAGAGAAATTAGCTAATTTTTCAAAAGTGATTGACGTCCTTTAATTCAAAATACAAAACATGGTTTTATTTCAGACTAATTCGTCTCAATTTAAAAAGTTTCAGTTTTACAAAACTTTTCTTTCAAACTGTCAAAGTCATCACGTCTGAATTTTTCTGATAAGTTTGTGAGTTTGTGAGGTCCGTTGCAGACGTGGAACAGCGCCGCCCTGGTGGCCGAAGACGAAGCAGCTCCATCAGTTTGTAGTTTTCTTTGCATCCTGAGATTTTTCTTTTAGTCGCATAACTGATAATTAAAACGTTTTCTGCTGTTTCGGATTCTCTGCTTCGGCTTCTTTCAAGTGAAATGAAGTAGAGATTAAAAGTCTTTTTAAGTTCCAATAAATTAAAAAAAATAAGGAACTCCTCTGAGTTTGAAATAACACATTTGAAAGAAACACCTCAGCAATTTTAAACTTTGGCAGACATTTCTGAGGAAAAACTGAAATTCTGACTTAGAAAAAATATAAATTTGAAGAAAAAAAAATCTTGTTTGAGCAGCAAGATTTTGTCTTTGTCAGCTTTTAGTTCCATCAAATTTAGATCTTACACAACTGAATTTTTTTTCTTTCAGATTTATAAAAGTTTATTTTATTTTAGACTATTTTATTTGAATTTATTTTGGGCTATTTTATTGTATTCTAGGCTATTTTATTTGATTTTATTGTATTACTGTTTTATTTGACATTATTTTGTGTTATTTTGTGTGTTCATTAAAAGCATAAGAAGAAAAAGTCAGATTTACTGGGTTTTAAGTAGTTTTTCTTCTTCTCTTTGTTTCTAGAATCATTTAAACTGCTCCGGTTTCGTTCTTAAACCCATCCAGTGATCGTAAAGTGACGCAGCTGCGTTTGTTTCTACGTGGTTGTCAGATGAGGTGTTTCTTTGTTTCGTTCCTGTCAGTCGGTGGTGGAGCGGAGACTCCTGAGGACAGAAGGGAGGCGCCGGCAGGACTTTACCAGGGAAGAGTTTTTACAGGAAGTCTGGAAGTGGAAGAACCAGTAAGCCTCTGAGTTCTCATCATCCCTCCACATAGAGTTTGGCGTCTGACGCCGTTCTTCCTGTTTTCAGGAAAGGAGAGCAGATCTACCAGCAGCTGAGGAGCCTGGGAGCATCTCTGGACTGGAGCAGAACCTGCTTCACCATGGACCCAGTAAGACTCCAGTCTCTGCTGTCGCCATCAGGCCGCCTGCAGCGTCACGGCGGCGTCACATGTCACACATCACATAGGTGACGTTGAGTGGCGCTTTAGTTTCTGGAATAATAGTTAGATGTTCGTGAGGCCAAATGTCAGGCAGACGTCAGCGATTAAAGCCTTGATGACGTAAAGGTTACAGGAAAGCCTGAACTAAGCCAGCTAGGTTTACCTAGACTAGCCTAGCTGGACTCAGTACAGTTATATTAGCCAGCTAGGTTTAGCTAGACTAGCCTAGCTGGTCTCAGTACATTTATATTAGCCAGCTAGGTTTAGCTAGGCTAGCTTAGCCAGTCTCAGTAAATTTATGTTAGCCTGCTAGGTTTAGCTAGACTAGCCTAGCTGGTCTCAGTAAATTTATGTTAGTCTGCTAGGTTTAGCTAGGCTAGCTTATTCAGTCTCAGTAAATTTATTTTAGCCTGCTAGGTTTAGCTAGGCTAGTTAACCAGTCTCAGTAAATTTATGTTAGTCTGCTAGGTTTAGCTAGGCTAGCTTTGCCAGTCTCAGTAAATTTATGTTAGCCTGCCAGGTTTAGCTAGACTAGCCTAGCTGGTCTCAGTAGATTTATGTTAGTCTGCTAGGTTTAGCTAGGCTAGCTTAGCCACTCTCAGTAAATTTATGTTAGCCTGCTAGGTTTATCTAGGCTAGTTAACCTGTCTCAGTAAATTTATATTAGGCAGCTAGGTTTTTTTATCATGCTAGCTTAGCCAGTCTAAATGTATGTTAACCAGCTAGGTTTATCATGCTTGCTCAGCATTAAGGTGAACTTCAGACTCAGTAATCCTACCTGATCAATGCATCTCCATGGATCCTAAAGGGTCTGAACTCCTCCATCACTCCTGGTTTTACTAAACAGGGCCCCCATGTGAGACTTTGGCCCAGGACCCCCAGTGAGGCTGGAAGCAGCCCTGACAGTGGGCCATGCAGCTGTCAGACAGGAAGTTTATATACGTAGTCGTATATTTTTATGGAGAATGTTGAACTTAAAGGTCTACTGGTCCCTAAAGCAGCGTTGGTCTTGGTTTCAGGGTTTCAGCAGAGCCGTGACCACAGCTTTCGTTCGACTCTGTGATTCTGGTCTGATCTATCGAGCTGAGGGTTTGGTCAACTGGAGCTGTGCTCTTCAGTCCGCCATCTCTGACATCGAGGTGAGAACCGCTGAGTATATGAACCCTTCAGAGTTATATTAACTAAGTTATGTTAACAGACAACATCGTCTTTAAGCTGATGACACACAAACTGTCATTTTCTGTGACGTAACAGATCTGGAGGTAAAAGTTAGTGAACCCTTGGTGTGAACGGCTGGTTTTATCGGCAGTGACTTCTGTCCAGTGATTTCAGTAGCTCTGAATCATGACGCTCCCTCCACCGTGCTTTATCATTGGGCTGTGGTGATGACGTCAGCAAGCGAAGCCTGCACACCAGCGGAGCCAAACCTTGTTTCGTCCCGGGACCACGTCGTCACCATGGTTACCATCAAAGGTTCCTCTTTGTTCTTTCAAACAGCCGTGTCGCCAGGTTTCCCGCCGGTTCCTGGACGCTACGATGGAGTTTCTGACGTTCAGATCCTTTTTCTGCTCAGAACAGATATTTGTTCAGCATGAAGAAACATCTCCAAATGTCTGTTCCAAACAACTCTTGGAGTTCTTGGTCCTTCTGTCGTTCTTCTTGGTGGTGAAGGTCAGCTGACTGCGATGCTAGGCTTTGCTATCAAAATTCCCATAATCATGAATTTTGTGTAAAATGGCAAATTTCGCATCATCGTGGCTTCTGTTCTTTAAAAAAAGTTCATTTTTGTCACAAGGTGTCAAATTTCTAAAAAATTTGCAACTTAATTATAAAACCAAGATTTTTGTTCTAAAATCACAAATGTCCTCGTTAAAATCATGCTAATAAAAGAAATCATGACTTTTTAAAAACTGGAACAACTTTGTAAATTTGAAAGAATAAGACTTTTCATTCTAAAACCTAAAAGAAAATACTTTTTTTTGTAGAATTACAACATTTTGCTGTAAAATTGCAAATTTCACAAAATCACATCTTTTTGACTACATTTTTATTTGCCATAAAATATCGACTTTTGTAAAATCGCAACTCTTTGACGTAAAACTACAACTGACCGAAAACAGTGAATTTTGTGAAATTGTAACTTCTTGTCCCAAAATAAGGAATTTTTGTCATGAAAAAAGCTAATTTTATTGAAGTCACAACTTTTTGACAAGAAATTAGCAAATTTTTGTTGTAAAATTGTCTTTTGTGGATATGTGCATTTTTGTTGTGAAAGTTGTTTGTAATATTTCTAATCTTTGTACAATTGCAACTTTTTGTCCTAAAGTTGCTGTTTATCCTGAAATATCTGCTCAACGTTAATTTAGTTGTTCCAGCCCTTTCAACCATTCCTCAGAGATGTTTTATACATAATTCATCCATAAAAAGTAAAAATCCATAACGTACATGACTGTTTTCTGCGCAGTCTCATATAACAGGAAGTAGCGCGCTGCATTTAGCTTCAGGACTTGAGTTTGACACACGTGCTGTCGACTAATTACTTCAGTTCAAGTTAATTGGAGTTGTTAGTCTCCAATTAACTTTAAAAGGAGATCTCTGAAGACATACAATGGTGAGACTGGGAACGGATATGGAGTCTTCCCAGAGTGCTCAGGCGTCCATCAGTCCAGTAGGACCTACTGTCCAGACATGGAGACAGTTCAGTATTGTTGCTACTCCTCCTAGAAATGGACGTCCAACCAAGATGTCTCCGAAGACACAACACAGTCCTCAGTGAGATAAAGAAGAACTCAGGACTAACAGCTAAAGACTTGAAGACACCACTGGAAACGTCTCTGTTCATAGGTCTACCAGGAAGAAGTCACAGGACAAGATGTCCACGGAAGAACACCACAGAAGAAGACAGCGTTCACTGAAAGAGTCTTTGTGATCCACAATACCACCAGGAGAATATTTTGTGGACTGACAAGAGAGATGCTAAACCGTCACGTATCAAAACAGCATCCCAACTGTGAAGCACGGCGGAGGGAGGTCCATGATTTGGGCCTACGTCGCCAGTGACAGAAACTTGAGCTGTAGCTCTGACGTTGTGGTGTCACCGTTAGGTCGACTCTAAGGAGGTGTCTGGACGGACCATGATGTCGGTTCCTGGTTACAAGAACACGGTGGAGTTCGGGACCATGTTCACCTTCGCGTACCCCGTAGAGGATCCCGTAGAGGGCCACGGCGAGCTGTCGGTGTCCACCACTCGACCCGAGACGATGCTCGGAGACGTAGCCGTAGCTGTTCACCCGGATGATCCCCGATATCAGGTGAGTGATTCCCAAGACCACCCGTGCTGAGCCTCCGCAGCATCTTTGACACAATGTGCGCTGAAGCAGGGAAACATCTAAGACATGCAGGACAGCAGCCCTTGAGGACTGGAGTTGGAGACCCCTTGTCTAAATGTACCGTTTTTGACATCATCAGGGGCGCTGCTAGGGATTTTGGGCCCCATGAAAAGAATCTTTACCGGGCCCCCCAACACAGCGGCGAAATTTGTTGATGCTATTTTTGATCATCATTAGGGGCCTCTCTGGGCCCCCCTCAATCATGGGCCCCTATAATCCGTATCCTTTACCCCCCCTTTTCGGCGCCCCAGTACCCAAGACTGAGCGATTTCAGATTGAACTTTGTGGGATGTTGATATTGTGTAGAGGAGCCCAAAGTTGTTGATCTTTGGAGTAAAATGATTGAGTCCTGATTGTTAGGAGGTTACATCATCACCCATATGAAGTTGGTCTGAGCATCATCAAACACGTCTATTGACTTCGTAGCATATTTGAGCGAGGCAAGGCTTGCTGGCTTTGCTGTAGCCATAAACTAGAGCGTTTTATTTGGGATCAGGTTTCCACAGGTTAGCGTACCATCCCCAGGTAGCCTCTGACCACCATGATGACATGATGACACCAGCTTCCACATGAGAACGTCTCCTGAACCAGCTACTTCCCCTGTAGGCTGACCTTTCAAAATAAGAGCCAATCAAATTTCAGGTCAGTGCTTACAAACATGAATGGCTGATGTTTATGAACCTTCGTAGACTCGTTGATAAAAGTGTGTGGAAGGAACGGAGCCAATGTGAAACTACCATGCCAGCAGGGGGTGCTGTCAGTACGAGACAGTCAAGGTGACGAGATTAAAAAACCCCCCCGTTCTATAAAGTTTTCATGGACAAGTTAAAATGTCCTGAAGCTCTTTGATGGTCTGAAGGTTGATATCGTCATGAATCTGATCGTTATCACCACCTGCAGCAGAATATTTACTGGGACAAAGTTTATATTACCTCTTGGTAATTAAAGCAGTGATAATTTAGATCAGTTTTTCATGACACTGAGCTCATGTTGGAGGAGAATCATGGCGCCTTGTTCCGGTTCGTTCCAGAGTCTTCAGGGGAAGCGGTGCAGACATCCCTTCACCAACAGACTGCTGCCCATCATCGCTGACTCCATGGTGGACATGGACCTGGGAACTGGTGACTACCACACCTTCACCCAGTCACTTCGGTCTGTGCGGACAGAGACCACAGAAACCACAATAACCGCAAAAACCACAGAAACTACAAAAACCACAATAACCACAGTAACCACAATAACCGCAAAAACCACAGAAACTACAAAAACCACAATAACCACAGTAACCACAATAACCGCAAAAACCACAGAAAAATAACCCAAAAACCACAAAACCACATACAAAACTACAAAACCACAATAACCACAGAAACACAATAACCACAAAAAACCACAGAAAACAAAACAACCACAGAAACCACAATAAACCAAAAACAAAAACCACAATAACCACAAAAACAAAACCACAATAACCGCAAAAACCACAAAACTACACAAAAACCACACCACAAAACCACAGAAACTAACAAAAAACCACAATAACCACATAAACCACAATAACCACAGCAAAAACCAAAACCACAGAAACTACAAAAAACCACAAGAAACCACAATAACCACAAAACCACAAAAACAAAACCACAAAAATAACAAAACACAAAAACCACACAAGAAACCACAGAACCACAAAAACCACAAAAACCACAAAAACCACAGAAACTACAAAAACCACAATAACCACAGAAACCACAATAACCACAAAAAACCACAAAACCACAAAAACCACAGAAAACCACAAAAACCACAATAACCACAGAAACCACAATAACCACAATAAACCGCAAAAACAACAGAAAACTACAAAAAACCACAATAACCACACAGAAAAACCACAATAACCACAAACCACAAAACAAAAAACCACAAAAAACCACAGAAACCTACCCAAAAAACCACAGAAACTACAAAAACCACAAAAACCACAAATAACCAAACCACAAAACCAACAAAAAAACCACAGAAACTACAAAAAACCACACAATAACCACACCAGAAACCCACAATAACCACAGAAACCACTAAAACCACAAAAACTAAAAAACCACAAAAACAGAAAAAAACCACCAAAACCACAGAACTACACCACAAAAAAACCACAATAAACCACAAGAAAACCACAAAAACCACAAAACCACAAAACCACAAAACCACAACAACCACACAAAAACCACAAAACTACAAAACAAAACCACAGAAACTACAAAAAATAAAACAAAAACCACAGCAAAACACAAAAACAACCAAACAAAAAAACCACAAAAAAAAACAAAACCACAGAACCACATAAAAAAACAAACCAACAACCACAGAAACCACAATAAAACCACAAAAACACAAAATAACCAAAACCAAAAACCACAAAACCGCAACAAAAAACCACAATAACCACAACAGAAACCACAAAAACCAAAAAAAAACACAAAAACCAAAACCAGAAAACTAACAAAAACCAAAAAACAAACAAAAACTAACAAAAAAAAAAAAACAAAACAAAAACAGAAACCTAAAAAAACTACAAAAACCAAGAAACCAGAAAAACAATAACCAAAAAAAAAAAGAAACAAACCAAAAAAACAATAAAAACAAAACAAAAAAACAAACTAAAAAAAACAAAAAAACAAAAACCACAGAAAAAAAACTAAAAAAAAAACAAAAAAAACACAAAACCAAAAACAAAACCACAGAAACCAATAACAATAAAAAAAAACCACAAAAAACAAAAAAACCACAAAACTAAAAACCACAAAACCACAATAACCAAAAACACAAGAAACTAACAAAAACAAACAAAAAAACAAAAAAAAGAAACAAAAAAATAAAAAAAAAATTAACAAGAAAAAAACAATAACCACCAAAAACCACAAAAAAAATAAGAACACAAACCAAAATACAAAAAAAAAAGAAAAACCCAAAAAAAAAACCAAAAACCAATAACCACAGAAAACTAAGCAAAAAAAAAAAAAAACCACAAGAAACCACAAAAAACCACAAAACCACATAAACCACAGAAACTACAAAAAAAACACACACAGAAAACCCACAAAAACCACAATAACCACAGAACTACAAAAACACAAAACCAACCACACAGAAACCACAAAAACACCACAGAAAAACCACAATAACCACAGAAACCAAAAAACTGCAAAACGCAAAACAAAAACTACAATAACCACAGAAACTACAATAACCACAGAAACCACAGAAACCACAATAACCACAAAAACCACAGAAACCACAATAACTGCAAAAACTGCAATAACCGCAAAAACCACAATAACCACAGAAACTACAAAAACCACAGAAACCACAGAAACCACAATAACCACAAAAACCACAGAAACCACAATAACTGCAAAAACTGCAATAACCGCAAAAACTACAATAACCACAGAATCTACAATAACCACAGAAACTACAAAAACCAGAGACCACAATAACCTCAAAAATCACAATAACCACAATAACCACTGAAACTACAAAAACCCCAATAACCACAGAAACTACAAAAACCAGAGACCACAATAACCTCAAAAATCACAATAACCACAATAACCACAATAACCACAGAAACTACAAAAACCACAGAAACCACAAAAACCACAGAAACCACGATAACCACAGAAACTACAGAAACCACAGAAACCACAAAAACCACAATAACCACAGAAACTACAATAACCACAAAAACCACAATAACCACAGAAACCACAATAACCACAGAAACCACAAAAACCACAGAAACCACAGAAACCACAGAAACCACAAAAACTACAATAACCACAGAAACTACAATAACCACAAAAACCACAATAACCACAGAAACTACAATAACCGCAAAAACTACAATAAACCACAGAAACTACAAAAACCCCAATAACCACAGAAACTACAAAAACCAGAGACCACAATAACCTCAAAAACCACAATAACCGCAAAAACCACAATAACCGCAAAAACAGGGTGTCCGCGGGGTTTTAAAAAGTATTAAAAAGTGATAAGTGAAAAACGCAAAATTTAATGGCCTTAAAAAGTGATAAATTTGGTCAAAAGGTATTATTTCTAAAGAATAGTTTTTTTTTTTTTCTTTTGGGCAATGACTGTTTCATCATTATGAAATAGGCAAAATAAAATAAATAAATCCTTTCTTGCTTGCGCAGCTACTTCAAAAACGAATGCGCAGGGGTTAAAGTATTCAGGCGTGCCGGATCTCCGGCTTTTGACTCTGATTTAGGGAAAAAAAAAAAAAACACGCACAGAAACACGTTATTTCTGAGTGGTCTTGAACGCAGGTGAGGTGAGCCGGTGGATTTTTCTCCCGCAATCAGAAGAACGGAGGCAAAATTCAAGTGTCTCTGGGCGGGGACAGGGGACAGAGGGACAGGGGACAGAGGGACAGGGGACAGAGCCGGTTTGGGAGCTGCTGCCAGAAGCTACCTGGTACCTGACTGTGTTGTGCTCCAAGAAGTTAGTCAATACCAGCAAAAGAAAAAAAGCTCTTCGCCGTCACAAAGGAGACGCCGGGTATAAAGCAGCTGCTTTCCCGGAGCAACAGCCACAGCGCTGCAGACGTAGCGGCCCCGATGACCGGTTTTATTTCCGACTTGAAAATACGCGCGTGCTCGTTCACTGTGGAAACGCGACTGATCATTAACGGTTGCTCAACCGCTGTAGATCCGTGTAAAAAAAAAAAAAAGCGGCGTTAATAAAAACGCTTTACAAATCTGTCCGTTTCCACTCAGCAGGCCAGTTATATGAACACACATAATGGCTCCAGAGTTCTAGAAACGTCTGTCTGATCAGCTCCAAGGATGGATGTTTTCTCTGAATGTTGTTGAATCAACCACCCAAAACATGGAAAAAAATACTAAATGTAATGGTTCACTGATGCATCCAGAATAATAACATCTAATAATCTAATAACTGCCTCTGCAAACACATATGTTAAAGAGGAGATGAGTCCAGACCCAATGGATTGTTCAGCTCCTTCTGAAAGTTTTCAGCCTCCTTGAACTTTTCAACCTTTTGCCACATTTCAGGCTTCAAACATAAAGAAATAAAATTTCAATTTTTTGTCAAGAATCAACACACCAAGTGGGACACAATCGTGAAGTGGAATGAAATTTATTGGATATTTAAATATTTTTCAACAATTAAAAAAAATTGAAAAGTGGGGCGTGTAACATTATTGGTCCCCTTTACTTTCAGAGCAGCAAACTGACTCCAGAAGTTCAGTGAGGATCTCTGAATGATCCAGTGTTGTCCTGAATGACTGATGATGATCAATAGAAGCCACCTGTGTGGAATCAAGCCTCCGTATAAATGCACCTGCTCTGTGATAGTCTCAGGGTTCTGGTTAAAGCTCAGAGAGCATCAGGAAGACCAAGGAACACACCAGGCAGGTCCCAGACACTGTTGTGGAGAAGTCTAAAGCTGGATGTGGATACAAAAAGATTTCCCAAGCTTTAAACATCTCCAGGAGCACTGAGCAAGCAATCAGACTGAAATGGAAGGAGTATCAGACCACTGCAGATCTACGAAGACCCGGCCATCCCTCTAAACTTTCATCTGGAACAAGGAGAAGACTGATCAGAGATGCAGCCAAGAGGCCCATGATCACTCTGGATGAACTGATCTACAGCTGAGCTGGGACAGTCTGTCCAGAGGACAACAATCAGTCCTACACTGGAGAAATCTGGCCTTTATGGAAGAGTGGCAAGAAGAAAGACATTTCTCATAGATGTCCATAAAAAGTCTGGTTTAAAGTTTGTCACAAGCCACATGTTTGGTGTCTCCAGGTGGCTTGTGACATTTCTCAAAGATATCCATAAAAAATCTTGTTTAAAGTTTGCCACAAGCCACCTGGAGACACCAAACATGTGGAAGAAGGAGCTCTGGTCAGATGAAACCAAAATCAAACTTTTGGCCACAATGCAAACGATATGTTTGGAGTAAAATCAACATAGCTGATCACCCTGAACACACCATCCCCACTGTCAAACATGGTGGTGGCAGCATCATGGTCTGGGCCTGCTTTTCTTCAGCAGGGACAGGGAAGATGGTTAAAACTGATGGGAAGATGAATGGAGCCAAATACAGGAGCATTCTGGGAGAAAACCTGTTGGAGTCTGCAGAAGACCTGAGACTGGGACTGAGATTTATCTTCCAACAGGACAACGATCCAAAACATGAAGACAAATCTACAATGGAACGGTTCACAAATAAACGTATCCAGGTGTTAGAACGGCCAAGTCAAAGTCCAGACCTGAATCCAGTCCAGAATCTGTGGAAAGAGCTGAAGACTGCTGTTCACAAACGCTCTCCATCCAACCTCACTGAGCTCCAGCTGTTTTACAGGAAGAATGGACCAGAATTTAGTCTCTGGATGAGTTAAACTGATAGAGACAAACCCCAAGAGACTGGAGCTGGAACTGCAGCAGAAGGTGGCGCTACAGAGTATTAACACAAGGAGAATGAATAATATTACACACCCACTTTACAGTTTATTTGTTAAAAAAGTTTAAAATGTCAAATTTTGTTCCACTTCACAATTGTGTCCCACTTGTTGATTCTTGACAAAAAATCTTCATGTTTGAAGCCTGAAATGTGGCAAAAAGTTGAAAAGTTCAAGGGGGCCAAATACTTTTGCAAGGCACTATATTTCCTATAAATTAATTTGCCGTTGTTTTGAACAAAAATGAAGTTGCAATTAGTTTTTTTTTTCTTGTACAAATTGCCCTTAACTGAATTAAGTAGTTGCTAAATTAATCAGATTAATGGGCTTGACTGAGTTTACATGTTTTCACTTATAACTTAATAACCTTTACTTTTTAAAATTCACATTTAAATTGTTGGTCATCTTGTATATTACCAAGCACAATGACTACTCAGATGTAGCCAAGTCGTTCACCTGTGACGAGGACAAAACTGGTTACATTATTCGATCTGGCCTCGGGGCATTTTTTAAAAAGGAGCTGACGAAAAACAGCAGCCAGGCTGGGCCTTTGTGATTATGTTCAACGTAAGCCTCAACAATCAAACAAAAAGAAACAACTGGACATCCATGTCCATTATTGGGAGGATGGAGAGGTTCGGTCCAGATACTTCGGGTCTCAGTTCTTGGGTCATGGGAAGGCTGAAGACTTAGTGCATCAAGTAAAGTAAAATCTACGTGCATGTCAAAAAATCTTTCTGATTGATACTTGGTGCAGCTCGATGTCGTAGTGGTTGTAAAAAAAAATCTGAAGGTAGTAAAAAAAAAGGTATTAAATGGTAGTAAATTTGACTCAAAGATTGCTGTATATACCCTGAAAAACCACAATAACCACAAAAACCACAGTAACTTCAAAAACCACAGTAACTGCAAAAACTACAGAAACTACAAAAATCACAATAACCACAGAAACTACAAAAACCACAGAAACCATAATAACCACAGAAACTACAAAAACCACAGAAACCATAATAACCACGCTGAACTAAGAGACAACAACCACATGTTCCCCCGATGCCGTTAGGAGACCCCGAAGCTACAAGAGCTTTTTTTAACAAAGTTTTCTCTTAAATATCTCTAGAGTCCTGCCCGGGGCCCCCAGTCAGAGTCCTGCATGGGGCCCCCAGACAGAGTCCTGCATGGGGCCCCGAGACAGAGTCCTGCCCGGGGCCCCCAGACAGAGTCCTGCCCGGGGCCCCCAGACAGAGTCCTGCTCGGGGCCCCCAGACAGAGTCCTGCTCGGGGCCCCCAGTCAGAGTCCTGCATGGGGTCCTCAGGGACCTAGAAACGTCCCTGGGGCTTGTCTTCTGTCAGTTCGTTGCCGTGGTGCCCTCTGAGCTTCCCGCCTCCTCTGCAGGTGCGGTGAAGGTGACTCCTGCTCACGACCACGCCGACTTCCTTCTGTCGCAGAGACACTCGCTGCCGCGGCCATCTGTGATTGGAGGAGACGGGACGATGTCACCCTCCTGTGGACGCTGGCTGGAGGTAGGTGAACGTGTGCGGAAGGCTTGGGCGGTATTACGGTAATACCGTATACTTCCGGTATTTAAAAATAGCAGCGGTATCAGTTTTAATACCGTCATAAAAAAATGCAATGAGTGATTTCTGTGGTTTAAAGTTTAGTTTAGTTTCTCTCCTGTATCGCTGTGTATTCTGCTTTATTTTACCGCTTATTCATGTTCGCTTGCGGCTATATCTTGACTCGTCCTGTTAAGGTACTGATGATGAAAACAACACTTCCTGAGTTTGCTGCTTCAAAATAAAAGTTTCCAATGAAACTAATAATGTTGGACTTTTATGTTGAAGAATTTATAGGAAGTGAAGCGTCCACCATCAGACACTTTACTATAAAGCGCAGCGCACGCAGAGAGGAGCTGGAGCAGAGAAGGAACAGTTAAAACTACAGTGAAAAGCAAGAGATACACAAATAAATAACAACTGTAGTTGAGCCAAGTTTATATTGAAGCACTGAACTGCTGTTTCGAGGTAAACTCGCCTTTTTTTTCCAGGTGTGAAGCCCCGCGGCGGCGCACATAATGGGGCCGTCTGTTTTGACGCGCGGCGTCCGCCGGCGGTGTGTGTTTGCCTTAATAGTCGCGAGAATACCGTATACCCCGGTAAAATGTGAGGGACGTTTGACGGTATCAAAATTTGGATACCGCCCAAGCCTAGTGTGCGGGTAAATTAGCGGTGGGTAAATTAGGCGTTTCCGCTGTAGCGCTCCGGCCTAAACTCTAAGCTCCTGGTTTGAAGGGCGTGAAGCGTTTTGACGCCAGGCGGCTGGTGGTGGACGCTCTGGTGGAGAAGAAGCTGTTTAAGGGGACGGAGGATCACGCCATGACGTTACCCGTCTGCAGGTAAGACTCCTCCCATTAACGAGCTCTGCAGCCCCTCCTCCTCTGGTGGCCTGACGGTGGTGGTTCCTCCGTCTCTCCTCAGCCGTTCAGGTGACGTCATTGAGCCTCTCCTGAAGAAGCAGTGGTTCGTCCGCTGTGAAGGGATGGCTCAGAAAGCTGTTCAGGTACGTCTCCAGGTGTTCGCTGCCACGCAGCCACGTCAGCGTTCTTGGTGAAAACACAGGTGTGATTAAATGTGAGATCTTCTCACCTGCCAGGCGGTGGAGGACGGACACCTGGAGATGATTCCCAAGTACCACAGCAAGACCTGGAAGAACTGGCTGTCCAACATCAGGTACGCTTCCTCACCTGTAACCGTCCCTTCCATGTCCAGACTATACGGATGTGTGGACCCCTGGAACCACCAGGGGCCCCAAAGCTGCAGGTACTCAGGGGTCCCAAAGCTGCAGACCCCTGGAACCACCAGGGGCCACAAAGCTGTAGAACCCTGGAACCACCAGGGGCCCCAAAGCTGCAGGTACTCAGGGGTCCCAAAGCTGCAGACCCCTGGAAACACCAGGGGCCCCAAAGCTGCAGGTACTCAGGGGTCCCAAAGCTGCAGACCCCTGGAAACACCAGGGGCCCCAAAGCTGTAGAACCCTGGAACCACCAGGGGCCACAAAGCTGTAGAACCCTGGAACCACCAGGGCCCCCAAAGCTGCAGACTCCTGGAACCACCAGGGGCCCCAAAGCTGCAGACCCCTGGAACCACCAGGGGCCACAAAGCTGCAGAAGCCTGGAAACACCAGGGGCCCCAAAGCTGTAGACTCCTGGAACCACCAGGGGTCCCAAAGCTGCAGACCCCTGGAACCACCAGGGGCCACAAAGCTGTAGACCCCCGGAACCACCGGGGGCCCCAAAGCTGCAGACCCCTTGAACCACCAGGGGCCACAAAGCTGTAGACCCCTGGAACCACCAGGGGCCCCAAAGCTGCAGACCCCTGGAACCACCAGGGGCCCCAAAGCTGCAGACCCCTGGAACCACCAGGGGCCACAAAGCTGCAGACCCCTGGAACCACCAGGGGCCCCAAAGCTGCAGACCCCTGGAACCACCAGGGGCCCCAAAGCTGCAGGTACTCAGGTATCCAGCATCTGCGGAGGAACAAAATGAGTCGTCTTCCTCCTAAATAAAAACCTTTAAGTTCTTTAATTTTATCCATCATGTGTTGGGATCACTCTGGATGTTTCCTCTTAAATATTAATATTAAATATAACTAGGGCTGGGCAACTATTACCATTTTTAATCGTGATTAATCGCATGATGTCCCTGATTAATCACGATTAATCGCATTCTATACAGAAAATCAAATAATGAATTCAAAAGTAGTGTAAAGGTCACTTTTATTTAAATGTTCTGCTGCCATATGAACTAAAGTGTCATAACATTTGTTGTTCAAACACTTTTAACATCAGCACTTGTCAGTAACACATATTTAGTGTAAATCTCATCTTAAAAAATGTAAAATAGAATAAAGCTTATTGCTACTGCCAGGGCATTGATGTCATCCTGATTTTATGAAAAATAAAAAAAAGTTTACAAACAAAATCCAACAAAATGATTGTGTCTCAGCACAATCAGAACATTAAAACAGGTAATTTCTGAGGTAACAGCAGAAACTTTTAACGGGGAGTTCAACTTGTCAGTTGTTACAAATAACCTTGTTTCTGTTGAATCCTCCGTCTGGGAGAACTTTAAAATGAAAATGTCCATGTTAAAGTTCTGTAACTTTACCAATCTGTGTATCATTCATTCTTTCCATTTTCAATTGTCAATCAAAAATTTAAAAAATTGAAAAGTGACATTTTATTACATTTTTAATTTTTTAATCTAACACAAAAAACTAAGAAAAAAAGCCTTTTTTTTTTTTTTATATTCAATTTTAGACTTTTTTAGATCAAAAATACAAAATTAAAAAATGGGCCACAGAACTGAATTAGTTTTATAATAGAGGACTGGACTTTCTGTTGTCGTTACACATCTGTGCCACTAGATGGAGCCGCACTGCAGTAACCAGCTAGAGAACAGCAGGACAGTGAACACATGGAGCAGATCTGATGGAACATGGAGGAATGACCACAAACGTTTTGTTACAGTCCAGAATATATTTCCAGACAGAATTGTTAATATTGCTACCTGAGTTGCTACCTGAACTGTAAAGTTCACGGATTTTTACCGTTCTCAATGTCTGTTTTAGCTTTGCCGCATGGTTGTCTTCCGGTTCCTCAGCAGCCAGTAACAGACTTTTCAAAACAAAAGCATGTGAGGAACATGCATTAACGCGCGATAAAATAAATGTCGACGTTAATAAATTAATGTGTTAACGTGTTAACTGGCCCAGGCCTAATAAACACATTTGTAAATTTTTATTAAAGTCTTTGCACATTTTTGTATTTTTTAAAGTCAAAATCTGTTTATTTAATTGTAAATTTTTAACTTTATGAAGTCAAAATTTAAGAATGTTTGTTGATGTTCAACAGTCTATAAAATCAGAATTACATTTTTGTTTTTTTTGTTTTTTAATTTGATTTGATCTATAAAAGTAAGAACTTTGGGGGATAATTTGGAAAAAAAAAACAATAAATGTAGGATTTTTTCTCAGGCAAATTTCTTTCCACCAAACGTGCTTTAAACAGCCTCCTAAATCAGAATATTTTAGTTCTTTGCTGTGAAGAACTGAAATTATAACTCAAACATCTGAAATTTATAAAGATTTGCAAAGTTTATAAAGTTTTCTCTTAAAGATTGAGTTTGTAAATTTGTAAAGTCAAAATCTTTTTTTTTTCTTTCATATTCAAGTGAATAGAAGATCAAGTTTTTAGCTTTGTCTTTATTTTTGAAAATGTATGATTTAAAAGTAAAAAGTTTCTTCTAAGAACTTTCTTTTCAGATTGGAGGCTTCATAAAGGCAGATGTTTCCACCAGATGTATCCTAAACTAAAACATTTCTTCACTGTACCGACTGAAATTACGGGAACCGTTGTTGTTCAGATAAACAGACAAATTCAGACCTTTTTATTGCAAACGTGTGAGTTTATAAAGTCACAATCTGTGAAATTTCTCCTGAAAACAGGATCCTGTTCTACGAACTAAATATCTATTCTATTTATTTATCTATTTTCTCCAGCTGAACCCAACACGTCTGCTGTTTTTTCTCATGAGCTTGTTTCATCAGTTAAGCAGTGATGTTGGTTCTGTGGTTGCTGCGGCAACGACGGCTTTAATCAGTTCATTAAGACTAATGAAGTGTATTTCTGTGTTTCCGCTGGCAGTGACTGGTGCGTCTCCAGACAGCTGTGGTGGGGTCATCAGATCCCGGCGTACCAGGTGGAGATCCTGAATTCTGCAACCAAACCTGAGGTTGGTGTGTACACATTTATACAGGTGTAGACCGGGAACTTTGTGTGTTTCAAGGACTCGGTTCGATCAGCCCTGGACGGGTCAATAACCGTCTGTCTCCTGGGCGTAGGAGGACTGGGTCTGGGGACGAAGTGAAGACGAGGCTCGTCAGAGAGCTGCTGTCAAACATGGAGTGAAGCCAGAAAACGTGTCCTTAACTCGAGGTAACTCAGCCACTGCCCCGCCCCCACCGCTGCCCCGCCCCCACCGCTGCCCCCCCCACCGCTGCCCCGCCCCACCGCTGCCCCGCACCACCGCTGCCCCGCCCCACCTGCCCCCCCACCGCTGCCCCCCCCACTGCTGCCCCGCCCCCACGCTGCCCCACCCCCACCGCTGCCCCCCCCCACCGCTGCCCACCCCCACCGCTGCCCCACCGCCCCCCCCCACCGCTGCCCCGCCCCACCGCTGCCCCCCCCACCGCTGCCCCCCCCCACCGCTGCCCCACCCCCACCGCTGCCCCCCACCGCTGCCCCACCCCCCCGCTGCCCACCCCACCGCTGCCCCCCACCGCTGCCCCCACCCCCCCACCGCTGCCCCGCTTCCACCGCTGCCCCGCCCCCACCGCTGCCCCCCCGCCCCCCCCACCGCTGCCCACCCCCACCGTGCCCCCCCCCGCTCCCCACCCCCACGCTGCTCCACCCCCACCTGCTCCACCCACCCTGCTGCCCCACCCCCACCGCTGCCCACCCCCACCGCTGCCCCACCCCACCGCTGTCCCACCTCCACGCTGCTCCACCCCCACCGCTGGCCCACCCCCCAACCGCTGCCCCACCCCCACCGCTGCCCCACCCCCACCGCTGCCCCACCTCCACCGCTGCTCCACCCCCACCGCTGCCCCACCTCCACCGGTGCCCCACACCCCCTCGCTGCCCCACCCCCACCGCTGCCCCACCCCCACCGCTGCCCCGCCCCCACCTCTGCCCGCCCCCACCGCTGCTCACCTCCACCTCTGCCCCCCCTCCACCGCTGCCCCACCTCCACCGCTGCTCCCCCTCCACCGCTGCCCCCCCTCCACCGCTGCCCCCACCCCACCGCTGCCCCGCCCCCACCGCTGCCCCACCCCCACCGCTGCCCACCCCCACCGCTGCCCCGCCCCCACTGCTGCCCCCCACCGCCCCGCCTCCACCGCCCCGCTCCACCGCTGCCCCGCCTCCACCGCTGCCCCGCCCCACCGCTGCTCCACCTCCACCGCTGTTCCACCTCCACCGCTGCTCCACCTCCACCGCTGCCCCCCCACCGCTGCCCCGCCCCCAACCGCTGCCCCACCTCCACCGCTGCCCCACACCGCTGCTCCACCTCCACCGCTGCCCCACCTCACCTCCACCGCTGCTCCACCTCCACCGCTGCCCCACCTCCACCGCTGCCCCCCCCAACGCTGCCCCACCCCCACCGCTGCCCACCTCCACCGCTGCTCCACCTCCACCGCTGCCCACGCCCCCCCCCACCGCTGCTCCACTCCACCGCTGCTCCGCCTCCACCGCTGCCCCCCCACCCCCACCGCTGCTCCTCCACCGCTGCTCCGCCCCCACCGCTGCCCCCCACCGCTGCCCCCATCCCTTACCGCTGCCCCATCCCCTACCGCTGCCCCACCCCCACCGCTGCCCCACCTCCACCGCTGCCCCACCCCCACCGCTGCCCCCGCCCCCACTGCTGCCCCACCTCCACCGCTGCCCCACCCCACCGCTGCCCCCCCCTCCACCGCTGCCCCGCCTCCACCGCTGCCCACCCCCCACCGCTGCCCCACCTCCACCGCTGCTCCACCTCCACCGCTGCCCCGCCCCCACTGCTGCCCCACCTCCACCGCTGCTCCACCTCCACCTCTGCCCTCCCTCCACCGCTGCCCCCCCCACCGCCTCACCGCTGCCCACCTCCACCGCTGCTCCACCTCCACCGCTTGCCCCCCTCCACCGCTGCCCCACCCCCGCTGCCCCCCCCACCGCTGCCCCGCCTCCACCGCTGCCCCCCCTCCACCGCTGCCCCACCCCACCTGCCCCGCCTCCACCGCTGCCCCACCCCCACCGCTGCCCCACCTCCACCGCTGCCCACCCCCACCGCTGCCCCATCCCCTACCACTGCCCCACCTCCACCGCTGCTCCACCTCCACCGCTGCTCCACCTCCACTGCTGCCCCCCGATATCTGCCGATACCGATACCGGCCTATCTGAGCATGTATTAAAGTTTTAAACATTTAACCAACTTACTTTGTTGTCAGACTCATGCTGAATAGGGTTTTACTCCTGATAATAACTAGCCAGCTGAATTAGGTGCATTTGAATAATACACATTGGTTGGTAACGAGAAACGGATCTATTTATTCAACAAATCAACACAAAATAGACAAAATGATAAATAACAAACAGAAATGGCATCAGTAAACCACGGCTTTACAAGCCATAAGTGCAGATAATATTGTTAATTGTATTAAGCAAACACAACCTGAGTTTAACCGTCTATTAACAGCATTAGTACCTGTGCTTTGACACTGTTCAGTGGCAGTTTGTCACGATTCCCAAACGTCCCAAATGGGGGGGTGGGGGGTGGAGAGGAGCTCGAGTTGTCTCGCGCGGGGGGCGGGGTGTTTGTGGCTGCGCACTGTGCCCGACAGAGAGAGAGCAGTGTTGCCAACTTAGCGGCTTTGTCGCTATATCTAGCGACTTTCCAGACCCCCCTAGCGACTTAATTTGTAAAAAGCGACTAGCGACAAATCTAGCGACTTTTTCTGGTGATTTAGCGACTCACTGGCACTCAAACCGCTAGGTTTGAAGCCATCACTTGGCTGCTGATGGCTGCTGTCTGCCTCGCGAGCCGCGCTTCTCTCTCTCTCTCTCTGTCGCGCACAGTGCACAGCCACAAACCAAACACAAAACACCCCGCCCCCCGCGCGAGACAACTCGAGCTCCTCTCCACCCCCCCCCCCCACCCCCCGTTTGGGACGTTTGGGAATCGTGACAAACTGTGTCAAAGCACAGGTACTAATGCTGTTAATAGACGGTTAAACTCAGGTTGTGTTTGCTTAATACAATTAACCCCCCCCCCGTCTGTGTCCGTCCGTCGCATCTAGCACCTTCTAGCGACTTCCGGGACAGCCTCTAGCGACTTTTCTCATTGGAGAGTTGGCAACAGTGAGAGCGAGAAACAGAGAGAAAAGCGCGGCTTGCGAGGCAGACAGCAGCCAAGTGATGGCTTCAAACCTAGCGGTTTGAGTGCGCGTGAGTCGCTAAATCACCAGAAAAAGTCGCTAGTCGCTTTTTACAGATCAAGTCGCTAGGGAGGTCTGGAAAGTCGCTAGATATAGCGACAAAGTCGCTAAGTTGGCAACACTGATTGGGAGGGAGATGCTCGTGTGCTGAAGGTGTGCTGGAAAATGCGGACCGGATATTAGGGAAACACAGAGCAAGACCTGGAATGGGTTATCTGAATAATGCGCTACGCGGTGCGCTGGAAAATCCGGAACGGACTTTGGAAAAAAACTGGATCGGGAGTCTGGATCGGCATTTTTAGGGCTTGCCGATCCGATACGATCCGCATTTTTTGCTCATATCGGCGGCCGATGCGATACGAAAATCGGATCGGGACACCTCTATCTCAGACACGAACGTGATCTCAGACACATGAACGTGATCTCAGACGCGAACGTGATCTCAGACACGAACGTGATCTCAGACACATGAATGTAATCTCAGACCTTAACGTGATCTCAGACACATGAACGTGATCTCAGACACGAACGTGATCTCAGACACGAATGTGATCTCAGACATGAACCTGATCTCAGACACGAACCTGATCTCAGACACATGAACGTGATCTCAGACACATGAATGTGATCTCAGACGCGATCGGATCTCAGACGTGAACGTGATCTCAGAGCTTAACGTGATCTCAGACACGAACGTGATCTCAGACACGAACGTGATCTCAGACATGAGCGTGATCTCAGACCTTAACGTGATCTCAAACATTTAACGTGATCTCAGACACATGAACGTGATCTCAGACACAATCGTGATCTCAGACACATGAACGTGATCTCAGACAAGAATGTGATCTCAGACACATGAACGTGATTTCAGACGCGATCGGATCTCAGACGTGAATGTGATCTCAGAGCTTAACGTGATCTCAGACGCGAGCGTAATCTCAGACCTTAACGTGATCTCAGACACATGAACGTGATCTCAGACACATGAATGTGATCTCGGACCCGAACGTGATCTCGGACATGAACGTGATCTCAGACACATGAACGTGATCTCAGACACATGAACGTGATCTCAAACACGGACGTGATCTCAGACACGAACGTGATCTCAGACACATGAACGTGATCTCAGACATGAACGTGATCTCAGACACGAACGTGATCTCAGACACGAACGTGATCTCAGACACGAACGTGATCTCAGACACATGAACGCGATCTCAGACACGAACGGGATCTCAGACACATGAATGTGATCTCAGACACATGAACGTGGTCTCAGACACATGAACGTGATCTCAGACACATGAACGTGATCTCGGACCTGAACGTGATCTCGGACATGAACGTGATCTCAGACACATGAACGTGATCTCAGACATGAACGTGATCTCAGACACGAACGTGATCTCAGACACATGAACGTGGTCTTAGACACATGAACGTGATCTCAGACATGAACGTGATCTCAGACATGAACGTGATCTCAGACACGAACGTGATCTCAGACACATGAACGTGGTCTCAGACACATCAATGCGATCTCAGACACGAACGGGATCTCAGACACGAACATGATCTCAGACACATGAACGTGGTCTTAGACACATGAACGTGATCTCAGACATGAACGTGATCTCAGACATGAACGTGATCTCAGACATGAACGTGATCTCAGACATGAACGTGATCTCAGACATGAACATGATCTCAGACACGAACGTGATCTCAGACACATGAACGTGGTCTCAGACACATCAATGCGATCTCAGACACGAACGGGATCTCAGACACATGAACGTGATCTCAGACACATGAACGTGATCTCAGACACATGAAAGTGATCTCAGAAACGAACGTGATCTCAGACACGAACCTGATCTCAGACACATGAACGTGGTCTCAGACGCGAAAGTGATCTCAGACCTTAACGTGATCTCAGACACGAACGTGATCTCAGAGACGAACGTGATCTCAGACACATGAATGTGATCTCAGACACATGAACTTGATCTCAGACGCGAACGTGAGTCCAGACGCGAACGTGATCTCAGACATGAACGTGATCTCAGACACGAATGTGATCTCAGACACGAACGTGATCTCAGACACATGAACGTGATCTCAGACACGAACCTGATCTCAGACACGTGAACGTGGTCTCAGACGCGAACGTGATCTCAGATACATGAACGTGATCTCAAACCTTAACGTGATCTCAGACACGAACGTGATCTCAGACACATGAACTTGATCTCAGAGACGAACGTGATCTCAGACGCGAACATGATCTCAGACACGAACGTGATCTCAGACACGTGAACGTGATCTCAGACACATGAACGTGATCTCAAACCTTAACGTGATCTCAGACACGAACGTGATCTCAGAGACGAACGTGATCTCAGACACATGAACGTGACCTCAGACACATGAACTTGATCTCAAACCTTAACGTGATCTCAGACACGAACGTGATCTCAGACACATGAACGTGATCTCAGACACATGAACTTGATCTCAGACACAAACGTGATCTCAGACGCGAACGTGAGTCCAGACGTGAACGTGATCTCAGACGCGAACGTGATCTCAGACACGAACGTGATCTCAAACCTTAACGTGATCTCAGACACGAACGTGATCTCAGACACATGAACTTGATCTCAGACACGAACGTGATCTCAGACGCGAACGTGAGTCCAGACGCGAACGTGATCTCAAACCTTAACGTGATCTCAGACACGAACGTGATCTCAGAGACGAACGTGATCTCAGACACATGAACGTGATCTCAGACACATAAACTTGATCTCAGACGCGAACGTGAGTCCAGACGCGAACGTGATCTCAGACACGAACGTGATCTCAGACACATGAACTTGATCTCAGACATGAACGTGATCTCAGACACCAACGTGATCTCAGACACCAACGTGATCTTAGACATGTGAACGTGATCTCAGACACGTGAACGTGATCTCAGAGACGAACGTGATCTCAGAGACGAACGTGATCTCAGACACCAATGTGATCTTAGACATGTGAACGTGATCTCAGACACGTGATCTCAGACATGAACGTGATCTTCAAGGAAACACTGAATTATTCCCAACAGTGACTTTAAACAGTCGTTTGTTTTTGTCACTACATCTCATTTACTGGAGAACAGTCCTGTTGCAGAAGGACTTTAATCTGTCCATCATATAATTACTGTTTGTTTTAAAATGTCTAAAGTAAAATCATGGAGAACAAAGGACAGGAAGGTGCTCAACACCAAACACCTGCTGTCTCCTGGTTTCAAGCGTCTGATGCTAAAGATAACAGACATTAGCAGTAACATCTGTCCCTAACAACGTCAAACCCAGATGTTTAATGGTGTCCTTGTCCATGTGTCCCCTGTGTGACGGTGCATCTCATGGACCCAGACCCAGACGTCCTGGACACCTGGTTCTCGTCGGCGCTCTTCCCCTTCGCCATGCTCGGCTGGCCTGAACAGGTACTGACCGTGACATGTGAGCGGTGGTGAACCCGCCCCCAGACTCACCTGACTCCTCCTCCTCTCTCAGACCCCTGACCTGCAGCGCTTCTACCCCAACTCGGTCCTGGAGACAGGAAGTGACCTCATCTTCTTCTGGGTGGCCCGCATGGTGATGCTGGGGACGGAGCTGACGGGACAGCTGCCATTCAAGCAGGTTTCTGTTCCTGGTTTTCATTTTTGCTCGGTGGCGGCTGAGAATCGAGCTCTGCTGAAGGGATTGTTCTGCTCTAACTCAGACCCTAACCCTTTCAGGTCCTGTTTCACGCTCTCGTTCGAGATAAATACGGCAGGAAGATGAGTAAATCTCTGGGAAACGTCATCGACCCGTTAGACGTGATACATGGAGTCTCTTTGCAGGTAGGCTGGTCCACGAGCTGTTGATGGACGTGAGAACCTGAACCAACTTCACAAGCGGGTCCTGTTTCTGGGGGGGGGTCTCGTCCTTGCAGAGACTTCAGGAGAAAGTGAAGGAGGGAAACCTTGACCAGAGGGAGCAGCTGGTTGCCATGGAAGCACAGGTGCCGTCCTCTTCAGCGTGGGTGATTGGCTGAGCTGGTTGCTGACGCTGTCTCACATGTCTCACCTGTCTGCCTCTCCACAGAGGAAGGACTTCCCCAGAGGAATCCCTCAGTGCGGCACCGATGCGCTCCGGTTGGCCCTCTGCTCTCACAGGATGCAGGGTGAGTAACAGGACGAAGAACCTGAGTGTCTATCCTGGTCCATCCTGGTCCTGGAGTACTGGACCAGCTCTGTACCCTCCTGGAAGGAGCATGGGCATTTACCCAACCAGTCCACATGTGTCTTGTGGACTTGGAGAGGGCGTGGTGATGTGGTGTCGAATGTGGTGGTCGCCAGCTGGAGGTGGTCGTCAACTGGAGGTGGTCGCCAACTGGAGGTGGTCTCCAGCTGGAGGTGGTCGCCAGCTGGAGGTGGTCGTCAACTGGAGGTGGTCGCCAGCTGGAGGTGGTCACCAACTGGAGGTGGTCGCCAGCTGTAGGTGGTCGCCAGCTGTAGATGGTCGGCAGCTGGAGGTGGTCACCAACTGGAGGTGGTCGCCAGCTGTAAGTGGTCGCCAGCTGGAGGTGGTCACCAACTGGAGGTGGTCGCCAACTGGAGGTGGTGGCCAACTGGAGGTGGTCGCCAGCTGTAGATGGTCGGCAGCTGGAGGTGGTCGCCAGCTGTAAGTGGTCGCCAGCTGGAGGTGGTCACCAACTGGAGGTGGTCGCCAACTGGAGGTGGTGGCCAACTGGAGGTGGTCGCCAGCTGTAGATGGTCGGCAGCTGGAGGTGGTCACCAACTGGAGGTGGTCGCCAGCTGTAAGTGGTCGCCAGCTGGAGGTGGTCACCAGCTGGAGGTGGTCGCCAACTGGAGGTGGTCGCCAGCTGGAGGTGGTCGCCAGCTGGAGGTGGTCTCCAGCTGGAGGTGGTCGCCAACTGGAGGTGGTCGCCAGCTGGAGGTGGTCTCCAGCTGTAGGTGGTCTCCAGCTGGAGGTGGTCGCCAACTGGAGGTGGTCTCCAGCTGTAGGTGGTCTCCAGCTGGAGGTGGTCGCCAACTGGAGGTGGTCGCCAGCTGGAGGTGGTCGCCAACTGGAGGTGGTCTCCAGCTGTAGGTGGTCTCCAGCTGGAGGTGGTAGCCAACTGGAGGTGGTCGCCAACTGGAGGTGATCTCCAGCTGGAGGTGGTCGCCAACTGGAGGTGGTCGTCAACTGGAGGTGGTCGCCAGCTGGAGGTGGTCTCCAACTGTAGGTGGTCGCAGGCTGGAGGTGGCCGCCACCTGGAGGTGGTCGCAGGCTGGAGGTGGTCTCCAACTGTAGGTGGTCGCAGGCTGGAGGTGGTCGCCACCTGGAGGTGGTCGCAGGCTGGAGGTGGTCTCCAACTGTAGGTGGTCGCCAGCTGGAGGTGGTCGCCACCTGGAGGTGGTCGCAGGCTGGAGGTGGTCTCCAACTGTAGGCGGTCGCAGGCTGGAGGTGGTCGCCACCTGGAGGTGGTCGCAGGCTGTAGGTGGTCGCAGGCTGGAGGTGGTCTCCAACTGGAGGTGGTCGCCAGCTGGAGGTGGTCGCCAGCTGGAGGTGGTCGCCAGCTGTAGGTGGTCGCCAGCTGTAGATGGTCGCCAGCTGGAGGTGGTCACCAACTGGAGGTGGTCGCCAGCTGTAAGTGGTCGCCAGCTGGAGGTGGTCACCAGCTGGAGGTGGTCGCCAACTGGAGGTGGTCGCCAGCTGGAGGTGGTCGCCAACTGGAGGTGGTCTCCAGCTGTAGGTGGTCTCCAGCTGGAGGTGGTCGCCAACTGGAGGTGATCTCCAGCTGGAGGTGGTCGCCAGCTGGAGGTGGTCGCCAACTGGAGGTGGTCGTCAACTGGAGGTGGTCTCCAACTGTAGGCGGTCGCAGGCTGGAGGTGGTCGCCACCTGGAGGTGGTCGCAGGCTGGAGGTGGTCTCCAACTGTAGGTGGTCGCCAGCTGGAGGTGGTCGCCAGGTGTTGGTGGTCGCCAGCTGGAGGTGGTCTCCAACTGTAGGTGGTCGCCAGCTGGAGGTGGTCGCCAGCTGGAGGTGGTCGCCAGATGGAGGTGGTCGCCAGCTGGAGGTGGTCTCCAACTGGAGGTGGTCGCCAGCTGGAGGTGGTCGCCAGATGGAGGTGGTCGCCAGCTGGAGGTGGTCTCCAACTGGAAGTGGTCGCCAGCTGTAGGTGGTCGCCAGATGGAGGTGGTCGCCAGCTGGAGGTGGTCGCCAGCTGTAGGTGGTCGCCAACTGGAGGTGGTCGCCAGCTGGAGGTGGTCACCAGCTGGAGGTGGTCACCAGCTGGAGGTGGTCGCCAGCTGGAGGTGGTCGCCAGGTGTGGGTGGTCTCCAGCTGTAGGTGGTCGCCAGGTGTAGGTGGTCGCAGGTTGGAGGTGGTCACCAGCTGGAGGTGGTCGCCAGCTGGAGGTGGTCTCCAACTGTAGGTGGTCGCCAGCTGTAGGTGGTCGCCAGCTGGAGGTGGTCGCCAGCTGGAGGTGGTCGCCAGCAGGAGGTGGTATCCAACTGGAGGTGGTCGCCAGCTGGAGGTGGTCGCCAGCTGGAGGTGGTCTCCGGCTGGAGGTGGTCGCAGGCTGGAGGTGGTCGCCAGCTGGAGGTGGTCTCCAACTGTAGGTGGTCGCCAGCTGTAGGTGGTCGCCAGCTGGAGGTGGTCGCCAGCTGTAGGTGGTCGCAGGTTGGAGGTGGTCTCCAACTGTAGGTGGTCACCAGCTGGAGGTGGTCTCCAGCTGTAGGTGGTCTCCAGCTGGAGGTGGTCGCCAGCTGGAGGTGGTCGCAGGTTGGAGGTGGTCTCCAACTGTAGTTGGTCACCAGCTGGAGGTGGTCTCCAGCTGTAGGTGGTCTCCAGCTGTAGGTGATCTCCAGCTGGAGGTGGTCGCCAGCTGGAGGTGGTCGCCAGCTGGAGGTGGTCTCCGGCTGGAGGTGGTCGCAGGCTGGAGGTGGTCGCCAGCTGGAGGTGGTCTCCAACTGTAGGTGGTCACCAGCTGTAGGTGGTCGCCAGCTGGAGGTGGTCGCCAGCTGGAGGTGGTCGCAGGTTGGAGGTGGTCTCCAACTGTAGGTGGTCACCAGCTGGAGGTGGTCTCCAGCTGGAGGTGGTCTCCAGCTGGAGGTGGTCGCCAGCTGGAGGTGGTCGCCAGCTGTAGGTGGTCGCAGGTTGGAGGTGGTCTCCAACTGTAGGTGGTCACCAGCTGGAGGTGGTGGAGGTGGTCTCCAGCTGTAGGTGGTGGTCTCCAGCTGGAGGTGGTCTCCAACTGTAGGTGGTCGCCAGCTGTAGGTGGTCGCCAGCTGGAGGTGGTCGCCAGATGGAGGTGGTCGCCAGCTGGAGGTGGTCTCCAACTGGAAGTGGTCGCCAGCTGTAGGTGGTCACCAGCTGGAGGTGGTCACCAGCTGGAGGTGGTCGCCAGCTGGAGGTGGTCGCCAGGTGTGGGTGGTCTCCAGCTGTAGGTGGTCGCCAGGTGTAGGTGGTCGCAGGTTGGAGGTGGTCACCAGCTGGAGGTGGTCGCCAGCTGGAGGTGGTCTCCAACTGTAGGTGGTCGCCAGCTGTAGGTGGTCGCCAGCTGGAGGTGGTCTCCGGCTGGAGGTGGTCGCAGGCTGGAGGTGGTCGCCAGCTGGAGGTGGTCTCCAACTGTAGGTGGTCGCCAGCTGTAGGTGGTCGCCAGCTGGAGGTGGTCTCCGGCTGGAGGTGGTCGCAGGCTGGAGGTGGTCGCCAGCTGGAGGTGGTCTCCAACTGTAGGTGGTCGCCAGCTGGAGGTGGTCGCCAGCTGGAGGTGGTCGCCAGCTGTAGGTGGTCGCAGGTTGGAGGTGGTCTCCAACTGTAGGTGGTCACCAGCTGGAGGTGGTCTCCAGCTGTAGGTGGTCTCCAGCTGGAGGTGGTCGCCAGCTGGAGGTGGTCGCCAGCTGTAGGTGGTCGCAGGTTGGAGGTGGTCTCCAACTGTAGTTGGTCACCAGCTGGAGGTGGACTCCAGCTGTAGGTGGTCTCCAGCTGTAGGTGATCTCCAGCTGGAGGTGGTCGCCAGCTGGAGGTGGTCGCCAGCTGGAGGTGGTCTCCGGCTGGAGGTGGTCTCCGGCTGGAGGTGGTCGCCAGCTGGAGGTGGTCTCCAACTGTAGGTGGTCACCAGCTGTAGGTGGTCGCCAGCTGGAGGTGGTCGCCAGCTGGAGGTGGTCGCAGGTTGGAGGTGGTCTCCAACTGTAGGTGGTCACCAGCTGGAGGTGGTCTCCAGCTGGAGGTGGTCTCCAGCTGGAGGTGGTCGCCAGCTGGAGGTGGTCGCCAGCTGTAGGTGGTCGCAGGTTGGAGGTGGTCTCCAACTGTAGGTGGTCACCAGCTGGAGGTGGTCTCCAGCTGTAGGTGGTCTCCAGCTGGAGGTGGTCTCCAACTGTAGGTGGTCGCCAGCTGTAGGTGGTCGCCAGCTGGAGGTGGTCGCCAGCTGTAGGTGGTCGCAGGTTGGAGGTGGTCTCCAACTGTAGTTGGTCACCAGCTGGAGGTGGTCTCCAGCTGTAGGTGGTCTCCAGCTGTAGGTGATCTCCAGCTGGAGGTGGTCGCCAGCTGGAGGTGGTCGCCAGCTGGAGGTGGTCGCAGGTTGGAGGTGGTCTCCAACTGTAGGTGGTCACCAGCTGGAGGTGGTCTCCAGCTGTAGGTGGTCTCCAGCTGGAGGTGGTCTCCAACTGTAGGTGGTCGCCAGCTGGAGGTGGTCGCAGGCTGGAGGTGGTCGCCAGCTGGAGGTGGTCTCCAGCTGTAGGTGGTCTCCAGCTGGAGGTGGTCTCCAACTGTAGGTGGTCGCCAGCTGGAGGTGGTCTCCGGCTGGAGGTGGTCGCAGGCTGGAGGTGGTCGCCAGCTGGAGGTGGTCTCCAACTGTAGGTGGTCACCAGCTGTAGGTGGTCGCCAGCTGGAGGTGGTCGCCAGCTGGAGGTGGTCGCAGGTTGGAGGTGGTCTCCAACTGTAGGTGGTCACTGGAGGTGGTCCCAGCTGGAGGTGGTCTCCAGCTGGAGGTGGTCGCCAGCTGGAGGTGGTCGCCAGCTGTAGGTGGTCGCAGGTTGGAGGTGGTCTCCAACTGTAGGTGGTCACCAGCTGTAGGTGGTCTCCAGCTGGAGGTGGTCTCCAACTGTAGGTGGTCGCCAGCTGGAGGTGGTCTCCAGCTGTAGGTGGTCTCCAGCTGGAGGTGGTCTCCAACTGTAGGTGGTCGCCAGCTGGAGGTGGTCTCCGGCTGGAGGTGGTCGCAGGCTGGAGGTGGTCGCCAGTTGGAGGTGGTCTCCAACTGTAGGTGGTCACCAGCTGTAGGTGGTCGCCAGCTGGAGGTGGTCGCCAGCTGGAGGTGGTCGCAGGTTGGAGGTGGTCTCCAACTGTAGGTGGTCACCAGCTGGAGGTGGTCTCCAGCTGGAGGTGGTCTCCAGCTGGAGGTGGTCGCCAGCTGGAGGTGGTTGCAGGTTGGAGGTGGTCTCCAACTGTAGGTGGTCACCAGCTGGAGGTGGTCTCCAGCTGTAGGTGGTCTCCAGCTGGAGGTGGTCTCCAACTGTAGGTGGTCGCCAGCTGTAGGTGGTCGCCAGCTGGAGGTGGTCGCCAGCTGTAGGTGGTCGCAGGTTGGAGGTGGTCTCCAACTGTAGTTGGTCACCAACTGGAGGTGGTCGCCAGCTGTAGATGGTCGCCAGCTGGAGGTGGTCGCCAGCTGTAGATGGTCGCCAGCTGGAGGTGGTCGCCAGCTGGAGGTGGTCGCCAGCTGGAGGTGGTCGCCAACTGGAGTTGGTCGCCAGCTGGAGGTGGTCGCCAGCTGGAGGTGGTCTCCAGCTGGAGGTGGTCGCCAGCTGGAGTTGGTCGCCAGCTGGAGGTGGTCGCCAACTGGAGGTGGTCTCCAGCTGGAGGTGGTCGCCAGCTGGAGGTGGTCGCCAACTGGAGTTGGTCGCCAGCTGGAGGTGGTCGCCAGCTGGAGGTGGTCTCCAGCTGGAGGTGGTCGCCAGCTGGAGTTGGTCGCCAGCTGGAGGTGGTCGCCAACTGGAGGTGGTCTCCAGCTGGAGGTGGTCGCCAGCTGGAGGTGGTCGCCAGCTGTGCTCTAACTGGTCTCTAGCTGTGCTCTAACTGGTCTGCAGCTGTGCTCTTAACTGGTCTGCAGCTGTGCTCTAACTGGTCTGCAGCTGTGCTCTAACTGGTCTCTAGCTGTCCTCTCACTGATAATCTTTCGTCTCGTTACCAGGTGAAGACATTAGTCTGTCGGTGTCTCAGGTCCTGAGCTGCAGACACTTCTGTAATAAAATGTGGCAGACGCTAAGATTCACGCTGGGAGTTCTTGGTGAAAACACGACACCAGTGGGAACGCTGGAACAGGTACTGTGAATAGTTTCAAACTGGACAGAACTGGTCTGAAGACCACCTTCATCATACATGACATCATAGATGACATCATACATGTCTGCTGGCCGTTCAGTCACCATCTGGAGGTTGGAGTTGGTTCTCCATGTAGTTTGAGACTTTTGCCCCAGAATAAAACAGAACCTTTAATTACAGATCAAATCAGTGAGCCTCCATCAGTTAGTTAACGAACACCACAGTAGCTGTCCTCCAGCTGGTTTACGTTTAAATGATCAGATCTAGAAATGATTTGACTTCGTGAGCAGAACTGTCATCGATCCTTTAAAGCTTTATGTTTGTTAATGATGCTGATGTCATCAAAGTCAACGTATCTGAAAGCTCTGTGATGTTCATTGATGCTGATGTCAAAACCAGATCGATACCAGGTTCCTCCAGGAGGGGGCGGAGTCTACAGCAGGAGGGGCGGGGCCTAGCAGCAGGAGGGGGATGGCAGCATGGGGCGGGGTCTGACAGCAGGAGGGGCGGGGTCTAGGGCAGGAGGGGGTTGGCAGCATGGGGGCGGAGTCTGACAGCAGGAGGGGCCAGCTCGGTTCTGGCAGCGCTGATGCAGGCTCACACATATGTAGATATAAAGCTGTGAAACAGCTGGAATATTCTGGAAGGGTCTGCTGCTGGACAAACATATGGAGTCGGTCCAGATGAATCCAGAAACTAGAACCTACGTTCCTGAGAACAGAAAAGTAGCAGCAGAAACAGTTACTTCATGAATGAGTTTAAAACTTTGAGGTTGAGGTTTGTCACAGAAACGTCTTCTCCGTCTTCAGACAACTCCAGGGGGCAGCATGGAGCGCTGGATCTGTTCCCGCCTCTACAGCACCGTGGTGTGTCAGAGAGCTTTTGAAGCTTACGAGCTTCATGCCGTCACGGCGGCGCTGCACTGCTTCTGGCTGCACAACCTGTGTGACGTTTACGTGGTAAGGAGTCGTCCTCTGTCTCCTCTCCTCTCTGTCCCCCCTCCTCTCTGTCCTGTTTCCCCTCCTCTTGTCTGTCTTGTCTCAGCTGGTCTTCATCATGAAGGTCTCCTGATCATCCAGGTTCTGTTTAAGGTTTCTTTCTCTTAAAGGGGAGTTTTTTTCGATGCTGTTTGCTTTAAAGGTTTTTTACTCACTATTGCTACTTTAATTATTTAATATAATTTTAGTTAATAATATTTGCTGGGGGGTCCTGTTCTGGGTCTTTGAAAATCGTCTAGAGATAGTTTATATTGTAACAGAGGTTTAAAATATTAAATTAAAAGTTGTTTTCTCATATTCAACCTACAGTCAGAATTTCAGGTTTATAGACTCGAAATCTTTTATTTCTCTTCTTTCTTTCCAGCCTGAAACTACAGATTTGTGATGGTATAAACCAGAAATTCTAAATTTGACTTTTTAAAGTCAGAATTTTTGAATTTGTCTCACCAATTTTGAAATTGATCAGTTTTTTGTACATTTATTACGTCTAAATATCTGCATTTTTTTTCTTCTTCTAAGTTTGTGACTTTCTCCAGACTGCTGGAGGAGTGTTTCCTCATCCCTGTTTGTTTTGAAGGAGTACGTGAAGCCTTTGATGGGGAGGCAGGACCAGGTGGTCCAGACCAACTCAGATCACCATGGCAACGCCAAGCAGGAGGCCGTGTCTGTCCTGTTTCACTGCGTGTCTCTGTCTCTGGCGCTGCTGTCTCCCATCATGCCCTTCATCACCGAGGAGCTGTGGCAGCGACTGCAACCGTTCAGGCCCGAGGGGGGCGCCAACGGCAGCCTGTGTCTGGAGCCGTACCCCCAACCCGCTCAGCTGGTACCGCCGCCGCACCTGCAGCCACACCTGCAGCCACACCTGCAGCCACACCCACCATCATGGCTGACAATAGAGCCATTTCTCTCTACAACCCAAGTATACGAACGCATAGAGCTGTTGGAGCCACCAGGGGCCACAGAGCCAACGGGTTGAAGGTCCAGTGTTAGTGAAGTTCATGAGCTTCCTTTTGTTAAAAAAAATTCAAAGTATTTCGGTCTGAAGAACTAAAACGATCGCTGATGTGTTTGACCTGTGAAAGTTTTCTCACAACTTTACAATTTTATTAAGTCAAAGTCAGAATTTCTCTGGAAAATTTGAGTGTAAAAAAATCAAATCTGAATTTGTCTTTTGTGTTAAATGTGTTTAAAAATTCAGAATTAACTTTTTTTTTTCATTCAAATTTGGAACTTTTAAAAGTCAGATATTCTGCATTTTTTTCTCCAAAAAAATAGTTTAAAAAGTGAGAATTGTTGTCCATTTGTATCTTCACAAACATTATTCATCAAACATTCACAAACATCAAATTTGCAGCTTGAATTGACCTGAATTCTCACAAATTTACAAGATTAAAAAGGGATAATTGTCTCTCAAAAATGTTACTTTTTATTTAAAAATCCACAAATTTGTGAGATTAAAAAATGAGATTCTAAATTTATCTCCAAAATCTGCATGATGTTAATAATTTATTATTTTGTAGCGTCTTCCACAAATAATCAGTTAAAAACAAATGAATCTAAAAACGTTTTTTCCTTCAAAAAAAGTTGAGTTGAAAAATAGAGAATTTCTTTTCTTGTAAACCTTTTGCTTCAGAGAAACATGATTTGTTTCTCTCAAATGTTTTAAAATTTCTATCTTTTTGGTTTAATTGAAAATTTGCTGCTTCACAAATTCAGCTGAAAAATTTTACAACCTTAAGATTTTTTTTTTTTTTTAAGTTTGAACTTACAAACTGGTGAGAAACATCTCAGAAATTTGGAGTTTTTGAATTTCTAATTTGTGCAACAAATTTTAAAATGATTAAAATTCATGAGAGAAATTTAAATTCTCAGAACAACTCAGATTAGCTAATTTTAAACTCAGAACTTTAAATTTTTTTTAAAATTTTTTGAAATTTTGAAACGTTAGAATCAACTCCACAATTTTACAGCTTCAAATTTGCAAATAAAAAAAATAAGAAATGTAAGATTTTTAAAGTTGCACGTTTCAAGAAACAACTCAAATTTTGTATTTGTGAAGCTGGAAATTTGCAGAAAAAAATGTTTATAAACTTTTATAAACACTTTAAAAACTAATTTTGTTTTAACAAAAATGTCAGAATTTCTTACAGATTTTCTTGGAAGAAAATTCTTTATACCCTGATTTTTCCAGAGATGGTTCTGGACTTGACTGAATTTTGTCCCAAACAGACGACTGAGACATTAATTATCTTCTGAGAGGCCAAGAATCCAGATGTTCTTGATTACCTACAGATTATTTACAGATGCAGATGGCTCATCTTGTTTCTCCACTAGCTGGATGTTGAGGCTGGACTTGTTGCTCAGGGACCTCCTGCTAGCTCCGGGGCCTCCTGGTGTCTCCGGGGCCTCCCGGTGTCTCCAGGGACTCCCGGTGGTTCTGGGGGCCTCCTGGTGGTTCCGGGGGCCTCCCGGTGGTTCCTGGGCCTCCTGGTGTCTCCAGGGACTCCTGGTGGTTCTGGGGGCCTCCTGGTGGTTCCGGGGGCCCGGTAGGCACAGAAACATCTGTAGAAGCACAGGAACATCTGCAGAAGCACGGGAGCATCTGTAGAAGCACAGGAACATCTGTAGAAGCACAGGAATATCTGTAGGAACACAGGAACATCTGTAGAAGCACAGGAATATCTGCAGGAACACAGGAACATCCTCCTGTCCTCCAGCAGATGGCGCTACTCTGTGATGGACTCTGTTAATTTCATAGTTTCACTGCTCCGGCATCATTAATGAGATGAAAATAAAAGTCCAGCCAGAAGTCCAGATGATCTGAACCGATCTCTCAACTCTCCCAGAAACACTGGTGCTTCCCTGAGGACGAGCAGGACTTCCTGCTGGTCCAGGAGGTGGTCCGAGTGGCCCGGTCTCTGCGAGCTCAGTGTGGCCTAACCAAAGAGAAACCCGTCAGTAAGTCCAGCACCGACCACGCCCCCCCCCCCCCCCCAGCAGCAGGTGAGCAGATGTTTCACCTCCTCTGTTGTTCCAGTGTGGGCCGAGTGTCCGCCCCACCGGGCCCAGATCCTCCTCCGCTTCAGTTCTGCCGTTCGGACCCTGAGCCGGATCTCCAGCCTGCAGGTCTTCTGTCCTGATGAGGCCGACCCCCTGTTGACTGTCCAGTCCACCCCCCCACCCCCAGGAAGCCTGGTGGGCGTGGTGGACCACAGCTGTCGGCTGCACCTTCACGTCCAGGTGAGTCAGCAGGAGATATTTTGTTGTAAAACTGCAGATTTTGTTTCTTTAGTTTTAAACTGATTCTTTTGGCATATAATCACAAAATCTGTGAAATCACCACTTTTTAACTTTTTTTACCAAATTTTTGTGGTAAAATATCGACTTTATTAAAAGTGCAGCTTTTTCATGTAAATTCTGACTTTATGTCATAAAGTTATGAAGATTCATAAAACTGCAACTTTAAGACCTAAAATCGAGAAACTGCAGCTGTTTCTGAAGTTCTGCTGAAATGACACCTGTCAGGTCAGAGGTCAGAGGGGGAGGAGCTTCAGTGCCACCTGGAGTCCACCTGTGCACATCCCTGTTGGACATCAGTGCTGTTTGATATTCACACGTCTTTGGTGATTTTTGTGAAGGACGTCCAAACAGAACTTTAGTGAGCAGGTTTCTCTTCTACATAGCGCATTAGCACCACCTGGTTCACAGGTAAAGTTTGCTGTTGCTCTCAGATGATTGGTGGCTGTGGAGTCTCTGTAGGTTCTGGGTGGAGTCTCTGTAGGTTCTGGGGGGAGTCTCTGTAGGTTCTGGGGGAGTCTCTGTATGTTCTGGGGGAGTCTCTGTAGGTTCTGAGGGAGTCTCTGTAGGTTCTGGGGGGAGTCTCTGTAGGTTCTGGGGGGAGTCTCTGTAGGTTCTGGGGGAGTCTCTGTAGGTTCTGAGGGAGTCTCTGTAGGTTCTGGGGGGAGTCTCTGTAGGTTCTGGGGGGAGTCTCTGTAGGTTCTGGGGGAGTCTCTGTAGGTTCTGGGGGAGTCTCTGTAGGTTCTGGGGGAGTCTCTGTAGGTTCTGAGGGAGTCTCTGTAGGTTCTTGGGTAGTCTCTGTAGGTTCTGGGGGGAGTCTCTGTAGGTTCTGAGGTAGTCTCTGTAGGTTCTGGGTGGAGTCTCTGTAGGTTCTGAGGTAGTCTCTGTAGGTTCTTGGGTAGTCTCTGTAGGTTCTTGGGTGAGTCTCTGTAGGTTCTGGGTGGAGTCTCTGTAGGTTCTGGGGGAGTCTCTGCAGGTTCTGGGGGACTCTCTGTAGGTTCTCGGTGGAGTCTCTGTAGGTTCTGGGGGAGTCTCTGTAGGTTCTGGGGGAGTCTCTGTAGGTTCTGGGTGGAGGCTCTGTAGGTTCTGGGTGGAGTCTCTGTAGGTTCTGGGTGGAGTCTCTGTAGGTTCTGGGGGAGTCTCTGCAGGTTCTGGGGGAGTCTCTGTAGGTTCTGGGTGGAGTCTCTGTAGGTTCTTGGGTAGTCTCTGTAGGTTCTGGGGGAGTCTCTGTAGGTTCTGGATGGAGTCTCTGTAGGTTCTTGGGTGAGTCTCTGTAGGTTCTGGGGTAGTCTCTGTAGGTTCTGGATGGAGTCTCTGTAGGTTCTTGGGTGAGTCTCTGTAGGTTCTGGGGTAGTCTCTGTAGGTTCTGGGTGGAGTCTCTGTAGGTTCTGGGGGAGTCTCTGTAGGTTCTGGGGGAGTCTCTGTAGGTTCTTAGGTAGTCTCTGTAGGTTCTGGGTGGAGTCTCTGTAGGTTCTGGGTGGAGTCTCTGTAGGTTCTGGGGTAGTCTCTGCAGGTTCTGGGGGAGTCTCTGCAGGTTCTGGGGGAGTCTCTGTAGGTTCTCGGGTGGAGTCTCTGTAGGTTCTGGGGGAGTCTCTGTAGGTTCTGGGTGGAGTCTCTGTAGGTTCTGGGGGAGTCTCTGTAGGTTCTGGGGGAGTCTCTGTAGGTTCTGGGGGGAATCTCTGTAGGTTCTCGGTGGAGTCTCTGTAGGTTCTGGGTGGAGTCTCTGTAGGTTCTGGGGGGAGTCTCTGTAGGTTCTGGGGGGAGTCTCTGTAGGTTCTGGGGGAGTCTCTGTAGGTTCTGGAGTAGTCTCTGTAGGTTCTGGATGGAGTCTCTGTAGGTTCTTGGGTAGTCTCTGTAGGTTCTGGGTGGCGTCTCTGTAGGTTCTGGGGTGAGTCTCTGTAGGTTCTGGATGGAGTCTCTGTAGGTTCTGGGGGAGTCTCTGTAGGTTCTGGGTGGAGTCTCTGTAGGTTCTGGGGGAGTCTCTGTAGGTTCTGGGTGGAGTCTCTGTAGGTTCTGGGGGTCTCTGTAGGTTCTGGGGTAGTCTCTGCAGGTCTGGGGGAGTGTCTGTAGGTTCTGGGTGGAGTGTCTGTAGGTTCTGGGTGAGTCTCTGTAGATTCCGGTGGAGTCTCTGTAGGTCCCGGGTTGAGTCTCTGTAGGTTCTGGGGGGAGTCTCTGTAGGTTCTGGGGGAGTCTCTGTAGGCTCTGGGTGGAGTGTCTGTAGGTTCTGGGTGAGTCTCTGTAGATTCCGGGTGGAGTCTCTGTAGGTCCCAGGTTGAGTCTCTGTAGGTTCTGGGGGAGTCTCTGTAGGTTCTGGGTGGAGTGTCTGTAGGTTCTGGGGGAGTCTCTGTAGGTTCTGGGTGGAGTGTCTGTAGGTTCTGGGGGGAGTCTCTGTAGGTTCTGGGGGGAGTCTCTGTAGGTTCTGGGGGGAGTCTCTGTAGGTTCTGGGGGAGTCTCTGTAGGTTCTGGGGGGAGTCTCTGTAGGTTCTGGGGGGAGTCTCTGTAGGTTCTGGGGGAGTCTCTGTAGGTTCTGGGGGGAGTCTCTGTAGGTTCTGGGGGGGAGTCTCTGTAGGTTCTGGGGGAGTCTCTGTAGGTTCTGGGGGAGTCTCTGTAGGTTCTGGGGGGAGTCTCTGTAGGTTCTGGGGGGAGTCTCTGTAGGTTCTGGGTGGAGTCTCTGTAGATTCCGGGTGGAGTCTCTGTAGATTCCGGGTGGAGTCTCTGTAGGTCCCGGGTTGAGTCTCTGTAGGTTCTGGGTGGAGTCTCTGTAGGTTCTGGGGGAGTCTCTGTAGGTTCTGGGGTTCTGTAGTCTCTGTAGGTTCTGGGTGGAGTCTCTGTAGGTTCTGGGGGAGTCTCTGTAGGTTCTGGGGGGAGTCTCTGTAGGTTCTGGGGGGAGTCTCTGTAGGTTCTGGGGGGAGTCTCTGCAGGTTTTGGGGGAGTCTCTGTAGGTTCTGGGGGGAGTCTCTGTAGGTTCTGGGTGGAGTCTCTGTAGGTTCTGGGTGGAGTCTCTGTAGATTCCGGGTGGAGTCTCTGTAGGTCCCGGGTTGAGTCTCTGTAGGTTCTGGGGGAGTCTCTGTAGGTTCTGGGTGGAGTCTCTGTAGGTTCTGGGGGGAGTCTCTGTAGGTTCTGGGGGAGTCTCTGTAGGTTCTGGGGGGAGTCTCTGTAGGGGGGGAGTCTCTGGGTTTGGGGGAGTCTCTGTAGGTTCTGGGGGAGTCTGTAGGTTCTGGGGGAGTCTCTGTAGGTTCTGGGGGAGTCTCTGTAGGTTCTGGGGGGGAGTGGTCTGTAGGTTCTGGGGGAGTCTCTGTAGGTTCTGGGGGAGTCTCTGGTAGGTTCTGGGGGAGTCTCTGTAGGTTTCTGGGGGGAGTCTCTGTAGGTTCTGGTGGAGTCTCTGTAGGTTCTGGGTGGAGTGTCTGTAGGTTCTGGGGGGAGTCTCTGTAGGTTCTGGGGGGAGTCTCTGTAGGTTCTGGGTGGAGTCTCTGTAGGTTCTGGGGGAGTCTCTGTAGGTTCTGGGTGGAGTGTCTGTAGTTCTGGGTGAGTCTCTGTAGGTTTGGGGGAGTCTCTGTAGGTTCTGGGTGGAGTCTCTGTAGGTTCTGGGGGGAGTCTCTGTAGGTTCTGGGGGAGTCTCGGTAGGTTCTGGGGGAGTCTGTAGGTTCTGGGGGAGTCTCTGTAGGTTCTGGGTGGAGTGTCTGTAGGTTCTGGGTGAGTCTCTGTAGATTCCGGATGGAGTCTCTGTAGGTTCCGGGTGGAGTCTCTATAGGTTCTGGGTGGAGTCTCTGTAGGTTCTGGGTGGAGTGTCTGTAGGTTCTGGGGGGAGTCTCTGTAGGTTCTGGGTGTAGTGTCTGTAGGTTCTGGGGGAGTCTCTGTAGGTTCTGGGGGAGTCTCTGTAGGTTCTGGGGGGAGTCTCTGTAGGTTCTGGGGTAGTCTCTGTAGGTTCTGGGGGAAGTCTCTGTAGGTTCTGGGGGGAGTCTCTGTAGGTTCTGGGGGGAGTCTCTGCGGGTTTTGGGGGAGTCTCTGCAGGTTCTGGGGGGAGTCTCTGTAGGTTCTGGGGGAGTCTTTGTAGGTTCTGGGTGAGTCTCTGTAGGTTCTGGGGGAGTCTCTGTAGGTTCTGGGGGGAGTCTCTGTAGGTTCTGGGGGGAGTCTCTGTAGGTTCTGGGTGGAGTCTCTGTAGGTTCTGGGTGGAGTCTCTGTAGGTTCTGGGGGAGTCTTTGTAGGTTCCGGGGTGAGTCTCTGTAGGTTCTGGATGGAGTCTCTGTAGGTTCTGGGTGGAGTCTCTGTAGGTTCTGGGGGAGTCTCTGTAGGTTCTGGATGGAGTCTGAAGGTTCTGGGGGAGTCTTTGTAGGTTCCGGGGTGAGTCTCTGTATGTTCTGGGGGGAGTCTCTGTAGGTTCTGGGGGGAGTCTCTGTAGGTTCTGGGGGAGTCTCTGTAGGTTCTGCATGGAGTCTGAAGGTTCTGGGGGGAGTCTATATAAGCTGGGCTTCCCTCCCAGACCTCCCAGCCTTGACAGGCGTTAGCGTCAGCTGTGGGCGGTTCTAACGTTGTGGCTGATTCGGTCCAAACCTCAGCAGCTGAATTCAGGATGTTTGAGGACGACGTCTGATCAAAACTGTTGTTTCAGGTTAGAAACCAGTCTGGTTCTGTGTGACCTGGTTCTGTGTGGTTTCCTCACAGAGTGGGCTGAACCTGGACAAACAGATCCTTCAGCTCCGTCAGCGCAGAGACAAACTGGTCCCAAAACTGAAAGAAGTCCTCCGAAGACTCGAGTCTCCAGACGTCCTGACCAAGACTCCTGCTCACGTCAAGCAGCAGATGGACCAGAAGGTGAGACGTAGAAGAACCAGTACGTTTTCTTCCTAGACAGACTGTCCACAGGTGTAAGGGACCACAGACAGCAGGGGCCCCTCCGCATCTGTAGCTACCAGGGGCCCCTCCACATCTGTAGCTACCAGGGGCCCCTCCACATCTGTAGCTGCCAGGGGCCCCTCCACATCTGTAGCTACCAGGGCCCCCCCACATCTGTAGCTGCCAGGGGCCCCTCCACATCTGTAGCTACCAGGGCCCCCCCCACATCTGTAGCTGCCAGGGGCCCCCCCACATCTGTAGCTACCAGGGGCCCCTCCACATCTGTAGCTGCCAGGGCCCCCACATAGCTACAGGGGCCCCTCCACATCTGTAGCTGCCAGGGGCCCCTCCACATCTGTAGCTACCAGGGCCCCCCCACATCTGTAGCTGCCAGGGGCCCCTCCACATCTGTAGCTACCAGGGGCCCCCCCACATCTGTAGCTGCCAGGGGCCCCTCCACATCTGTAGCTACCAGGGGCCCCTCCACATCTGTAGCTGCCAGGGGCCCCTCCACATCTGTAGCTACCAGGGCCCCCCCACATCTGTAGCTGCCAGGGGCCCCTCCACATCTGTAGCTACCAGGGCCCCCCCACATCTGTAGCTGCCAGGGGCCCCTCCACATCTGTAGCTGCCAGGGGCCCCTCCACATCTGTAGCTACCAGGGGCCCCCCCACATCTGTAGCTGCCAGGGGCCCCTCCACATCTGTAGCTACCAGGGGCCCCTCCACATCTGTAGCTGCCAGGGGCCCTCCACATCTGTAGCTGCCAGGGGCCCCTCCACATCTGTAGCTGCCAGGGGCCCCCTCCACATCTGTAGCTACCAGGGCCCCCCACATCTGTAGCTGCCAGGGGCCCCTCCACATCTGTAGCTACCAGGGGCCCCTCCACATCTGTAGCTGCCAGGGGCCCCTCCACATCTGTAGCTGCCAGGGGCCCCTCCACATCTGTAGCTGCCAGGGGCCCCTCCACATCTGTAGCTACCAGGGCCCCCCACATCTGTAGCCCCCCCACATCTGTAGCTGCCAGGGGCCCCTCCCATCTGTACTGCCAGGGGCCTCCACATCTGTAGCTAGGGCCCTCCACATCTGTAGCTACCAGGGGCCCCTCCACATCTGTAGCTACCAGGGGCCCCACATCTGTACTGCCAGGGCCCCTCCACATCTGTAGTACCAGGGCCCCCCCACATCTGTAGCTGCCAGGGGCCCCTCCACATCTGTAGCTGCCAGGGCCCCCCCACATCTGTAGCTACCAGGGGCCCCTCCACATCTGTAGCTGCCAGGGGCCCCTCCACATCTGTAGCTACCAGGGCCCCCCCACATCTGTAGCTGCCAGGGGCCCCTCCACATCTGTAGCTACCAGGGCCCCCCCATCTGTAGCTGCCAGGGCCCCTCCACATCTGTAGCTGCCAGGGCCCTCCACATCTGTAGCTACCAGGGCCCCCCCCATCTTGTAGCTGCCAGGGGCCCCTCCAATCTGTAGCTACCAGGGGCCCCTCCACATCTGTAGCTACCAGGGGCCCCTCCACATCTGTAGCTGCCAGGGGCCCCTCCACATCTGTAGCTTCCAGGGCCCCCCCACATCTGTAGCTGCCAGGGGCCCCTCCACATCTGTAGCTGCCAGGGGCCCCTCCACATCTGTAGCTGCCAGGGGCCCCACCACATCTGTAGCCCCTAGGGGCCCCTCCACATCTGTAGCTGCCAGGGGCTCCTCCACATCTGTAGCCGCCAGGGGCCCCTCCACATCTGTAGCCGCTAGGGGCTCCTCCACATCTGTAGCCGCCAGGGGCCCCACCACATCTGTAGCCCCTAGGGGCCCCTCCACATCTGTAGCTGCCAGGGGCCCCCCCACATCTGTAGCCACTAGGGGCCTCTCCACATCTGTAGCCGATAGGGGCCCCTCCACATCTGTAGCATCTGTAGCCCCTACTTACTCAATGATCCCAGTGTGAAGCACGGTAGAGGGAACATCAGGATGTGCTGCTCTGCTACTCCAGAGACTCGTCTTATGGTACATTAAAGCAGAGAACCGGGGTTCACAAACTTTTTCTCGCTGCCTTTAATCCGCTGACATTCCACTGAGGTGTTCCAGAGCCTTCAAAGACCTTCAAAGACCAGGACCTGGTGCAGTTTTAGGTCACATTAAAGCGGTCGAGTAAATGCTGTTTTATTTCTTTCAGGTTTCAGCTTTGAAGCAGGAGCTGAAAACTATCGAAGACCAGATGAAGTTACTGCAGAGGATGCAGCTTTAGCAAACTGACTCTGGAGACCTGACAACTCCCAGAGACCATCAGAGACTCCACCAGAGACCACCAGAGACTCTCAGAACCATGTTTGTCTGCAGACAGATGATCCAGTGGCAACAAGATCAGCCTTAATGTCCAGTTTTTATGGAGAAATAAATGAGCTGTCTTCATTTGTAATAATAAAAATATCTAAGAACTTCACTAGAGTCATGACTCAGATGGACCTTCTGGTACAGGACATGAAGGTCCTTCTGATACAGGACATGAAGGACCTTAAGGAAAAAATGGTAAACATGAATAATAATGTTGGTGTCATGAAGAGAAATGTGTCTAATTCAGACTGATAGAACCAGCTTATTAAAAAAAAAATTACAACAAAATAGAAGACCATCACACAGTAGAAACGTGTATTGTTCTGAGGAGCACCTCAAGGTTCTGCATGAGGACCTCTGCTTCTTTAATATTACATTCTCCCACTCAGCTTCAGGATTACCAATGTCTGACTGCAGGCCCACGTCTAGATCTAGCTCCATCATGAGGTCTGCAGTTGACACCCTGGTGTCGTCTCCAGCCTGGTTTAGAGGGAGCATCAGTCTCTCTTCTTCTTGAGGACTTTGCGGAAGAACCACCTGTGTGCTGACATCCTGGGGAGCTTCTACCATTGTGGGATTGAGAGCATCCTAACCAGTCCAACTATGTCACAGTCTGGTATGGAAGTTGCTCTGTCACTGACCAAAAGGCAGCAGGAGGTGAAAACAGTCCAACGCATCACTGGGACTCCATGACCTGCACAATCTGTATATTACCCTGCTGGATATTAATACTGATTTATTTCAAACTCTTATCATGTATGTAGCCCCTTCTGTCCACAACTGCTCTTCTCATTGTTATCTGGACATGCTGCTCTTAAATGTATAAACCAAATACACCCTATATACTGATTACACCTTATATACCTAATACACCGTATACACTGATTACACTGTATATACTGCACTTGCTGTATCTCATTACGTTGTACCTTTAATGTTTAATGACAGTAAAGTTTAATTTAATTAATCTCATCAATATGCTTTGACATCTGATTTATATTCCCAGTCAGTAACTGAGCTAGCAGTTTGCCACGGCGTTTAGTTTGGTATCTGTGGCTAACAGTTAGCCTCACCCATAGATATTTAACTAGGCACTGTGGCTAACAGAGTTAAATGTTAGCTTCAGCCACAGATATCTAACTAGAGGTTGTTACTAATTGAGCTAAAAGTTAGCCACAGATATCTAACTTGACGCTGACGCTAACTGAGCTAACAGGTAGCCAGAGATATTGAACTGGACGCTGTGGCTAACTAAGTTAACAGTTAGCCACAGATATCGTACTAAATGCTCAGTCTAACTGAGCTAACAGTGAGCCCCAGATATCTAACTAGATGGTATAGCTAACTGAGCTAACAGTTTTCTGGCAAATTTACAGGATCATAAAGTCAAAATTTGAGTTTGTTCTTGAAAATTTGGAAGCTCATAATACAAAAAAAGGTTAGTTTTCTTGTAAATGAGTGATTAAATTTTTTCTTATTTTAAAACTGAGTCTGTAACATCAGACACTTAATTTACGTAGAGAATTTTATTTAAAGATTTGTGAGATGAACCCAACATTAACAAATATATTAGTTAACGGTGAACAATATTGGACATTTGTCAACATGTTTGACACAAGTTTTAACGTTGTAAAAAAAGTTTTTGTCAAAATATCTCAAATTTGAGAAATCACAACTTGTAAAATTGAGGCAATTTTTTTTCTTCAAAAGTCCCAAATCAAAAAAATAAATCATGACATTTTTCATAAAAAAATTTACAATTACAATTTTCTAAGATTAAAACTTTTTGTTCTAAAGCCAGCATGAAGTCAAATTAGACTTTTTAGCTTAAAATCACTATTTCTTGTTGCTAAATCACAGCTTTTTTACAAAGTCACAACTTTGTCAGAAAATCAAGATTTTTTTTCTGTAAATAAAAAAGTAAATTGAACAAAATTGCAATTTTTTTTGTCCCTAAGACACAAATTTGTTGTGAAATTTCAAATTTCACAACTTGTCAGAAAATCTCAAATCTCATAAATTGCAACTTTTAACTTTTTGAGGCAATTTTTTCTTGCAAAATCCCAAATTTAAAAAATTGTGGCTTTTCATTAAAAAAAAAAAAAACAACCTTCTGTTGAAAAATTATGAATTTTTGTTTAAAAAAAAGGGAAATTCAAAAAAATGTTGCCTTTTTTTTTTTTTTTTTTTTTTTTGGAATTGCTTGTTTTTTGGGTGAGTTGTACAATCACAGCATTTACAAAATTGTGATTTTTTTTTTTTTTTTTTTTTTTTAGACATAAAATTGCTTGTTTTCATCCTCAGAAGCTTCAGCAGTGGCATTAGGACCCTTCCAGAAGTTAGGGTTAGGGTATCAGTACACAGTTAACTTGCAGGTCAGATAAAATAAAATAGTGGACACTTGAGTTTTATTAACAGGGGCCCCCCAAACAGAGAGTCACGTGTGGCCTTTGAAAAGCTAGAAACAGCCCTGGCTCTCATCTGCAGGTCTTCGGCTCCACTCGGGTCATTTCGGCTCTCACCGTGTCCTGAATACGGAAGTGTAGTTTGGTTTGTTGGCCGGGAGCTGCCGTCATCCTACATGAGCGGCAGCCGGAGGAGACGGTCCTCTGCTGACTGGAGACCATTAAACGGTGCGGACACCGTAGTCCTCCGATACCGGCAGCCGCTGGAGGTTTCGGGCGGCCCCGAAGCCACGAGGTGAGTGCCGCCGCAGAGGACCCGGGACCCGGAGCGCAGAGGAGCCGTGACCGGGGACATAGAGGAGCCGTGACCGGGAAAACAGGGAGGCTGACTGCTGCTGACGCGGCTCTGCTCAGCCCGTTAGCCGGTTAGCCTCTTCGGAGCTGCGGCTCTGGGAGTCCCGGTTCAGCCGGAGCCGCTGCGGCCTCCTCGGAGGAGGTTGACAGTGAAGTTAACCGGATTTAGAGCTCAGAAGCTGAGAGGATTGTTCTTCCAGGAATAAGCCCGCAGCCTGGTCCCGTCAGCGGTACCACAGACCCCCGGCCGTACCTGGCACCAGCAGACCCCGTCCATCAGCCTCGGAGCTGCAGGTAAGGGAGCCTCCTCCTGTCCGCCTGAAGGACAGGTGTTCTCCAGGGCCGCTGCCAGCTCTGGGGGGCCCCGGGGAGCCTCTGTGTGGGGCCCCTTCAGCTAAACTGACGGGAGTTAAACCCTCCAAGATGCTTCATGGTCATCCAGTCTTTTTTTTACACTTTAAGAAGAAACCGGAGTGTAGATCTGAAGTTCAAGGATGACGCTGTAGTGATAGAAACACTGGTAAAAGTTCATAAAATGAATCCATGAAGTTCTGACTTTAACTCGCAAATTTTCAAAAAAGGGGAAACAAAAATCAGTTTGTAACTATAAGATCATTACATTTTTAACAGATAAAAAGAAATAGGAAAGAAAAAACTTACTTCATAACTTGAGAAATTTTCCATTTGTGAGTTTATATGTGCGTGTGTGTGTATTTCTGATTTCTTTCAGTTAATTTTGTTTTTTTAACTGCTGTAACTACTGAATTTAGTATTTAAAATCTATACAAATAATATACTGTAAAATGCCTTCTATAAAATTAAAGGTTAAAATACTAATACTAATTTTTTGATACTAATTTTATTTATTCATACAATTAAATATGCACCTACACACTTACACACACACACACACACACACACATATATATGTATAGTTATATATATACACACAACATAAGCATCCACATACACACATTTACATATGCATATATTAACACATATTTACACACACATGCGTATAATAATACTCATATTAATAGTAATAATAATAGTAATAATAATAATGCTAACAGTGCCACTGGAATTAAAAATGTTAACAGTAACTACAGTAGCTTCTGTCGTCATGGTGACCATCTCCACCTCTCAGCTGGTCCAGGTCTCATCCCCAGTTCTTCACCAACAGGGACTAGTTTTCTTTTTTAACTTTTCAAACCTATAAAGTCGATTCAACTTGACCAGAAAAATAAACTCTAACAAATATAGAAAAACATCAGAATTTCTGACTTGATAAACTGATAAATTTGATATTTGAGTTTATTTAGTTTTTTTTTTCCCTCATTATTAGTTTTTGCAAATACAGAGTTTTTCTATTTTTCTTCCTTTTTAAGTTTTTGAACCAATAAGGTCAGAACCTCAATGTTTTTTAGTTTATGAAGTTAAACATTTGGTATTAAGATTATCCACTTTCCAAATTTCTGAGTTTCCATCTGGATTTCTCCTCCATCATTGTTTTCTCCAGTTTTTCTCAGTCTGTCCTGATTCGGAGGGTTTATTTGGATAATTAGATTAAAAATTTGGACTTAATCTCATGAAATTTTGAATAGAATGATCTGAGTGAACTCAGCATCACCAGTTGATACCAGTTAAAACCAGTTGATACCAGTTAAAACCAGTTGACCTGAGGACTGAACGTGTTCACTCTGACCAACAGAAACATTGATGGAAACTCTGAATTTAAACGTCATGACGTTGCAAACGTTTGTAATTATAAAACTTTCCAACCCTCAGATTTGTGAAGTAAATTAACGAGCCGGTTGTTTGATGGTCGATCAGTTGACTGATCAGGAATCAGTGGTTTCAGGAACTGTAATTAAACGTCCTTCCAGCGTCGCCTGGGAGATGCAGCTTCACTGAGAACGTTCACCTCTCATGATTTTATTCGGTGGGACAGGTGGAGCTGAGCTCATCCAATCAGAGCAGAGAGGCTCAGTCATGTGTCCAGCTGTGATTACAGCGTCTGTCCCTGTCCTCAAACGTCCTCCTAACGAGATTGTGGAGCCTCTATAATTACCACACTAATTGGTTTAAGTCAGGGCTCGACAATAGCATTTGCCCGATGGCCCGAGCGTTTTTTTCGCCTGTCTCGGGCCAGTACGGGCCAGTAAACTTTATTAAACACTGGCCCGTCCGGGCCACCACATTTTGAGGCAATTTCAGATTTTTCTTATGTATTTATACGTCATAATCGCCAAGAAATGACTTGTATTTTATCGGAACATGAAGATGGTCCGCCATGTGAAGAACGTAATTTCGCTGCAGGAGTGTGTCGCGTCTTCGTGCATTTCCGGAACTGTTCGGGAATGTTCGGCAGCAGCATCTTTAAATGCGCGCGAAAAGATACAAGACGGAGAAGAATCGAAACAACGAAAGTACACAACGGTATTGCTATAGACCTTTTCGGGCCAGCCCCCCGGAAGTACCCCGTCCGCCATTGCTGGAGTGTGCTGCAGAGCGATTCTTTCACCGGCTCGCGATTCTTTCACCGGCTCAGTGTTTTTCTCTTTCCACAAATATATATTTTTATAATGTCGAGTCGGTCGAGAGGGAATACATGTTCCGTCATAAACTGTGCCAACAATGGCGTGAAAATTCAACAATGGAAGAAGAAAGTATGTGAAATACACAAGCCTTTACTGCACGAAGACTGCCTTGTTTGCAGAACAAGAAGTTAGGAAGACGTGGGTGAAAAAATATCAACAGAAAGGACTTTGTTCCAAATGAATACAGCCGGGTGAGTTTTCGTTAACATTTAATCTCGTACTACTCATAGTCTCGCTGAGAGTCCCGGACGATTCTGGCCGAAAGAACAGCAGTATGAGGCTACTGTAGCCCTCGGCACTAGCACAAGCCTATAAATCAATGAATGAATGAATGAATGAATGAATGAATGAATGAATTAGGAGAATGATAAAATAAATTAAATATAACATTAACACATAGCCTAATTTACCGCTAGCGTTAATGTTACAGTAGCATAATCTTTATGGTTTGTTGACGTTAGTTATAGCCAGCGTTGCAGCGTTCCACAGTTTTTAGTGTTTGATTATGGGAATAGATCATGCTATTTCCATAACCAATCATTAAAAACAGTGATAAAATACCTTCATCTGTAACTGAAGGCCACTGCCTAACATCATCAATCCAAGACATGTCTGCGTTATCCGTAAATAATGCTCCACGCTGCTGTGTTTGGGTTAGTTGGTGGAGCACCGCACACTCCAGTTATGGCGGGGCCACTAGGGGGCGCATGTCCACAATTTTCAAGTCAAAAAGGTGTATACAGATGCAGAGTTGGAAGAAGAGTTGCTGCAGTTGGAGGAAGAACTGACTACAGACTGCTTTAGCACCTCCTATGGGTCTGAGGAGATAATGGTTTCTTTAGGCTGTGACAGGGTGGAGAAGGAAACTGATGGCTGTGACAGGGTGGAGAAGGAAACTGATGGCTGTGACAGGGTGGAGAAGGAAACTGATGGCTGTGACAGGGTGGAGGACGAAACTGATGGCTGTGACAGAATCAGAATCAGAATCAGATTTATTATTGTCACTGAGCCAGCGTCCCAACACAGTGTGGAGAAGGAAACTGATGGCTGTGACAGGGTGGAGGACGAAACTGATGGCTGTGACAGGGTGGAGAAGGAAACTGATGGCTGTGACAGGGTGGAGGACGAAACTGATGGCTGTGAAGTGGTGGCACAGGAAACACAAATTACAAAACTATAACAGTTAAACATGAAATAAATACTGAACAAAATGTACCTGGTCAAATATATACTCAGGAAGATGCCATGTGATAAATACCAATTTGAAAAAGTCTCATAAAGCATCTGTGATGAGAATTTATTTAGTCAATGCCAAATATAGCATAAAATCAAAATAATTACTTCAAAGGAAGGACTTGTGATGTCAGAGACTGTCAAACACTTAATATGTGTAAGTTTTTCATACATGATGGTTATTGCTTGATAGTAAGTATCAAGACATGAGTAAGTATTCTGTGCTTTTCAGATATCATCTAATATCACATTGTGAAAACAGTGAATAAAATTTCTACTTTGATATGTAAAATGCAGTTTGATTATTTTAGTGCCAAAAACAACTTACCACATACTCACCTGCTGCCTCCCTCACACTTTTATCCCAGACTTGGGACTGGGCTTGTGTGTTGTATGTTAGGTGTGTAATCATTTCATTAATTAAAGATTATATAAAAGTATATTATAAGATTGGAGGAGTGCATAATATATTAATCCATCACCAAAGCATGAATGATTAATTTGGATAAATCTAACAGGTTATGGACCAAAAAGGTCCATGCTACAAAGAAGGTATTTTAGAAGTTTATACTAAAAGCAACAAAGCATCACACCACATTAACAACTCAGAAGGTGTTTTATGACAGTAATACTATGTGCATCTACAATGCAGGCAGGAAAATCTACGGGGTTATTCTTCAAGATTATATGTGCATGCTACCTGCAAACAGAAAAAAAGTTATTCAACAAAAATGTTGTGTCAGATTACATAATATTGCTAAAATATGTGAGACTTTTTATTTCTTCATTTCAGTGTCAGAATGCACCAGAATGCACCAAATTACATCATTTTTTCAAAATTCCTTCGGCGGCCGCTGTTCCGCGCGCCTGCGAATAGTTGGGCCACTGATTTATGAATCAGGGCCAGTACATTCCAAATTTTACTGGCCCTGTGGGCCAGTGCTCTAAAATGCTTATTGTCAAGCCCTGTAAGTGTGGTTCCCGCTGAGAAGCTTCTGGAGCGAGTCGATGATCCTCATCCTCTGTCATCCCTCCGTCATCCCTCCGTCCTCCTGCTTTCCTCCAGAAGTCTCTCCATCAGTGATGTTTGAGACGTAAACGGTCAAAGACTCCAGGACGGGCTTCAGGCTCCAGGCTCCAGGCGAGACGCCTGGCTCAAACCTGGAGCCTGATGGACGCAGACAGTAAAACCAAATACCTCAATAAATGGGGTTATTCCAGGTCATGTGACTGGCATCTGCAGGAGTGGCCCGTTGCATTCTGGGAAACAGTAGGGAATCAGGAATTATATCAGGACTCGTTATGTTCAGATAACCAGAGACAGCATTTCTGTCCATCTGGAAACTTCTGATGGACAAAACCAGACCTTCGTGTCCTCTTCCTGACTCCGTCCTCAACGTCAGGTCTCTGTCGGTCCTTCGTGTCCTCTTCCTGACTCCGTCCTCAACGTCAGGTCTCTGTCGGTCCTTCGTGTCCTCTTCCTGACTCCGTCCTCAACGTCAGGTCTCTGTCGGTCCTTCGTGTCCTCTTCCTGACTCTGTCCTCAACGTCAGGTCTCTGTCGGTCCTTCGTGTCCTCTTCCTGACTCCGTCCTCAACGTCAGGTCTCTGTCGGTCCTTCGTGTCCTTTTCCTGACTCCGTCCTCAAAGTCAGGTCTCTGTCGGCCCTTCGTGTCCTCTTCCTGACTCGGTCCTCAACGTCAGATCTCTGTCGGTCCTTCGTGTCCTCTTCCTGACTCCGTCCTCAACGTCAGGTCTCTGTCGGTCCTTCGTGTCCTCTTCCTGACTCCGTCCTCAACGTCAGGTCTCTGTCGGCCCTTCGTGTCCTCTTCCTGACTCAGTCCTCAACGTCAGATCTCTGTCGGTCCTTCGTGTCCTCTTCCTGACTCGGTCCTCAACGTCAGGTCTCTGTCGGTCCTTCGTGTCCTCTTCCTGACTCCGTCCTCAACGTCAGGTCTCTGTCGGTCCTTCGTGTCCTCTTCCTGACTCCGTCCTCAACGTCAGGTCTCTGTCGGTCCTTCGTGTCCTCTTCCTGACTCTGTCCTCAACGTCAGGTCTCTGTCGGTCCTTCGTGTCCTCTTCCTGACTCCGTCCTCAACGTCAGGTCTCTGTCGGTCCTTCGTGTCCTCTTCCTGACTCGGTCCTCAACGTCAGGTCTCTGTCGGTCCTTCGTGTCCTCTTCCTGACTCCGTCCTCAACGTCAGGTCTCTGTCGGTCCTTCGTGTCCTCTTCCTGACTCCGTCCTCAACGTCAGGTCTCTGTCGGTCCTTCGTGTCCTCTTCCTGACTCCGTCCTCAACGTCAGGTCTCTGTCGGCCCTTCGTGTCCTCTTCCTGACTCAGTCCTCAACGTCAGATCTCTGTCGGTCCTTCGTGTCCTCTTCCTGACTCCGTCCTCAACGTCAGGTCTCTGTCGGTCCTTCGTGTCCTCTTCCTGACTCAGTCCTCAACGTCAGATCTCTGTCGGTCCTTCGTGTCCTCTTCCTGACTCCGTCCTCAACGTCAGGTCTCTGTCGGTCCTTCGTGTCCTCTTCCTGACTCAGTCCTCAACGTCAGATCTCTGTCGGTCCTTCGTGTCCTCTTCCTGACTCCGTCCTCAACGTCAGGTCTCCGTCGGTCCTTCGTGTCCTCTTCCTGACTCCGTCCTCAACGTCAGGTCTCTGTCGGTCCTTCGTGTCCTCTTCCTGACTCCGTCCTCAACGTCAGGTCTCTGTCGGCCCTTCGTGTCCTCTTCCTGACTCCGTCCTCAACGTCAGGTCTCTGTCGGTCCTTCGTGTCCTCTTCCTGACTCCGTCCTCAGCGTCAGGTCTCTGTCGGTCCTTCATGGTCCTTCTCATGCTGACACCAGCGACCCCTGGTCCTTCACAGAGCTGCGTGTCCTGGCAGTTCCTCTGTCAGTTTAACCAGCCAGGTGTGGTCCAGGTGTGGTCCAGGGTCCAGATGTGGTCCAGGTGTGGCCCAGTGTCCAGGTGTGGTCCAGGTGTGGCCCAGGTGTAGTCCAGGTGTGGCCCAGGGTCCAGATGTGGTCCAAGTGTGGTCCAGGTGTTGGTCCAGGTGTGGCCCAGTCCAGGTGTTGGTCCAGGTGTGGCCCAGTGTCCAGGTGTGGTCCAGGTGTGGCCCAGGTGTAGTCCAGGTGTGGTCCAGGGTCCAGATGTGGTCCAGGTGTGGCCCAGTGTCCAGGTGTGGTCCAGGTGTGGCCTGTAGCTGGAGCGCGGTGCTCTTATTTCCCTCCCGTCTCCCCGTCCAGATGAACCTGTCTCTGTCTCCAGCAGCAGCAGTGTTGAGGTCACGGTTCAGCTGATGATCTAAACCAGGCAGATGATCAGCTGGTGTCTTCTCTGGTCACATGATGATCTCCAGGTTACATGGACTCATCTGAAAATAAAACATATTCTTTCTGTTGGTGAGAATGAAGACGATTCCTGCTGTCATTTCTCTTCTGGTCTGTCAAACATGTGAAAACACCGACATCCAGAAATCAGAATCTTCTGGACCGACCTGACAGATCTGGACACCTGCGGACTGTGAGACGAAGAATGAACAGATGTGGTCTGATGATGGTCTCAGTCATCTCTCCAGGGTCTCCAGGACCATGTCCTCTGTCCTGGAGGAAGACCAGATGTCTCTGCAGCTCCAAAGCCTCTAAGATGCCGTTTCTAGAACCTTCTGTAATCTTCTGTTATGCTTGAATTCAATGTGACCACCACCTTTAACCTGCTTTATAACGGAAATAAAGCTTCCTGAAAACTGAAGAACCAGATGTGTCCAGAACAAAGAAAGATCCAGATGTTTTCTTTCAGCTTCACCAAACAGAAAACCAGGTGTCTAATCAACAAATATTCTGAACATCTGGGTCTAAAACTGGGTTATCAATCACTGAACAAATATCTAGTAAACGTCGGTGCCAACGTCGGAGCGTGTGATAGGGCTGCACGATAACTATAGGCCCGATAGTTATCGGGTCGATAGTTATCGTGCACCCCTAATATATATGTTATCGGGTATATTCGTCATGATATCGGCTTTATCGGAATTACATCAAAATCGGGCCGATAGTTATCGTGCCAATAATTATCGGGTCGATAATTATCATGCAGCCCTAGCGTGGCATGATAGTTTTCGGGCCGATAGTTATCGTGCATCCTTAGTGTGGCATGATAGTTATCGGGTCGATAGTTATCGGGCCGATAGTTATCGTGCACCCCTAGCGTGGGATGATAGTTATCGGGCCAATAGCTATCAGGTCGATAGTTATCGTGCACCCCTAGTGTGGGATGATAGTTATCGGGCCGATACTTATCGTGCACCCCTAGCGTGGGATGATAGTTATCGGGCCAATAGTTATCGTGCATCCCTAGCGTGGGATGATAGTTATCGGGTCGATAGTTATCGTGCATCCCTAGCGTGGGATGATAGTTATCGGGTCGATAGTTATCGTGCATCCCTAGCGTGGGATGATAGTTATCGGGCCGATAGTTATCGTGCATCCCTAGCGTGGGATGATAGTTATCGGGCCGATAGTTATCGTGCTCCCCTAGCGTGGGATGATAGTTATCAGGTCGATAGTTATCGTGCTCCCCTAGCGTGGGATGATAGTTATCGGGACGATAGTTATCGTGCACCCCTAGCGTGGGATGATAGTTATCGGGACGATAGTTATCGTGCACCCCTAGCGTGGGATGATAGTTATCGGGCTGATAGTTATCGTGCACCCCTAGCGTGGGATGATAGTTATCGGGCCGATAGTTATCGTGCATCCCTAGCGTGGGATGATAGTTATCGGGCCGATAGTTATCGTGCACCCCTAGTGTGGGATGAGTTATCGGGCCGATAGTTATCCTGCAGCCCTAGCGTGGGATGATAGTTATCGGGCCGATAGTTATTGTGCAGCCCTAGCGTGGGATGATAGTTATCGGGCCGATAGTTATCGTGCAGCCCTAGCGTGGGATGATAGTTATCGGGCCGATAGTTATCGTGCAGCCCTAGCGTGGGATGATAGTTATCGGGCCGATAGTTATCGTGCAGCCCTAGCGTGGGATGATAGTTATCGGGCCGATAGTTATCGTGCAGCCCTAGCGTGGGATGATAGTTATCGGGCCGATAGTTATCGTGCAGCCCTAGCGTGGGATGATAGTTATCGGGCCGATAGTTATCGTGCACCCCTAGCGTGGGATGATAGTTATCGGGCCGATAGTTATCGTGCACCCCTAGCGTTGGATGATAGTTATCGGGCCGATAGCTATCGGGTCGATAGTTATCGTGCACCCCTAGCGTGTGATGATCTGTGGAGGTTTACTGACTGAAATGTAATCGGTACGAAGCTGTGGCGGTGAAAGTGCTGATGGTTGATCTTACTGCTCTGTTTCCAGGATGGAGGCTGAAAGGTAACACCTGAGGAGTCACGTCCTCCCAGCGCCGCCCCACCTGCCCTCTCTTGTCCAGCCAGGTTCTCCTGTCCGCCATGTTCTCCGCGGCAGCGCGCCGGTCTCTGGCTGGTCACTGGACGCCCTCCTGACCAGGAGACGGGATGAAGTGATTCCGGTCTGAAACAGACCCCCATCGCTGGTGCCGACCGACCCGTCCAGGTTCTCGTGTCTTTGGGCCATGGTTCGGAAGAAAGGCTCTCTGATATTATGCGGCGCTTTCCTCTTCGTCGCCTGGAACGCTCTGCTCCTCCTCTACCTGTGGGGCCGACCTCCTGTTGGCCGCCTCGGCGAAGGCGGCGGAGCTGAACCTGGGGGGAAGGAGGAGTGGGCGGGGGGTAAAGGAGGCCGAGTCAACCTCGCCGGGGAGGTGATCCGGCTGGCGGAGGAGGTGGAAGTTCAGCTGGAGACCCAGAAGAAGCTGCTGAAGCAGATTGAAATCAACAGGGCGGTGTGGGCTCGACACAAGGGCGGGAAAAGAGGAACGGACGACGGAAAAGATGTCAAAGAGGCAGCGGCCCAGCCGCCACCCAGAACTCCAGATCCTCTCAGAAACAGAGAGGAAACCAGGGACCAAACCAACCTAGAACGGACACAAAAACCCATTCAGACAGAAGGTCCAGGCTCAAAGGGGGAGGAGCCCAGAGAGAACGCCAGCAGCTCCAAAGTTCCTCGCCAGGAACCCGTCATCCCCATCCTCGTCATCGCCTGCGACAGGGTCACGGTGAAGCGGAGCCTCGACCGACTGATCCAGTACCGGCCCTCCCCGGAACTCTACCCCATCATCGTCAGCCAGGACTGCGGCCATGCCGAGACCGCCCGGATGATCGGGTCCTACGGGGACCAGCTGACCCACATCAGGCAGCCGGACCTGGCGGACATCCGGGTCCGGCCGGAGCACAGGAAGTTCCAGGGCTACTACAAGATCGCCAGACATTACCGATGGGCGCTAAACCAGGTGTTCAACACGTTCCTGCAGTCCACTGTGGTCATCGTGGAGGACGACCTGGAGGTGAGCGCTGGTGGTCAGGTGACACTGTTACTTGGAATAAACCTGAACGAAAATATCACAGTTTTAGTTCGACAACAGCCGCAAAACTGTCTGAGCTCATGAACCAAATCACCTGAAGTCTGCTTTAACTGTTGGCAGTAATTCAGACCCTGACTGACCAGCAGGTGGCGCTGTAATGAGAACAAGTTCATGGTGGAAACGGGAAACTGGTGGGTTAATTCTGTCAGCTTAACGAAATCTAAGGGGAAAAATATTATTACTTTTAAGTATTTTATTGTTAGTTTTATCTTAGTTGGTTTATGAGATAAAATCTGATAAAGGAATCAGAGGAAATCAACCAAAATGTAAATGTTCTTATTGTGATACTGATACTGAAACAATGACAAGAATAAACCATAAAGACTGAGAGACACAGATATGTGACCAGAAAGAAAAATCTCTACTGCAGAATTTAAACTAAAGATGATAAAATCTACAGCTGGAAACAGTAATGGAGCAGCAGAAAGATGGAGGGATGAGAAACTAGTCAGAGGCTGAAGAAAAGCAGAGGAACCTGTGACAGCTATAAACCAATCAGAGAAGGAGAACCAGGACTGAAAGATGGTTAGAGATGGAGGGACGAGTCCACAGATGGAAGAACGAGTCCACAGATGGAGGGACGAGTCCACAGACGGAGGAAAGAGTCCACAGATGGAGAAACCAGTCAACAGACGGAGGAACGAGTCAACAGACGGAGGAACGAATCCACAGACGGAGGAACGAGTCCACAGACGGAGGAACGAGTCCTCGGACGGAGGAACGAGTCAACAGACGGAGGAACGAGTCCACAGACGGAGGAACGAGTCCACAGACGGAGGAACGAGTCCACAGACGGAGGAACGAGTCCTCGGACGGAGGAACGAGTCAACAGATGGAGGAACGAGTCCACAGACGGAGGAACGAGTCCACGGACGGAGGAACGAGTCAACAGACGGAGGAACGAGTCCACAGACGGAGGAACGAGTCCACAGGCCGAGGAACGAGTCCTCGGACGGAGGAACGAGTCCACAGACGGAGGAACGAGTCCACAGACGGAGGAACGAGTCCACAGACGGAGGAACGAGTCCACAGACGGAGGAACGAGTCCACAGACGGAGGAACGAGTCCACGAGGACGAGAAGGAAGGAACGAGTCCACAGACGGAGGGAACGAGTCCACAGATGGAGGAACGAGTCCACAGACGGAGGAACGAGTCCACAGATGGAGGAAGGAACGAGTCCACAGACGGGAACGAGTCCACGGAGGAACGAGTCAACAGACGGAGGAACGAGTCCACAGACGGAGGAACGAGTCCACAGATGGAGGAACGAGTCCACAGACGGAGGAACGAGTCCTCGGACGGAGGAACGAGACCACGGACGGAGGAACGAGTCCACAGACGGAGGAACGAGTCCACAGATCCACAGATGGAGGAATGAGGGGCTCATCAATGGTTCAATGATCACCTGCTCTTATTAATGATAATAATAATACATTTTATTTAGAGGCGCCTTTCATGACACTCAAGTTCACCGTACAAAGATCAATAAAATAATTAGTAAAAACAAGATAAAAGAAGTTAAAAAACATAAATGCAGTACAAAACCAAAAAAAATGTAACAGTGAGATTATTATTATTGACCCATGTGACTTGTATATATTTCTTTACTCAACGTATTTTTCAAACTTATATTCTGGTGAGACTTAGTCTGGAAAATACGGTAATCTGTATTGAAGGTTTGGTGGTTGTATAAAGGTTCAGTTTTGGTGCTCAGACACTTTCTCAGGGTAGAAAAAGTAGAGCAGCTTTGGTGTTTTGACTTTTGGCTCAGATTTAAATCTAGTTTTGACGTTTAACAACAAACAACTGCTGACAGCTGACCCCTGACCCTAACCCTGACCCTAACCCTAAGCCTGACCCCTGACCCTAACTGTAACCCTGACCCTAACCCTGACCCTGACCCTTGACCCTGACCCCTAACCCTGACCCCTGACCGTGACCCTAACCCTGACCCCTATCCCTGACCCTAACCCTGACCTCTGACCTTGATCCTAACCCTGACCGTTGACCCTAACCCTGACCTTAACCCCTAAGCCTGACCCTAACCCTAACTCTGACCCCTAACCCTGACCCTGACCCTTGACCCTTGACCCTGACCCCTAACCCTAACCCTGACCCCTATGCCTGACCCTAACCCTGACCTCTGACCTTGATCCTAACCCTGACCGTTGACCCTAACCCTGACCTTAACCCCTAACCCTAACTCTGACCCCTAACCCTGACCCTGATCCCTAACCCTGACCCTCCACCTAACCCTGACCCTGACCCCTATCCCTGACCCTGACCCCTAACCCTGACCCCTGACTCTAACCCCTAACCCTGACCCCTAACCCTGACCCTAACCCTAACCCTGACCCTGACCCCTAACCCTGACCCTGACTCCTAACCCTGACCCTGACCCTGACCCCTAACCCTGACCCCTGACCCTAACCCCTAACCCTGACCCTGATCCTGACCCCTAACCCCTAACCCTGACCCTAACCCTGACCCCTAACCCTGACCCTAACCCTGTCCCTGACCCGTGACCCCTAACCCTGACCCTGACCCCTAACACTGACCTTAACCCCTAACCCTGACCCCTGACTCTAACCCCTAACCCTGACCCTAACCCTAACCCTGACCCTAACCCTAACCCTGACCCCTAACCCTGACCCTGATCCCTAACCCTGACCCTCCACCTAACCCTGACCCTAACCCCTATCCCTGACCCTGACCCCTAACCCTGACCCCTGACTCTAACCCCTAACCCTGACCCCTAACCCTGACCCTAACCCTACCCCTAACCCTGAACCCTGACCCTGACCCCTAACCCTGACCCTAACCCTGACCCTGACCCTAACCCTAACCCTGACCCTGACCCCTAACCCCTAACCCCTGACCCCTGACCCCTGAACCCCTAACCCTAACCCCTAACCCTGACCCTAACCCTGACCCCTAACCCTGACCCTAACCCTGTCCCTGACCCGTGACCCCTAACCCTGACCCTGACCCCTAACACTGACCTTAACCCCTAACCCTGACCCCTAACCCTGACCCTAACCCTGACCCCTAACCCTGACCCTAACTCTGTCCCTGACCCGTGACCCCTAACCCTGACCCTGACCCCTAACACTGACCTTAACCCCTAACCCTGACCCCTAACCCTGACCCCTAACCCTGACCCTGACTCCTAACCCTGACCCCTAACCCTGATCCTGATCCCTAACCCTAACCCTTGACCCCTGACCCCTAACCCCTAACCCTGACCCCTAACCCCTAACCCTAACCCTGATCCTGACCCTGACTCCTAACCCTGACCCCTAACCCTGATCCTGATCCTGACCCCTAACCCCTAACCCTGACCCTAACTCTGACCCCTAACCCTGACCCCTGACCCTAACCCCTAACCCCCCCTAACCCTGACCCTGACCCTAACCCTGACCCTGACCCCTAACCCTGACCCCTAACCCTAATCCCTAATCCCTAACCCTAGACAAGTATAAATATATAAATAAATAAACTAAATAAAGGAAGAAAAGGAAAAGTAACTGGGGGTGCCTAATCTATATTGAAGATGAAAGAAAAGGGTCAAGAAGCACTGAAGAAGACAAAACTAAGTCGAAACGTGTGCAGAGAAGCCCATACATAAAGAACAAACAAAAGGGAAAGAGACAAGACAAACGAAAAAGCTAATTCTAATTGGGAGGAACGTAAGGGACAGAGGATGGTAAATATAACTCATATATAAAGTAAACTAAATAAAGTATAGAGACCCAACAGCGAACAGCAGTCATGGGGAGTGCATTTTCCATTCCTCCATTTGGAGGGGTGGTTCATTCCCCTAACCCTAAGCCTAACCCTGACCCCTGACCCCTGACCCTGACCCTTGACTGTTCATCCAGCAACTTCTCTTCTCGTTTAGGTGGCCCCAGACTTCTTTGAGTACTTCCGGGCCCTGTACCCGATCCTGCGCGCCGACCCGACCCTGTGGTGCGTTTCTGCGTGGAATGACAACGGTCGCGACGCCCTGGTGGACCCGTCCAGACCAGAGCTCCTCTACCGGACGGACTTCTTCCCGGGTCTGGGCTGGATGCTGCTCAAAGACCTCTGGGATGAGCTGGAGCCCAAGTGGCCCGCCGCCTTCTGGGACGACTGGATGCGTCAACCAGAGCAGCGCCGGGACCGGTCCTGCGTGCGGCCTGAGATCTCGCGGACCATCACGTTTGGCCGTAAAGGGGTCAGTTTGGGTCAGTTCTTCGACCAGTACCTCCGCTACATCAAACTCAACACCGAGTTCGTGCCTTTCACCAAACACGACTTGACTTACTTGCTGGCGGAGAAGTACAACGACGCGTTTGTTAAGGAGGTTTACGGAGCTGCGCTGGTGAAGATCGAGGACCTGCAGCAGGGGGGAGCGTTGAGGGGAACTGGCCCGTTCAGGGTCCAGTACTCCAGCCGGGACAGCTTCAAAGTCTTTGCCCGGAACCTGGGGGTCATGGATGACCTGAAGTCCGGGGTCCCTCGTACCGGCTACAGGGGCATCGTCAGCTTCCTGCACCGGGGCCGGAGGGTGTTCCTGGCCCCCCCGGACGGCTGGACGCAGTACGATACCAGCTGGAGCTGAAGGCCCCGGACCTGGAGTCCACATAGACCGGTGATGAAGAGGAGCACCCTCTGAGACCAAAGAATGACCACGAAGGACGAAGGCGTGGTTTGGAGAACGAATACACGAAGTCTGGTGTTTGACAGCGGCTTCTGGCAACGTGCCTTCATTTTTGGACCTTTTCTTTTTTTTAATTTAAAATGATCACATTCAGAAAAGTTCTGCAGCTGCAGGTAGAATCAGGCGGCAAAAACCAGACCGGAGCAAAAGATGGTTCTGTGACGCTGCAACCAAAAAATTCAGAAGGTTTCCTCATCCAAACCAGAAGAAGTTCGGACCAGGTGGAAACTGCAACTTAAACTCGTAATGCTTCCCAGAATGCATTTCTTTGTCTTGGATCTATTTCCACGCCGTATTAACGCAGAATATTTTGTTTTCTTGTCAACTTTATTTCATTTCTTAATATACGTTTGCGTTTCAGACCCGTAACACATCAAACATAAACGGTTTACTCTTCAGGGCCGTTTCATTTACAAACGCTCAAATCTGCGACAGAAAACTCACAAACTGTGATTTCTTAAGCTTTTCATTTAAGAAATAAAACAATAAAAACAATTTGTGACTGCAAATTTGGAAGAAAAAACTGATTTTTACTAAAAGTTGAAGATGGATGATGAGAAGAAACTGAAATATTCTGATACCAACTTCCCATGAAAGATTCATGATAAAATCAAAGATTTGTTTTGATTTTTATCGTTTTATGATTCAACATCTTTTACTTTATAAACTCAGAAATTTACAACAAAAAAAACACCCTTTCTCTGTAAATGTCTGATTTTATAAACTAATGTGTCTTTGAAAGACAAAATGGCCAAAACAAAAAAATTGGAACATTTCTGAATGTGCAAATTTTCGAAACATTTTTTGGGGGATTTTTTTTTTGCCATTCACATTTTATTGATTTTTAAGATGTTTTTATGAACAATAACAAAATCCACCGACAAACACTGGATAAACACACCATGGGTAGAAGGTCGTAATCAAAATCTGGTCTCACAGCAGGAATAAACATTAACCATTTTGACCAATAGTCATCAAAAATATCTATTTGTAGCTTCAATTTAAAAGTTATTCTTTCCATTGTAAAAATCTTGTAAATCAGGTCAATCCATTGATTATTAGTGGGAGTTTTCCGTCATTAGCCATTTAAGAGTTATACTTTCCCTTGTAGCTACTAACAAAATTCTCATCAAATATGAGTCGGCTTTTAAATCTCTTAGATCATTTGAATTTTTTTAATTTTAAAAAGTCAACAATTTGCCCAGAAAAATCTGAATTTCAAAGTTTAATTCTCAAATGTAAAAGTAATAAAATAATAAAATTGCCCAAACTCAGACTTCATAAGGGAACAAATTTATACGAGATAACAGAAATTTTTATCTTATAAACTTGAAAACAACTCTGTAAACTGTTTATTTTCACAACATTTAAACTGTCATCAAAAGTTTCAGGTGTAAAAAGAAAGTTTAAAAAAAAAAAAAGGTTTTATTTCTATCTTCTTTCCTTCTTTTGTTCAAAGCAAAAAGTTGTTCCAAAATAAAAGATCTGGATTGAAAACATGAATCAGAGAGTCGTCTGCATCTAAACTGATGTTTCTATGAGTTTAAAAAGTGAAGCTGAGTGGGAGCATCTAATCAGAGAAGCTGAGGGCTTCCATGGATGGAGCACCACAGGGCTCCATCTGAGGACCTCAGATGGAGCCCTGTGGTGCTCCTCAGAGCTCCATCTGAGGTCCTCAGATGGAGCCCTGTGGTGCTCCTCAGAACATGTTTCTTCTGTGTGAAGCTCCAGCTCAGGTTCCTCTGAGGAATTTTAAGCTTTTTTTTTATTTGTTGAAGGTATGAAATGCAAAAATAGATTTTTTTTTTTTAACATGTGAAATAAAGTTGTGGAAAAGTTAATATTGACTGTAAAAAAAAAATTGACATTTTCCGTATCATCCCAACTTCTTCTGGTTCATGGTTGTACGTGGGAATCAAATCACTGACTGAGGTCTTGGTTGAGGTCTGCAGGTGTGCTGAGGATGAAAAGATGAGGAAGAGGATCTGATGAAGTCTTGCAGATGAAGTTTGTTGAGCTGCTGTAATAATTCTGCTTCCTGTGAATTAACGAACTAACGCAGTAGAAGGAGGTCCTTCATCTGAAGTACGAAACTGAGAGAAACTCATCAACTGTGGTTTATAAGTGTCGTTAATGTGACGTTTTGGCCCGCTGGTGGACCTTCAGCGTCCTGGTCCAGGCCACGTCGTAATGATCCGACATCCGGACTACGGTTCTGGTCGGTTGATTCCTGTTTCTGTCCAGTGATGTTAAAACCACTGCCTGAACTGTTTCTAACTTTAATACAGAAGAAATAAAACCAACTATTTTGATATGTGTGCGCTCTTTTCATTCATGGTATTATTACAGATGTCTCCTGCAGCCACTAGGGGGCCCCCAGCAGCCACGAGGGGCCTCCAGCAGCCACGAGGGGCCACCAGCAGCCATTAGGGGCCACCAGCAGTCCCTAGGGGCCTCCAGCAGCCACGAGGGGCCACCAGCAGCCCCTAGGGTTCTCCAGCGGCCACTTGGGGCCTCCAGCAGTCAGTAGGAGCCCCCGGCAGCCACTAGGGGCCCCCAGCAGTCAGTAGGGGCCACTAGGGGCCCCCAGCAGCCACTAGGGGCCACCAACAGCCATTAGGGGCCACCAGCAGCCACTAGGGGCCTCCAGCAGCCACGAGGGGCCACCAGCAGCCCCTAGGGTTCTCCAGCGGCCACTTGGGGCCTCCAGCAGTCAGTAGGAGCCCCCGGCAGCCACTAGGGGCCCCCAGCAGTCAGTAGGGGCCACCAGCAGCCACTAGGGGCCCCCAGCAGCCACTAGGGGCCACCAACAGCCATTAGGGGCAACCAGCAGCCACTAGGGGCCTCCAGCAGCCACGAGGGGCCTCCAGCAGCCACGAGGGGCCACCAGCAGCCACTAGGGGCCACCAGCAGCCATTAGGGGCCACCAGCAGTCCCTAGGGGCCTCCAGCAGCCACGAGGGGCCACCAGCAGCCCCTAGGGTTCTCCAGCGGCCACTTGGGGCCTCCAGCAGTCAGTAGGAGCCCCCGGCAGCCACTAGGGGCCCCCAGCAGTCAGTAGGGGCCACCAGCAGCCACTAGGGGCCCCCAGCAGCCACTAGGGGCCACCAACAGCCATTAGGGGCCACCAGCAGCCACTAAGGGCCTCCAGCAGCCACTAGGGGCCACCAGCAGCCATTAGGGGCCACCAGCAGCCACTAGGGGCCACCAGCAGCCACTAGGGGCCTCCACTAGGGGCCCCCAGCAGCCACTAGGGGTCACACGCAGCCACTAGGGGCCACCACCAGCCCCTAGGGGCCCTCAGCAGCCACTAGGGGTCTCCAGCGGCCACTTGGGGCCACCAGCAGTCAGTAGGAGCCCCCAGCAGCCACTAGGGGCCTCCAGCTCCAAGGTCAGCCTGAACATCCAGTATTTAGAAATGAGCTGTCTGCATTTGTAGTAACGACGTTGAAGTTCGTCACAGTAAAGAACTAAAATTACGACTCAGATCCCGTCTGTGTTGGGATGCAGGAGTTTCTTCTTACAAATGTATTCAGTTTTTAGTTAAATTTTTTTTTTTTTTACTAATTAGCTTATTTATAAAGTACTTTATATTTATAACTTAGACGTTTTTAGTTTTTAATTGAATTTGTCATTTGTGAAGTCTTGGTTTGGTGGAGGGAGCAGGTTCAAGGAGTGATTCACTTCACATGATGAGTCACAGGATAAATATTCATTTGAGTGTTTTAAAGATCAAGACACTTTTTTTCCAACTACATGAAAGTTTCCTGGTGGAGACGAACCGGACCGGTTTGGTTCCCTCCACACATGCAGACATCTGGTTTCAAAGTCCTCCAGCTCTGTCTAGAGGGAACAGGACTGGACTGGTCCTTGGATGGTCTGGAGGTACTGTTTCCTTCTTGGTCCACAGCACACACTGTTCATTTATTCTTAAAAAAAAAATAATCTGGAAAACTGGGAACATAAATCAGAGTGTCGTTTGCATATAAACTCACATTTGTATCAATTAATTCAAGATGATGCCCAATGAGAGCATGTAGAATCAAAACTGGAGAGGTTCTAGTAGAGAACCCTGTGGTTCTCCTCAGTGACTGTAACACGTTTTCCCTGTGTGACGGCCCATCCCAGACCTGCGAGTCCAGAGACACAGGCTAAGAGACAGTCAGAAACTCAGACTTTCTAGTATAAACCAGTGTCCTGAAACTAGAGTAAACCATAAACCAGTATAGTAAAACTAGTATAAACCAGTGTCCTGAAACTAGAGTAAACCATAAACCAGTATAGTAAAACTAGTATAAACTAGTGTCATAAAACTAGTATAAACTAGTGTTGTAAACTAGAGAAGGATCAGTGTGGTAAAACTTGAGTAAACCATAAACCAGTGTAGTGAAAAAAAAACCATAATATAATCATAATCATTTCAATCAAATCAATTGGCTCTTTCAAAATGCAAGGATTCAATTTTTGACTCAAAAGTAATGACAGAATTAATCATTCATATCTAGACCAGCAGCTGGTTCCAGACCAGAAGCTGGTTCCAGACCGGAAGCCGGTTCCAGACAGTAGCTGGTTCCAGACAGTAGCTGGTTCCAGACCAACGTTCCAGACCAGCTGGTTCCAGACAGTAGCTGGTTCCAGACAGTAGCTGGTTCCAGACCAACGTTCCAGACCAGAAGCTGGTTCCTGACTGGAAGCTGGTTCCAGACAGTAGCTGGTTCCAGACCAGAAGCTGGTTCCAGACCAACGTTCCAGACCAACGTTCCAGACCAGAAGCTGGTTCCTGACTGGAAGCTGGTTCCAGACAGTAGCTGGTTCCAGACCAGAAGCTGGTTCCAGACCAACGTTCCAGACCGGAAGCCGGTTCCAGACAGTAGCTGGTTCCAGACCGGAAGCTGGTTCCAGACCAGAAGCTGGTTCCAGACCAGAAGCTGGTTCCAGACCAACGTTCCAGACCAGAAGCTGGTTCCAGACCGGAAGCTGGTTCCAGACCAGAAGCTGGTTCCAGACCAACTTTCCAGACCAGAAGCTGGTTCCAGACAGGAAGCTGGTTCCAGACAGTACCTGGTTCCAGACCAACATTCCAGACCAGAAGCTGGTTCGAGACAGAAGCTGGTTCCAGACCAACATTCCAGACCAGAAGCTGGTTCCAGACAGGAAGCTGGTTCCAGACAGTACCTGGTTCCAGACCAGAAGCTGGTTCCAGACAGGAAGCTGGTTCCAGACAGTACCTGGTTCCAGACCAACGTTCCAGACCAGAAGCTGGTTCCAGACAGTAGCTGGTTCCAGACAGTAGCTGGTTCCAGACCAACATTCCAGACCAGAAGCTGGTTCCAGACAGGAAGCTGGTTCCAGACAGTACCTGGTTCCAGACCAACATTCCAGACCAGAAGCTGGTTCCAGACAGGAAGCTGGTTCCAAACAGTAGCTGGTTCCAGACCAACATTCCAGACCAGCAGCTGGTTCCAGACCAGAAGCTGGTTCCAGACCGGAAGCTGGTTCCAGACAATAGCTGGTTCCAGAGCAGAAGCTGGTTCCAGACCAACGTTCCAGACCAGAAGCTGGCTCCAGACCAGAAGCTGGTTCCTGACTGGAAGCTGGTTCCAGACAGTAGCTGGTTCCAGACCAGAAGCTGGTTCCAGACCAACGTTCCAGACCAGAAGCTGGTTCCAGACCGGAAGCGGTTCCAGACAGTAGCTGGTTCCAGACCGGAAGCTGGTTCCAGACCAGAAGCTGGTTCCAGACCAACGTTCCAGACCAGAAGCTGGTTCCAGACCGGAAGCTGGTGTCAGACAGTACCTGGTTCCAGACCAACTTTCCAGACCAGAAGCTGGTTCCAGACAGGAAGCTGGTTCCAGACAGTACCTGGTTCCAGACCAACGTTCCAGACCAGAAGCTGGTTCCAGACAGGAAGCTGGTTCCAGACCAACGTTCCAGACCAGAAGCTGGTTCCAGACAGGAAGCTGGTTCCAGACAGTACCTGGTTCCAGACCAACATTCCAGACCAGAAGCTGGTTCCAGACAGGCAGCTGGTTCCAGACAGTAGCTGGTTCCAGACCAACATTCCAGACCAGAAGCTGGTTCCAGACAGGAAGCTGGTTCCAGACAGTACCTGGTTCCAGACCAGCGTTCCAGACCAGAAGCTGGTTCCAGACAGGAAGCTGGTTTCAGACCAACTTTCCAGACCAGAAGCTGGTTCCAGACAGGAAGCTGGTTCCAGACAGTACCTGGTTCCAGACCAACGTTCCAGACCAGAAGCTGGTTCCAGACAGTAGCTGGTTCCAGACCAACATTCCAGACCAGAAGCTGGTTCCAGACAGGAAGCTGGTTCCAGACCAACGTTCCAGACCAGAAGCTGGTTCCAGACAGGAAGCTGGTTCCAGACCAACGTTTCAGACCAGAAGCTGGGTCCAGACCAACATTCCAGACCAGAAGCTGGTTCCAGACAGTAGCTGGTTCCAGACCAACGTTCCAGACCAGAAGCTGGTTCCAGACAGGAAGCTGGTTCCAGACCAACATTCCAGACAGGAAGCTGGTTCCAGACCAACGTTCCAGACCAGAAGCTGGTTCCAGACAGGAAGCTGGTTCCAGACCAACGTTCCAGACCAGAAGCTGGTTCTAGACCAACGTTCCAGACCAGAAGCTGGTTCCAGAAGAGCTTGAAGACTAAAAGTTCTGCCTCTGGTTTACTCACAGGACTCTGGGACCTGTGAGTAAACCAGCAGCCTGAGGCCGAAGTGTTCTGGTAGGTTGATGTGGAACAACGAGGTCTTTTAGACCCGACGGGTCGTTTAGAGGAGAATTTTGAACTGAAGTCTGAGCTGAACAGGTAACCAGCAGGACAGATGAGATCCTGGTCAGTCAGAACCAGCAGGAACTCTGACAGCAGCATTTTGGACCAACTGAAGCGTTAAAAAAAAAATTATTTAGATATCCAGCTAAAATGACGTTACAGATGCATGTTTTAGTTTTTCTGCTCATGAATGGGAGAAGATCAAGAAGATCAAATCAATTGGCTCTTTCAAAATGCAAGGATTCAATTTTTGACTCAAAAGTAATGACAGAATCAATAATTCATATCTAGACCAGCAGCTGGTTCCAGACCGGAAGCTGGTTCCAGACAGTAGCTGGTTCCAGACCAACGTTCCAGACCAGAAGCTGGTTCCAGACCAGAAGCTGGTTCCAGACCAGAAGCTGGTTCCAGACAGTAGCTGGTTCCAGACCAGAAGCTGGTTCCAGACCAACGTTCCAGACCAGAAGCTGGTTCCAGACAGGAAGCTGGTTCCAGACAGTAGCTGGTTCCAGACCAGAAGCTGGTTCCAGACAGGAAGCTGGTTCCAGACAGTAACTGGTTCCAGACCAACATTCCAGACCAGAAGCTGGTTCCAGACAGTAACTGGTTCCAGACCAACATTCCAGACCAGAAGCTGGTTCCAGACAGTAGCTGGTTCCAGACCGGAAGCCTGTTCCAGACAGTAGCTGGTTCCAGACCGGAAGCTGGTTCCAGAGCAGAAGCTGGTTCCAGACCAACGTTCCAGACCAGAAGCTGGTTCCAGACCGGAAGCTGGTTCCAGACCAGAAGCTGGTTCCAGACCAACTTTCCAGACCAGAAGCTGGTTTCAGACAGTACCTGGTTCCAGACCAACGTTCCAGACCAGAAGCTGGTTCCAGACAGGAAGCTGGTTCCAGACCAACGTTCCAGACCAGAAGCTGGTTCCAGACAGGAAGCTGGTTCCAGACCAACGTTCCAGACCAGAAGCTGGTTCCAGACAGGAAGCTGGTTCCAGACAGGAAGCTGGTTCCAGACCAACGTTCCAGACCAGAAGCTGGTTCCAGACCCAGACAGTTCCAGACCAGAAGCTGGTTCCAGACAGGAAGCTGGTTCCAGACCAACGTTCCAGACCAGAAGCTGGTTCCAGACCAACATTCCAGACCAGAAGCTGGTTCCAGACAGGAAGCTGGTTCCAGACCAACGTTCCAGACCAGAAGCTGGTTCTAGACCAACGTTCCAGACCAGAAGCTGGTTCCAGAAGAGCTTGAAGACTAAAAGTTCTGCCTCTGGTTTACTCACAGGACTCTGGGACCTGTGAGTAAACCAGCAGCCTGAGGCCGAAGTGTTCTGGTAGGTTGATGTGGAACAACGAGGTCTTTTAGACCCGACGGGTCGTTTAGAGGAGAATTTTGAACTGAAGTCTGAGCTGAACAGGTAACCAGCAGGACAGATGAGATCCTGGTCAGTCAGAACCAGCAGGAACTCTGACAGCAGCATTTTGGACCAACTGAAGCGTTTTTTAAAAAAATTATTTAGATATCCAGGTAAAATGACGTTACAGATGCATGTTTTAGTTTTTCTGCTCATGAATGGGAGAAGATGTTCCTGATTTTAGAGATAATGGAGATGCAAGGAAGCCACAGATGTCTCCAAGGTTCCTCACACCGGTCCTGGGACTAAACCGAGGCTGTCAAGAGAAATCAAATGACTGAGTATTGAATTCCTGAACTGTTCAGGTCCAAACATTATTTCAGTTTTACTAGAATTTAGGAGCAGAAAATGTTGCTTCATCCATTTAATCTCTGATCTTCAGAAACGTTTAGTGTGACGGGGCTTCATAGATGGATAGAGCTGTGATGGTGTAGAGAGTGAACAAAACTGGTCCAGGTCCAGAACCCTGTGGAACACCAAGGCTAACTCTGATACACTGTTACTCTGCTTGTGACCAATTAACTTTTTTAGGAAAATGTTTTCAAGGATTCTGGACACAGAAGGAACATTAGAAACAGTTGAGCTGGTACCAAACCAGCCAGGAGTTAATAAAGATGTTAAACCGTTGAGTCCAACAGACGAGAAAAAGTTCCACAAGACTGAATGACTGATAGGAACTGATCAAAAACAGTAAAAGAATAAATCTGAATTAAAACAGGGATTCACCAGTAACTACAAACATGACATCAGTAGTTTTGCTTCACATAATTTAACTGTTTAACACGTTTTTATTTTTGTCTCTTTTATGAAACAGATCCAGCTGGGTTTATATTTTCATTTGTCAGGATTTCTGTTTTTTTTTTTTTTGTTTGTTTTTTTACTGTAATTTGTGTTAATCTGGGTTTTCTTTCAAATTTAAAAAGTCAGAAGTTCTTCATTTTTTACTAATGTTTCTACACGGCGTCTCGTCTCAGGTCGACCAGCGTCTCCAGTTTCACCAGCTCAGGGTTCAACTTCAGGTTCAGGACCGTCTGAGAAGAAACAAGTCGGACTGCCACGTGGCCTCCAATCTGCAGTGGTCTGAGGTTCCTCTGCTGAGGTCTCTGCTGAGGTTCCTCTGCTGAGGTTCCTCTGCTGAGGTCTCTGCTGAGGTCTCTGCTGAGGATCCTCTGCTGAGGTCTCTGCTGGGGTTCCTCTGCTGAGGTCTCTGCTAAGGTTCCTCTGCTGAGGTCTCTGCTGAGGTCTGTTGAGGTTCCTCTGCTGAGGTCTCTGCTGAGGTTCCTCTGTTGAGGTTCCTCTGCTGAGGTTCCTCTGCTGAGGTCTCTGCTGAGGTCTCTGCTGAGGTTCCTCTGCTGAGGTCTCTGCTGAGGTTCCTCTGTTGAGGTTCCTCTGCTGAGGTTCCTCTGCTGAGGTCTCTGCTGAGGTTCCTCTGTTGAGGTTCCTCTGCTTAGGTTCCTCTGTTGAGGTTCCTCTGTGAGGTTCCTCTGTTGAGGTTCCTCTGCTGAGGTTCCTCTGCTGAGGTCTCTGTTGAGGTCTCTGCTTAGGTTCCTCTGTTGAGGTCTCTGCTGAGGTCTCTGCTTAGGTTCCTCTGTTGAGGTCCCTCTGCTGAGGTTCCTCTGTTGAGGTCTCTGCTGAGGTTCCTCTGCTGAGGTCTCTGCTGAGGTTCCTCTGTTGAGGTTCCTCTGCTGAGGTTCCTCTGCTGAGGTCTCTGCTGAGGTCTCTGCTGAGGTTCCTCTGCTGAGGTCTCTGCTGAGGTTCCTCTGTTGAGGTTCCTCTGCTGAGGTTCCTCTGCTGAGGTCTCTGCTGAGGTCTCTGCTTAGGTTCCTCTGTTGAGGTCCCTCTGCTGAGGTTCCTCTGTTGAGGTCTCTGCTGAGGTTCCTCTGCTGAGGTCTCTGCTGAGGTTCCTCTGTTGAGGTTCCTCTGCTGAGGTTCCTCTGCTGAGGTCTCTGCTGAGGTCTCTGCTGAGGTTCCTCTGCTGAGGTCTCTGCTGAGGTTCCTCTGTTGAGGTTCCTCTGCTGAGGTTCCTCTGCTGAGGTCTCTGCTGAGGTTCCTCTGTTGAGGTTCCTCTGCTTAGGTTCCTCCGTTGAGGTCCCTCTGCTGAGGTTCCTCTGTTGAGGTTCCTCTGCTGAGGTCTCTGCTGAGGTTCCTCTGCTGAGGTCTCTGCTGAGGTTCCTCTGTTGAGGTTCCTCTGCTGAGGTCCTCTGCTGAGGTCTCTGCTGAGGTTCCTCTGCTGAGGTCTCTGCTTAGGTTCCTCTGTTGAGGTCCCTCTGCTGAGGTTCCTCTGTTGAGGTTCCTCTGCTGAGGTTCCTCTGCTGAGGTCTCTGCTTAGGTTCCTCTGTTGAGGTTCCTCTGCTGAGGTTCCTCTGTTGAGGTTCCTCTGCTGAGGTCTCTGCTGAGGTTCCTCTGCTGAGGTTCCTCTACTGAGGTCAGCTCTTCTCTCCGTTTCCTGCTTCGTGCCGTACGTTTCCCGTCTGCATCCTGTTCCACAAACATGTTGGAGGTGAAGCTGGAAGTCATTTGTTTTTCCTCCACTTGTTATTCCAGTCATGTTTTCCAGAAGGAGACTGAATGGCTGGAGAGCATTTCCTTTCTCTGGTGTCTCCAGCAGGGCTGTCCTCAGTAGGACTGTCTCCAGCAGGACTGTCTCCAGCAGGACTGTCTCCAGCAGGGCTGTCTCCAGCAGGGCTGTCCTCAGTAGGACTGTCTCCAGCAGGACTGTCTCCAGCAGGGCTGTCTCCAGCAGGGCTGTCCTCAGTAGGACTGTCTCCAGCAGGACTATCTCCAGCAGGGCTGTCTCCAGTAGGACTGTCTCCAGCAGGACTATCTCCAGCAGGACTATCTCCAGTAGGACTGTCTCCAGTAGGACTGTCTCCAGCAGGGCTGTCTCCAGCAGGACTGTTTCCAGCAGGGCTGAATGGACGTCCTGCTGATCTTAAATCTGCTCCAACTCTGTTCCAGTTAAACTGAAACTCCCGTTGAGCCTTTGATTTAATTTCCAGCTGCCTCTTTTTTACTTCTCTAAACTTTAGTCCGTGTTGGTCCAGTATTTTAGCTCAGTTCTGTTGAAACACCTGGACAACAGGTGACAGAAACAGAAGTCCAGGTGGACCAGCAGGACCTGGTGAGTCTGTGGTTCTTCACCAGCTGGAGTCAAACCCTGGTCCTCCTGGTCCTGGATCTGATGTTGACCAGAAGATGGAATAAAACATCAGGGTTTTGCTTCTTCACAGGGACAAAGAGTTTGAGTTGATAAACCGCCGTCCAGGAGCTTCTTCAGGATCCTGGAGTTGGGTTTGAGGAAAGTTCAACAAATACAGAGCTGTGAAAAGTATGTACCCCCCTTACAGGTTCCTTCTGTTGTTGTCAAACTGACGTTTCAGATCATCAAACTAGTTTAACATCAAACAAAGACAACCCGAGTAAAAACAAAATGCAGTTTTAAAACTATGATTTATGAATTAAGGCAGTGATTCCCAAAGTGTGGGCCGCGGCCCCCTGGTGGGCCGTCGCGGTACTGCAGGTGGGCCGTGAGAGGTCATTAAAATTAAACAAATATGTTTTAAATCCTAGATCTTTTTTAAATATGTTTTTAATACTGTAAAATATTAACGACATGATTTAAAAACATTGAGAAGTAATAAAACAAATTAAAGCTGCAAGCAGCGTTTATCGGGGCCACCGCCCCCCCAGGTGTCCACCACCTTCCCAAACCAGTGGGGAATCAAGACAATACAGTGAAAATCCAATTTGGTTATAAAAATGGAAAGGTTGCTGCCCAGCTTGAATCCAGAGGTATGAAAACAAAAAGAGTTCTAAGTTTGCAAAACAAGCTGTAACTGTCACAGCTGTCTATAATCTTAAGGAAATATAACAAGTCAGAGATCTGATGTCCAGAGCAGATTTACTGAAACTTATCCAGCCTTCATCTCCAGCAGACTTGACTACCATAATGATCTTTTGTCTGATTAGACAGCTTCAGATTAGTGCTGGGTGGTATACCAGTTCATATCGAATACCGGTGTTTTTTTTTCTTATGATATGAATTTTTCATATACTGTAATACTGTAATAATAATTGTACTGTAGTGTACACAGTGTTGGGAAAGCATACGGCGGAATATAAGTGCTGCAGAACATTGTTTGAGAGGGGACTATTTTGCAGTTGCACTGGAGGCACAACACGCTACTAACTTATGGTTAAACGGTGATGGCTGCAAACAGAGAAAGTCCCGAAGTGGAAGCTCCAGAACGGCAACATGAGACTGAGGATCTTCTTCCTAAAGGAGCCCTGTCTGTCATGTGGAAGTTCTTTGGATATAAAAAAGACGAGGTCCAACAAACTACAATAATCTGCAAATGTTACCGAGCTAAAGTTGTAGCCATGGGAGGCAACACCAGGCTGGTGTTGCATCTCGTGGGTACAACTTTAGAACACTGTTTACATTGTGTAGTTAATGTTGATTTTTTACAAAATATGTTTTTTCAAGTTGTTTGCAAAATTTAAAAAATAAAAGGGTTCTGTATTTTAACTGCAACTATCATCCATTCTGATTCCTTCACTTAATTAAAATCACGAGTGCCACCTCTTTGTAAATACTATCATTTTGTGAGGCCATGCAAACCTGTATTAATACTAGTGTAGATATGAATGTTTTTCTACAATATTCACTCCTTGTGACAGTAAAATAGGTCATTCTTAGTCAATTTACTGCAGCAATTCCTCTCTAAATGATTAGAAATTGTGGTGCCTTCAAAAAAAATATACAGTGATATACCGTGAAACCGATATAATTTTGTAAAGTACCGTGGTATAAATTTTTGGTATACCGCCCAGCACTACTTCAGATCATGATGAACCTTGTTGCCAGAGTTCTAGCAAGAACCAGGAAAACTGAACACATTACTGCTGTTATCTTAGACTCATCCATGTACAACATTTGGATGGTGAATGAGGACTTTTATCAGTATGAGCTGTAGGAATCCAAGGCTGATCTGATAAAGCACACATAGGATACAAAACACACTAAATGTGACCAAGATCATGATCCTTTGATGAGACAGTAGCACTGTCCAAGATTGTCAGATACACTTGTTCAGAGTGAAAGAATCATCAAATATATGAATGTTCAAGCAGATTGGATAATGCATGTGTAATTCAGAACAACTTTTCCATTTATGGAAAGAGATCTGTTTAGTAGAGCCTATAGTTAGTCTAGACAATAGTGTGTTAGGGCCAATAGTCACAGCTACAGTTACAGGAATGGATGAAGACCAGACTAGAGCAGACTGGTCTGAAACAGCCTCATCATAGCTAGGCTGCTATAGGTCTACATGGCAGGGAGACACCAACACGATCCACTGACTGGATCATTGATTAAGATAATTGAAAAGGTTAATTTTAGGTTATGATATTTGCTCGGGGGCATGATCTGAATCTCTGAAAAGTGCCAAGAGACAACTTTCATTGAAAGAGGCACTATACACATAAAATTGAATTGAATTAAACCTGTGGCCCTGTGATTTATATTTGACAGTGATTTCTCACTAGAGTAAGTATTTGCATTGTATTTTATCAAACAAATAACAAAATAAATGTTTAATATGTGAGAATTTAAGAAATTACCTTCTGCTGCCACTAGATGGTGACAAAGACCATTGTTTAAAATTAAAATGAATGTCTGACAACTGTTTTTTTCTTAAAAAAAAGAAAATTAAGTTGTGTAAGCATGTGAAAATTAGAACAACTTTTCTATTCATGGTAAGAGATCACACTGTTTCGTTCTCATGATGACACACTGATAAAAAGTTACAGTTAGTTTTCACTGTCAGTCATCATCAATGTCTTTACTACTTATTGAACAGGTTTGAGATACGTCAGCTCACCTCAGTTGGAGTAGGGATGCGTAACCGCAACAAGCAGGTCAGCATATTACAGGACCCATTACAGTTTGCATATCGTAATGGGCTTTGGGTTGAAGACGCAATCATCTACAGTACCTGCTTCACAGAGCCCACTCTCATCTGGACCAATCAGGCAGCACTTTGAGGGTCATGTTCTTTGATTTCTCAAGTGCTTTTAATACAATTCAGCATGCGTTGTTATGTGAGAAGCTCCATAAGTTCCAGGTGGATTCCTCCACAACCTCCTGGATTTATGACTACCTCATAAACAGACCACAGTTTGTGAGACTGAAAGGTTGTGTGTCTGAGATGGAGGTCAGCAGCATTGGAGCACCACAAGGAACTGTTCTCTCACCATTTCTCTTCACGCTCTACACCTCTGACTTCCAGTACAACTCTGAGTCCTGTCATCTGCAGAAATACTCTAATGACTCTGCAGATGTTGGATGTATCAGCAACTTACAAGAAGCTAAATACAGAGAACTGGTCTGTCAGTTTGTGAAATGGTGTAGTAACAATCATCTTGTATTAAATACCAGAAAAACTAAGGAGATGATTGTCGACTTCAGGAGGAGCAAGAATAAACACAGCAGTGTTTCCATCCTGGGAAAGGAGGTGGAGGTGGTGGAGGAATACAAGTACCTTGGAGTTCAGCTTGACAACAGACTGGAGTGGAAATGCAACACAGAATACATCTACAAGAAAGGTCAGAGCAGACTCTACTTTTTAAGAAAGTTGAGATCTTTTAATGTCTGCACCAAGATGTTGCACATCTTCTATAGGTCTGTTGTTGAAAGTGCAATCAGCTTTGCAGCCATCTGCTGGGGCAGTAGAACCAGAACCAGAGACCTGAAGAGAATCAACAAACTGATCAAGAAAGCTGGATCTGTGCTGGGGTGTAACTCTGGAGCTGCTGGAGCTGATTATACAAAAAAGAATGCTGCACAAGCTGATGAAGATGATGAAGGAGTCTTCACACCCTCTCCATGACACAGTGATCACACAACAGAGTGTTCAGTGATAGGCTTCTTCAGGTCCATTGCAAGACGGAAAGATACAGTAGATCATTCCTGCCAGCAGCCATTAGCCTCCTGTAAAATCTGTCTCCGTGTTCTTTTTATCTGGTGCCTAAATGACAAATCTAGAAGCAAAGATCAATCAAGAATTTAATACAATCATGTATACAAAGAATTATTATGCCATGCAGAATATTTTAATCGGCCGATGGTACACTTGTTCACAACGCTGCTGCCATGAACAAAATGCACGCTCCCAGTTAGTGTGTTCATCTTTTTAAGGATCCAGAGAAGGCGTGTCCTTAGTTCCTCTGAGTTTAATGGTCCTTTGTCTATTAAGATCCAGATGTCCAGTCCAAACAAAGGTGGTGTGTTTGCTCCAGGAAAGGGGGTGTAACTAAATACGTTGACCTATGCCATCGCATAGTCCTTTGAAGACAGCAGGTCAGGAGGTCAAGCAGCAACTCTGAAAACTCACCCTCATACAGCCAACCCACAGGCAATAAAGTTTTAGCTCTACAGTTTAAAGTTCTAACTAAGAATTCTAAATCCTAACACTCCACAACAAGACATCCTACTATTATTAATTCAGTATTATTGCTGTCATTTATTTATTGTTGAAAAAAGCCATGATCACAATGTTGAATTTCCCTTCTGGGATTAATAAAGTATTTTTCATTTCATTTCATTAATCCCTTCCTAAAACATGACATTTCCTGTTGCCAAAAGGTGGCGCTACCACCGTTCTTGAATATTAAATCTTCTCAGGTTTCAGGATGGAACTACAAACATACCTATCCATTTTAGACCAGATTAAACAATGTAAGGTCAAGTTACAGCCAATGATTTGTGCTGTGTCCCATAATGTGATGATTGTCATTGCATATCTCAGCCTTTGTGAACAGCAAAACCTTGCATAGTAGTTTAAAAGTACTCAAAATTCAACCATTTACATATTTATTCTCAAACAACTAAATTCAATTTTGTTTCCTAACTGCTGTCAAACATGCTTTCTTTTTCTACATCATGACATACTTCTTGTTGGCAACTATCTACACCTATATTAATTCATTATTATCATAATTCTTTCAACAACACATTTTTTAAGAGTCCTCAAAAGTAGCTCGATCTGCCAACTTGATTAAACTCTTTATTATATACATTTCTGCATTAACACCACTGCTAATATTAGCAGATTCTTCTTGGAATGATCCTTTCAAGCTTTTCTTCCCAAACATGCTGCCAAGAGGTCATTAAGTCAGTGCATTGTCCCCCTCCCCCCACTCTCTTTCACACTATTATTTCACACATCTCTGTTGCTGAAGCCAGAGAGAGCAGAGTTTATTTACCAAAATATTGATGTAAAATCAGAAAATTGTCTTAAAAATCTAGAAAAAATACAGAACAATTCTTGTATCTTAAGCTAACTGTCCTCATAATATTTTTGGAGTTTCATTAATATTTTCAATTAAAAAAATTACTTTTTATACAGTCGCTCTAGCAGAAGTATACATTAAAATATTCGCACTAATTCAGTACATGCCTCTAAAATTCCCAAATAAATCATCCACCATGCTGGCATATCCAGCTAAATTACTGCTAAGTTTGGTGACTCTAATTGAAAAATTAGGTGCCATAAAAAATAAGTTACACTGCCAGAATTATGCCCATCGGTTACATTTGACATTTTGAAAAATATAGAGTGGTGGACTTCTGAATTGACCATATGTTGCAGTGTATGAAATGTTTGGTTGAGTGAAAGGAACATGATCCTTCAGTCTTAGCTTCTTATGACCAACATGTGATTTTTTATGAATTTATTTCATTTGCGTGCGACAAAACCATCCACTTCCTGTTTGACGATGAACAGCACTGGCACCGTTGGACCTGCATACACGAAATTGTACATCATGAATGAGCACCCTTCTGACTTCAGTCTGACCGCTTCTCAGGCTGATATGATGAAGAGGGAGGTCAATAATGGACATAATAAGATGAAAATCATATTCCTATGACCAGATGGTGGCGCTATGGAGTTCATCCAAGATATACACTTGTTCAGGGTGGAAGAATCATCATACATATAGATTTTGGTGCAGATTGGACAATGCATGTGCAAGTTATAACAACTTTTCCATTTGTGGCGAGACATCAAACTTTGCCGTACTCTCACAGCCACGCCTTTTGATAAAAAGTTACAGTTTTCACTGTCAGTCATCTTCAATGACTTTACTACTGAATTGAACTGGTTTGTCGGCTCATCACACTCGAAGCAGGGATGCCTAATGCAAAAATTGACATTTCCTGTTGCCAATAGGTGGCGCTACAACGGTTCCTCAATCTGATAGCTGCTATATGTTAAGGATGGGACTACGATCATACTGATCTGTTTTGGACCAGATTAACACTTTATGGCCGAGTTAGAGGCCATTTCTCTTTCATGGCGAGTCTTCGAAATGACATCAAACTCCGCCGCGTCACTGCAGCCACGCCCTCTGGTAAAAAGTTATATGCTTCGCAAACTTTCTTCGGCCATGTGTCTAGATTAGAACAAAAAAAGTTTGGAGTCAATCGGACCAAATCTCTGGGAGGAGTTAGTTAAAGTACGAGGCCTGGAAATGACCAAAACATCGGAAAAACTGAATGTTCCATTAAAAATAGCAGACTTCCTGTGGGAGTTAGATCATGGGTCCATGAGACTTTTTTGTAGGTCTGAGGATGATACATAAGTCACACAAAGTTCATGTCTGTAGGTGGAAGCATATCGAGGGGCTCGTCGTTTTAAAAAAACAAGGTGGCGCTATTGAGCCACTTTTTTTTTTTTAAACTATATATTTTTTCCAATCAATAAACATACAGAAAAACAAAGACATAAAGGGGGGATAAACACTACTTTGTCATATAAAGGTGCCATTTTGTCCATCTTAGAGCACATAGCTCTGTCTTGAGTCGGAGACTGTAGGTCAATCTTTCCATGGATCGAATTTCTTCTACAATGCCCAGTGTTGTGGTTCACCTGACCTTCCCCGGACTGCTGATCTGTGGACTCAAAGTGAGATTAATTTGAATTCAATAATAGTCATGACACTTTTTATATTTTTGCCTCTGCAGAGGGAGAGACCAGCTGACCCGGTCTGTCCTTTCTGTCCAGGTTCTAGCTGATCTCTGACTCTGCAGCTCACAGGCTAGTTTTATTGACACATTCTGTTAGTTAAAGGCAACTCCCCCATTGTCCCCTTGAACAGTTCCTTCCCCCAACAAGAACACATCACCCCGACACAGCCCAGTTGTCATTTTATTGCCTGCAACTTTATGACTCTAGCTCAGCCTGTGACCTACAGATCTTTTAGCAACTTTAATTTTACTCTTTATATAAGTGTCTAAATATACAAGCACAGTTATAATTCCACAATTCCCCCTTTTGAACTCTTTTAAGAGTTCAACACATAAAAAGGCATATATCACATCATAATCAAACAATCACATAAACATACTTCACAGACACAAATTAAAAGTTCTCTTTGAGAGTGGGAGGGAAACTCAACCAATCTGTTGCTCCATCTTCTGCTTTATTCTTCGACCTTGAGGGTAGACTACCTCAAAGGTTGTGCTCACCACCTTGGGGATTATTCTGCCCCTTGTTGCTTGATGGTGAGAGTGAGCGTGGGGGTCGACTTCCCCACACTCACTGGCTCAGACTGGGGGTTATTCTACCCCTTCATGAGTCTGGCTCTGTTACTTTCTCAGGTGGAATGGTTTCCGTCAGGTCTGCCTTGACCTGTGAGAGAGATCTGTGTGGCTCTGCTGCTGCGCACTGGCTCCAATGGAACCACGTATCTCCTTTCCCTCTCAGCCTCACTGCGTGAGATGTTCTTTCGGTGATTTCGAATGGTCCCGTCCACCTGGGTTCGGACCACTTGCGCTTGATGACTTTGAGAAGGACCCAATCTGTTTCTGGATCAGCACCTTCCGCTGCTCCTTCTGGCCGCTGAGGTATCTGTTTGGAGAAAGCTGAAACCAGACTGTAAAGGTTCTTATAATATGCTTTATGGGATTGTTCCCGATTCAGGGGCTCTAAACATGATAACCTGGTGCTTGGACCTGGGAATGGTCTCCCTATTTGCAGCTCATGTGGGGTAAATCCTGCTGTCTGAATCACCGAGCTTCTTATGGACATGAGAGCTAGTGGTAATACTTCAACCCAATTTGTTTGATTCTGTGCACAGATTTTGCCCAATTTTAATTTGAGGTTTTGATTCATTCTTTCTACCTTTCCCTGGGATTGCGGGTGGTAGACGGTGCCGAAAGACTGTTTGAGGCCCACCATGGCCTCGACCTGCTGTAGGTCCTGATTCTTAAAATGTGTCCCGTTGTCAGATCTTATTTTCATCGGAAAACCGTGTCTAGGGATGTAATGGTTGATCAGACATTTGATAACTGTTTGGCTGTCCTCCTTTTTTGCAGGTCATGCTTCTGGCCAGCCTGTGAACGCATCTACATATACCCATAAGTTTATGTGACCGTTCACTCTTTCAGTCATGTCAGTGTAGTCAATGATGATTTCTCTTCCTGCCACTGCTTCCGTAGGAAACCTTCCTAGTCCTGGTTTAAGAGTCGGTCTCGGATTGTACACCTGGCATAACTTACATCCATTCACCCAATCGCCTATCATCTGTTTCATATAAGGATGCCACCAATTATTCAGGTTTCTCATCATTTGTCCTATCCTTCCTACGCTGTGTGCTTCTTCTCATGCATTTTCTGATTCCTAAGGGTAAAATGAGTCTACCATCTGGGGTTCTCCATAAACCTTCTCCATCTTGTCTACCTCTTCTTGTCTACCATACTGTCTTTTCCTCAGGTGAGGCCCCCTTTTGGAGTTTCACTACCTCTTCTAATCTTGGCTCTGGAGAACATTCACTCTCTGAACTCATCATGATCAACTTTACCTGATATCCTGCACATTTCTTAGCTGCCTGGTCTGCTGCATTGTTTCCTCTGCATATCTTGAACCTACTTTCATCACATCCTTTACACAAAAATGCCTCTACCTACTCCTGCATTTACTGCTCCCGCTGCATAGGCTGAGTCTGTGTAGATGTTTACCCGCAACCCTTCGCTTAGTTTCAAGGCCTCTATTACTCCTATTACTTCTGCTCTTTGTGCTGACTGTGGTCCTTTCAACAGTTCTGCTTTTCTGGTCTGATATGCACCCCCTTTTTCTTCCACTACTGCATATGCTGATTTCATCCCTTCTGTCTCATGTCTATAACAACATCCATCAGTGTACAGATCTACTGCTTCCTCTAGTGGTGTGCTCTCTGTAAGTCGGGTCTGACTTTCTCTTCCTTCATCACCTGTTCCTAAGGTGTTCATTCTGTCTGCCATGTGAATATCCTGAGCGGATGTCCCATCACCACATGTGCTGTTTTTTAATTATTTTGGCTACCGCTGCTGCATGCTTTGTGCATTCGTGGTGCCTTTTTCCAAAGTTATCTAACATTATACTGATATACATCAGTACTTGTCTCTCACCCCCTTTTTTCTGGAACAGAACTGCATTTGCTGTATGTGATGTTCCAGAAACATCCAAAATAAAAAGTACTGGTGTAATCAGGGGAGACCAGCTCTGTAGCGGTGGCTAAGGCTTGTTTGAGCTTTATGAAAGCTTCTTCAGCCTCTATGTTCCAATCTAGAGGAGCCTTCAGTTTTCACATACCTTCATGTTTGACCATGAGTCTGAGTAGCTGGGTGAGGTCAATGTGCTCTCTACCATGATGCCTATCTCTCTGTACATGTTCTAAAGCGGCCTCATCTACTGCTTCACAAGATATTCTGTCTGTATGTGTACCTGGCGAGAAGGACACTCTTGGAGTCTCTGTGGAGATCCAGTCCTTCTGGGTAAGGGAGAGTTCTAACACACCACCTAATTTTCTAGCCTGATGTCCCAGATGCAGAGCCAAGGATACATGGGGCACACTGTCCTCAGTCATCTTAAACTAGCTGTACTGTGTTGGGGTCAACAGGGTGTGTGCTACCACCCCCTCTGGGGCAGCGTAAACATTACTTGTTACAATCTCATATTTCTGACCTACTAACTCATCCTCAAATTCCAAATGAAAATATCACTCTGGTGTCTATCGTAGAACAATGTCACATGCAAAGGGTCTGGAGGAGACACATAAAGGTGGAGACCAGAGAACCAGGGCTTCCAAGCCAGCAAACAGAGAGGATACCTCGGTGCTTTGGTGTTTCTGGGTCTATCAGAACCCAGCATAGGTCCATTAAGCTCCTGGAGTGGTTGCAGGAGATACTGGTGTTTCCCACCAGGGGCTGCGTTTTGACAGTTCAGTGCGGTGCCATCAGGGAGGCAAACCCTGAGGCCCTCAGGTCCACAAAGGATGGAAGCTCCAAGTTTGATCAGCAAGTCTCTTCCCAGCATGTTAGCAGATACCGCTGATGAATACAAAACAGCTGTGAGTGAGGGCCTGTGGCCCTATCAGGGCGGTCAAGGGTTTGATAAACGGTAGAGTCTGTCTTTCCCCCAGAAATCCAACAGCAGAAGTGGAATGGGCAGATAAGTGTTGTCTGACCCCTCTGTGTCCCTGGTCCATGCCAGCCGTTGCCTGCATATAGTCTCTTTTCGTATGAGCAGTCCCATGCTCAGTGTCCTCATTTTCACAGTAGGAGCGTCAATCAGCACCCCCCTGCTTTCTTAGAGGTCCCCCTGAATAACTCCAGCCCCCGAGCCCTCACGGCCTCCATAAAGACCCATCTGCATGTGTTCTGTGTTCCCCTTTCACTGGCCTCCTCCTTCTCCAGGAGGGCCTCCAACCGCACCTTCATACATAATTGTCTGTAGCTCCGCCTCTTTTTCTTCTTATCTATTCCTTTTTTATCTGGCCTCCGCCAGCTGCATCTTTAACAGTTATGTTTATAAGTCCTTGAGGGCCCCTTCCTCTTTACGGAGTTCCTCTTTTGCAGAGGTCAAATGGTGGACTAAGCGCATCTCCCACTTAGTGCTGTCTGCACCTGGCAAATCAGGATTGCTAGTCATGGCTGTTCTGACTGCAGCAGGTACTCCTTCAAGAGTAGCATTTCTGTACCAAACCCTCTGGGTGGCACTGTTATTGGGGTTACATCCTGTCTGACCTTTCCAAATGGTCCTGCATTCCTCCAAATTTTGACGTGGGTTCACAGTAGGATCCCAGTCTAATTTGGGGATCACTCCCTCCATGGGCGTGGGGAAGCGTTCTCTGATCACTTAACCTAAATTAACACTGTGGAAGCGGAAAGGTTCATCATCTCTCGCTCCTGTCACTCCCCAGTTAGCCTCGATTTCTCTACAAGCCATGGCTGTCATGCAGCGTGAAGCCACTGCCCTGTAGTCTTCCTAATGCTAAAGTGTAACCTGCAGTCTGAGCATGCAGAGCCTGTAGCCAAAGGTTACCTCCACCATGAATGGGAGGCAATTTATTACATAATGAAGTTATATCCCCTATCCCATATGGTTTATATCTGATGCCTCCTGCTCCAGTGGCTAGTACTGGCATGTTATACTACTTCCGGGCGATGTTTCTCAGGTCATAATGTTCGCCTCCTCTATTTTCTAGGCTATCTTCACTACCTAACTCAGTGCTACGGGGAGTGTGTTTGTTAAGTAAGGTGGTAAGGAAGCTATTTATAGCTTCCCCCGTCATCCTCTCTTGCTACTGACTTAAAGTCAATCAAATTAGGGGACGAGCCTGGGTGGGGCCTCACAACTTAATGACAAGACTCACCGGAGCTTGTGCAACCTGATTGTGCAACCCTGATACAACCCAACTCCTTCAGTGTCTATCTCACTATCTTTTCTCCATGCCCCTGTCACAGCCATTGTGACACTGCCCGCACTGGGGGGGAGGAGCGTGGGAGAAAACCACGTGTGTCAGTCTGGTTTCCTACGGGCCGTGCGAAGTGGGGGTTAATGGAGCCTGCACTGGTATTTTTATGACAGGATTAGTGGGTCTTCCCTCTCTGTGAGCTCTAATCTCCCAATCATCACATTGTTTCTGGACTGTGTCTGGTGTGGACTGATTTTACAACACTGAATGGGGGGGGTGGACACAAGCGCCCCTGATACTGATACGTGTTTGACCGTATCTGCTCCCCCCGTCCCTGGGAAAATGTTCTCTAAGCCTGTCGCCTTCAGTTCGCCTGAGTTAAAATTGTAACACTGGGTACATTCCTCCAGGTGATGTATTACCTTCTGGGGGAGCGCTGGAGACATATGGTGGGGGTTGTTGGGCTTTTTCCTCAATTTCCTGTTCTGGCCCTTATCATCTTTCATAACATGTTCTGCTCCTTGCCACCACATGGCATATCTGGACCACTTCATCCTCTGTTTCTCTGCTTTAGCCTGGGCAGTCCTATACTTTCCTCCCTTCAGCCATCCACATCCTTTTCCTTCCACTTCTGCCCTCTCTCTATTCTGCCTTGCTGCTTTCTCCTGGCTCCAAAACAACTTTCCCAAAGATCCCTTATCTTCCTCTGTCTGTCCGTTCGCATTCAACAACTGCCTCACATCTTTTGTCATTTGTTTCATAATATCTCTGGCCTCCTTTAAGGGACATGTGCTTTTAACAACTCTTTCCATCCCCAATAGTTGTTTCCCGTACTGTTTTGTAGCGGCTGCCTGGTCCCCACCCGTCATTATCTATTACCCCCTCTTTCTCTGTCCATGTCGTCAGTCTTCCTAATCTTAATTATACCAAGATGTCTGTACCACGTGGCTGGTTAAAATTAGTCCAAATAATGTCAAGTCCTAGTTATGTATCCACTATCGTTACGGTTGCTCACTTATTTTCCAAATTTATTACACTCAAATTCCTTAATCCAGTAAAGTTAAACGTATATCAACAAATCACAGCCGTTATGTTAACACCGCCAGGTTTCAAGGCTGTGCTGCCGCTATGGTATAACTTCCACTAGCATTCATACACATTCAACATTTATGCATTACCCGTGTGTGTGTGTAATTCTATTTCCTCACTCATTTAGGGACATGCTTGAACTCACAGGACTTAAAACTCTGGTCTTGTTATCTCAGGGTCCAAAAAAGAGATAACTCACAGTTATTTTATTTACTCTAAGGATTCTAACCTAAGTTCTGGCCGACTGAGAGATATGACACGCTATGTTCCGAGTACTCAGTCCATGTGATTTCAGAATTAATCTTCCACCACGACACCAGAACTTTATATATCTGTAATTTGGATTTCCATCCACTTACTCCAACAACAACCTAAAAAGTGCTATTGCTGTTTCAGTTTCAAGTCATCCAACATTCACACCTTGTGTTTTGCCTGGTCTTGTCCTAAATTTAATAGAATTAGGGGGTTCCTCAGGTCCCCCGGGCCTCTAACCCAGCTAAGCCAGCCCCTCGTCAGAGCACTGGTGGAGTTGCCAAACTCTAGGAGTCCCTTTTTCCCTTATTACTCTCAATCTTCTCTTATATCTCTAATTTCTCTTCTTAATCTTTATATCCTTATTTCTTCCCTTATAATCTCATTCTTTTACGGACCAGATACTACTCAGACTTAGGACACGAGTAATTTTAGAAGTACTCAATGCAGATTCGATTAAACAGGTTCTGCTTACCTTATTTTGGCCGGCCCGTGTCCTTCGTCCGTTCGTACCTGCTCCTCATGTTCAATCGTTGTCCTGATCAGCAGTAATTTCGCAATCCCGGACGACGCCCCCAATTTGTTGTGGTTCACCTGACCTTCCCCGGACTGCTGATCTGTGGACTCAAAGTGAGATTAATTTGAATTCAATAATAGTCATGACACTTTTTATATTTTTGCCTCTGCAGAGGGAGAGACCAGCTGACCCGGTCTGTCCTTTCTGTCCAGGTTCTAGCTGATCTCTGACTCTGCAGCTCACAGGCTAGTTTTATTGACACATTCTGTTAGTTAAAGGCAACTCCCCCATTGTCCCCTTGAACAGTTCCTTCCCCCAACAAGAACACATCACCCCGACACAGCCCAGTTGTCATTTTATTGCCTGCAACTTTATGACTCTAGCTCAGCCTGTGACCTACAGATCTTTTAGCAACTTTAATTTTACTCTTTATATAAGTGTCTAAATATACAAGCACAGTTATAATTCCACACCAGCCAGGCGCTCAGTCCAGGGAGGTCAGATCTCAGCCAACTCCTTGTAATGGCCTTCTTAGCTGCAGGTATTAGGATCTTGCACAAGTATTTGTCTTCTTTACCTATTACTCCTTCTGGTATCAGTCCTAAATAAACAAACCGAGGATCCTTGGGAATATTGTATCCAAAAATTTCACCCATGGCTCTTAAAACACCCTCGCAAAATAACTGTAATTTCATACATGACCAAAGTATATGAGAATGGTTGGCATTCAGTTGCCCACAATTTCTCCAACAATATTGTTGTTGGCCTAATTGTTTATTTTTGATTTTAGGTGTAATAAAGAAACGTGTTAAATTTTTCCAACCAAACTCCCTCCATGTCTTAGAACTTGTAGATGTATGTTGGGTCTTAAACATGGACTGCCAATCATCCTCAGACAACTCAATATTGAATTCTTTTTCCCATTTGACTTTTATATACACTGTGTTTCTTCCCTGTTGCTTCAATAAACCTTTATACAGTTTAGAGACTATTCTTGAGGGAGTTTTCTTAAATGCGCCTGTCAACACCTCAATCACATTGTTCCCTTCCAGTGAGATTTCGTTCTTAATTTCCGTCTCGTAAAAGTGTCTTAATTGAAGATATCTATACAAGTCTCCATTTTCCAGATCAAACTCATTTTTAAGTTGTTTAAATGATTTGAAACGTCGCTTATCTACCAGTGTACATGTAGCTGTTATTCCTTTGTCTCTCCACTTTTCAAAGGTCTTGTCTAATATTCCTGGTCTGAACCTTGAGGTGTGGGAGGGCCAAGTCAACAGTTTACAGTCTCCTGATAACTTATATTTTTTCACCACGTCATATCATATTTCAAACGTTTCTTTCATGATTAAGTTTTCACACTTAGGATCCATACGCTCTTTTCCACTTAACCTTGATTGTGGAGGGGCCTGACCTAGGCTCATCTCAATGTCCTTCCATCTGGCTTGATAACTCGGAGAACACCAATATACTATGTATCTTAACTGTGCCGCATAGTAGTATTCTCTAAAGTTAGGCAAAGCCAGTCCTCCATTTTCCTTGTCCAGCTGAAGGCTCCTGAATCTTACCCTGGGCCTGGCTCCCGCCCAGATAAACCTGGATATTAGCTTGTCCCATGTTGAGAATTGTGAAGCTGGTACTCTAATTTGGAGCGATAAAAACAAATATAACAGCCTAGGCAAGAGATTCATCTTGACTATCTCAATTCTTGAGCTGAAGTCCAACACTAAAGTTGACCACTTTGCCATATCTTTTTGAATTTTATCATTTATTAGTGTGTAATTTGTTTGGTAAATTCTGTCGAATTCTCGAGTTATTATCACTCCGAGATATTTTATCGACTTAGTATTCCAATTTAATTTATATCTCTTCCTGATGTCTTTATTTGGCTTATAGTTAAAGGTTAAAACCTGAGTTTTAGACATATTTATTTTGTAGCCTGACAGTAATCCATAATCTTCCATTATTTTTCCTAATTTAATAAATGTTGTATTTGGGTCTTGAAGGAAGGTGATTATATCATCAGCAAATAAACCTATTTTGTGTTCGTCATCTGCAATTGTGATTCCTGTTAACCCGTCCTCTTGTCTGATCATTTGAGCCAAGGGCTCTATGAAAATCGCGACGAGGGCAGGGCTAGCACAACAACCCTGTCGCGTCCCTCTAAACAGTTCAAAGGTGTCTGACAGGTGACCATTAATTTTAACTCTGGCTGATGGGTTAGTATACAGTGCCTTTATGCATTTAATGAATCTATCGTTGAAGCCCATCCTCTCTAGTACTTTATACAAAAAATCCCAGCTGACCCTGTCAAACGCCTTTTCAGCGTCTAAGCTGATCAGGGCAGCGCTCGTATGGTGTCTATTAACATGGTCTATTATATGAAGGGTGCGCCTGATGTTATCCTGCGTTTGGTGTCCTTTTACAAAGCCTGTCTGGTCTTCGTGTATCAGATCAGGCAGAAAGTGTTCTAATCTTTTAGTTATGATGGACGTGAACAATTTATAATCTACATTTAATATCGAAATTTGGCGATATGACTCGCAGTATTCTTTATTTTTCCCCTCTTTGGGGATAACAGATATTACAGCATCTCTCCAAGAGGGTGGGGCTACAGCTTTCTCAAGTGTCCAATTAAATGATTCCAATAGTAAAGGGGCAAGGACTTCTTTGAATTTTTTGTACCATTCATTTGGATAACCATCGCTCCCGGGACTTTTATTAGTCGCCAGCCTACCTATGGCTTTATCCAATTCATCTTTTGTAATAGGGGAGGTCAAATATTTATTTTGCTCTAAACCTATAGAGGGGAGGTCCAGTGAAGTCAAGAAATGTTTTATTTTCTCTTCATCAACTTTCTCAGGCTGAGAGTATAAAGTCTCATAGTAGTTTTAAAAGATTCTATGAATTTCTTCTGGGTCATATTTTAATGAATTTGACAAAGGGTCCCTGATTTTATGAATTGAGTTTGTTATTTGTTGTTTTCGAAGACGCCTCGCTAATATTCGTGTTGCCCTTGGGCCTGACTCATAGAAGGTTTGCTTTGTGAATCTCAGTTTGTTTTCAATTTCATCTTTCATTAAGGTTTCTATTTGTTTCTTTATATCTTTAATCTGATTCCCAATTGTATCTTTATTATCATTTTTGTGTCGTTGTTTTTCTAGTTCTTCCAATTCCTTCTCTAATTGGTCATTGTTGTGGAAAAAATTAGATCTGATCTTGATGAGAAAATCAGAATAGAATTTATTACAGAGAAAGAAAGACAGACATACAAATACTTGTGGCCACAAGGAGAGCCACCAGCCACCACTCGCAGAGTGCCGGCTAATGACTCTGCAGATACAAAGAACAAGCTGATTTTTATACCTGACAGCAAGGTGTTACAGGTTTTGCATACAGGATACCAAGACAGAAGATGTTGATTGTGCTTACAGGTTTTGCATACAGAATAGACACAGCAGGTGGTGGTTAAGGCAGACAGTTGAGTTGCCTTAGCCATTTGTCTCAAGACAGACTGATTGAGTTTATACAGAGGCATTTGTTTAAACAGACTGATTGAGTTTAGCAACTTTAAAAAGTCCCTTGATCAAGGAGTTATTTAGTTGATGCTAATTGAATTTAGGAAGTCACAGCTGACCCCTGTAATTTGCCTTTGTCAGACATTTGGTCTCGTGTGACACAGACAAATCACTTCTAAACATATTGTTAGATGACAAAATTACAAGATGAAATAAACCAAATAAAAATTTCCACCACAATTTCCCTCTTTTGATTATAAATGAAACATTGATATGTTTCATATTAATCACACAATAACAACCATTAACTGTAACATTAGGTCACCAAATTCACTGAGATTCAATGATCACCATCATAATCATGATTGAAAACAGAAACAATGTTCGACTTATGAATATGGACAATAATATTCAGTGTTGGACAATGGACGATCACACAAAGGAGTCGTTGTCAGAGTCATTCTGATGAATCGTCATAATATCCAGGCGATGAGGGAGGATTAGAAATAGAGTCCATGGGATTTGTTTAGGGAACATGGGGTATACAGATCCAAAAAAAAACTGGATGGGAATCATCTTAGACAGTCCTTGACTTAAGGGAATAATGCTGCATAAAAAAAACAACAATGATGACTGAGGTCATAATCCACAGCAGGAGAGACCTTTTAGCTGTTACCAGCTAGCAATGAAAGCCAGCCAGAGGAGGACACATGGTCCGCAAGCAGAGTCCTTTTAGGGCAACCACAGAGTCCTTGGTGAATTTGTCCAGCTTGTAGTTCACAGTTTACAGGCAGAGCATGAGTTTTCCCATCAAGGGGAAAAAAAAAAAAAAAAAAAGTGTTTGACCAGAGTTTCCTGTCAGGTGGGACATCCGAGCCCCAGATTGAATCATGTGGGTCAGTTGGAAAGCAGCGATGGCGGGGTGTGTCATGAGCTGACACCACATAAAGGTGCTGCAGTGTGAGATCTTTTGTCATGCAGCAATCTTGAATGACCTCCTGACCCTCAGGCCAAATGACGAGTAATCCGAATCAAGGGCATTTTGAGCCAAATAGTCCACAACCTGTCAGTCCAACAGGCTGTCATTGTCCGTGTTTGAGCCAATGTCACTCACCAAGCAGAACAAAGCACCCATGTTGAGCAGCTTGTAGCTCGGAGTGCTGCCAGAGGCCTGATCAGCACTCATTCCTTCAGCTGAGATGTCCCCTCTGTTGGTGAGGACATGACTTTCGCCTGGTGATGGGTGGAGTAGAGCGTCTACTCTGATGCCGAGTGATTTATAGCCGGAGGGAGGTCACCAGTGGATTCTGGCACCTTTTGCATTTGGCTAGCATGGGTCCAAGTAGCTCCCTCAGCAACCGCCACCGCTGCATGGGTGACTCGCGAGCAGGGGCGTCTGCTGGTCTCAGGAAGAGCCGCCCCCACCTGCTGAGCAATCTGGTTGTCGGGGGATGAGAACTCTTTCCAGGAAAGGCCCAACGTGGGAGCCGCCTGAAGAGCCTTCTTCAGTTAATTTCTCTGCCTTGGGGGGGGGCATCTAATAAGGTCTGGAGGCTGTAGACCTCCATGGACAAGAGAAGATAAAGGGGCTTCAAGCACAGAGAAGTTTAGTACAAAATCACAACAACGGGAATAACAACAGGGTCACAGTTTGTTTGTTTTTTTAGACTAACATATTTACTCTGGGCTTAGAGATCTGAGGGGGGACGTCCCATAAAGGGGGGGGGAATGGCTGCTGCCTGTTCCTCAGACAGGAAGCTGTGAAAAGTGACAGCAGCCATGGAAAACCGGTTTCACTGATTTGCATACAGTACATGGTTGTTGTCTGTACACCTTAAGGAGGGAGAAAAAAAAAACACAAACTTTGAAATCAGGACTGGCTTTCAGTTCTGACAGTTTAAAAAAAAAAAAAATCTAGGTCGCATCACTGTAAATTGCTTTTGCCAAAAGCAAATGAGTAAAAAAAAAAAAAGTATCAGTGTGGGAAACAACTGTCTCTGTTCTGAGGTTTAGTGAGACAGACAAATCACAGGACATACATACAACACTTAAGGTACCAAAAAAATACATATATATATATATATATATATATACTCACACACACACACACACACATATATATATATATATATATATATATATATATATATATATATATATATGTATTGTTGCGCATGCGCAGGGGTTAGAGATGCGGAATAGCATCAGAATCAACAATAAAGATACATTCACTCCTTAAAAAAAAAAAAAAAAAAAAAAAAAACAAAGCGCTATGTTTCACATTCTTCCAAATCTTTTACACAAATCTTTCAGTCAATTTCTCATTGACAAACCCATATTTCTGAGTCCAGACATTCAAACACTCTCACGACCATTTCTTTCTCTCACCTATTCCACATTGGAACTCTGAGGAACAAAAAAAAAAGGTTTGGATTTACCAGAACTCATTTCTTTATGAGTCAGTATGCATACTCTTGCTAAGATTGCAAACGTCTTTGCAAAATCTGTTTGCCTGCCCCAAACAGTTAAAGCCTAACCCTCTGAGTTACTTTACAGAAGGAGTGTTTCAGAACAGATCTCAGAAACTAACCTAGTCGCAGTCACTCCTGCAGACTAAACTTCCCCAAATGCTATGGAGAATGCTGAACCACCTCAGATCTGAACCTTTTCGAGACCAAATGTGTTTTTTGAAAATGAATTTCTCACCAGATCAGATTGTAGGACTTAAGTTCGTTGGATCCCAGCGTTGGCAGTCAGGAAGCAGTGAGTCAGCTCCCATCTCAACAGCACTTTTGAGGTTCTCGGTCTCTCGTCACTCCGTCCAGACGGCCAAGCGAGGGACCCTACTTTGCAGCGCCAAATTGTTGTGGATTAGATCCGATCTTGATGAGAAAATCAGAATAGAATTTATTACAGAGAAAGAAAGACAGACATACAAATACTTGTGGCCACAAGGAGAGCCACCAGCCACCACTCGCAGAGTGCCGGCTAATGACTCTGCAGATACAAAGAACAAGCTGATTTTTATACCTGACAGCAAGGTGTTACAGGTTTTGCATACAGGATACCAAGACAGAAGATGTTGATTGTGCTTACAGGTTTTGCATACAGAATAGACACAGCAGGTGGTGGTTAAGGCAGACAGTTGAGTTGCCTTAGCCATTTGTCTCAAGACAGACTGATTGAGTTTATACAGAGGCATTTGTTTAAACAGACTGATTGAGTTTAGCAACTTTAAAAAGTCCCTTGATCAAGGAGTTATTTAGTTGATGCTAATTGAATTTAGGAAGTCACAGCTGACCCCTGTAATTTGCCTTTGTCAGACATTTGGTCTCGTGTGACACAGACAAATCACTTCTAAACATATTGTTAGATGACAAAATTACAAGATGAAATAAACCAAATAAAAATTTCCACCACAGTCATATTTTAGTCTCCGGATTTTCTTTAGATGAGCTGTTCTTGATATTAGCTTCCCTCTAATAACTGCTTTGACCGTATCCCAAATAATAGTTGGGTCGACTTGGTCATCCCTATTGTCATTTATACATTCACCAATTTCTTTTTTAATTTCCTCCACTGTTAATTTATTGTTTAAAATTCCAATATTCAGCCTCCACAGTGTGTTCCTTGGCCAATTGTTAAAATGTACATTTAGGTCAACAATGTTATGATCAGATATATCTGCTGTTCCGATTGTACATTCATGAACTCTGTGTCTATCTATAACATTCATCAGAAAAAAGTCCAGCCTAGAGTGTACTTTGTGTGTAGCCGAGTAGTCGGTGAATTCCCTGTCTCTTATATGGGTACTTCTCCACACATCAAATAAGCCTGCTTCTTTTAGTATTCCTTCACTCTCAGATACAATCAGTTCGAATAATTTTTTGAAAAAAGATCTGTCACTCTCTGGAGGAGCATAGACATTCACAAATGTGAGCAGAACATTGCCTATCCTGCCCTTGATTATTATATATCTACCTTCATCATCTCTTTTTTCTTTAATCAGATCAAAATTCAATGAATTGGTTATCATTATTGCAAACCCCTCTTTTTCTGCTATTTTTACATGAGCTATAATAAGTATTAGAGTATCCAAACTTTTTTAGTTTCTCATGTTCTGGTTTCGACATGTGTGTCTCTTGTAAAAATATTATTTGGGACTTATCTTTCTTCATTTTCATAAACACCCTACTCCTCTTGACCGGGTTACTCAATCCATTGACATTAAGAGAAGCTATTTTCAGATCATGTGACATTGTTACTTAGACACAAAAACGTAAATGGCTCTGTTATAGTGTTTTCCCCAGAAAAGACAGTAACACAAGAACAAAAACAGAACAAGGTCAACTGAACATAGTAAAGAACTGACCTCCAAACTGGGAGGAGAAAACTCCTCGCTGAGACCCTGTTGGTGGGTCGAGGGTAGATCCTATGACTAAGATAGGGCCCTGTGTATAGGGTGGCTAGGCCATTTAGGAGAACTAACCCTGCCATCCTAAAGTCCAACATAAATGAAAATTAGATCGTCTCTCCCAGACGTTTATTGACAGTGAAGCCTATGAAATCTGATATTAGTCCAGTTCAATTCTTGTATTTCAGTCTCGTAGTGGTGGTCATCTTACCAGCCTGTGATGATTTCCAATTCTTCATTTTACCTCCTTTGCGCTGGGGATCATCTCTGAGCAGTATGATCACTCTGGTAATTGTGAAGTTTGAATGGCGCTCTCCGGGTGACGTCGTCCTCAGCCCCGCGGTGACCCGTTGCTTTCTGCCACGACCCCAGCAGCTCTCCCAGGCGTGCTCCCCAGTCAGGCTCCCCTCGGCTGGCGTCGCGTCTTCCACCGTGATTCCACGTCTCCTCAGCTCCGCTCTGGCGTCCTCCGCGCTGTTATAAAGTCGGGCTCCCGTCTCCCAGTGGATGCGTATGTTTACATATGGCGTTTGAAAACGGACTCCTTTCACCTTCAGAGCCTTTTTGATCCCGCTGTATTCTTTACGTTTCTTAACCACCTCTGCACTGTAGTCATGATCAAAGTAGAGGGTCTTGTTATTCAGCTGAATCTTCTCCTTCTTAGATTTTTTCCATGCCTCTTTTAGAACCCATTCCTTAGTTGCAAACTCCTGGAAATGGATTATGAGCGCTCTCGGGGGTTTGTCTGGAGCGGGCCTGTGTGCGCCGGTTCTGTGTGCGCGTTGTATGTTCAACTCCATGTCGCCTGGGACCGATAGCTTGCTCCGGATGAGTGCCTCGACAAACTCTGGCACCGACTCTTCTCCCTCCTCATCTTCGGCTACTCCAAAGATGCGGATGTTTTTGCGTCTGGAGCGTGACTCTAGATCGTTTAGTTTGTGTTGCATAGCTTTTAGCTGTTTCAGACAAGAGCTCAGGGCTTCAGTCGCTTCAGCCGCCCATCTCTCGACTGTCTCCACCCTGGATTCTGCTTCTTCAACCCGGTCAGATAAGTTGCGTACTTCTGCCCCGAGCATTTCCAGTTTACCGTTGATTTCTTGTCCAAGGTAGGTGATATCTTGTCGCAGGGTATTGTTATCGCCTTTCAGATCCGTTTTGAGGTCGTTAATGGCCTTAATTATGTCCGCGGGCCCCATGGCTGCCTGGTCCACTTTACCGCCGCCACCGCTGTCTCTGGCTGTCGTCGTGTTTTTCTGTTTTATAGGCTCTCTTTCGTCTGCTTTTTGGCTTCTAAGCGTTCTTCCCCAATCCATCTATCTTTTTTTATCAACCAATACTGAGTTTTAAGTTAGTTAGGGGGTAAATTGCGGATTGTCTGGGGGAGCGATCTCACCATGCGTCTGGTTACTCCATGCGCTAACCCGGAAGTCTCTATTGAGCCACTTTTGTGTGCTCATGCGCAGCACCCATAAAATAATTTCGGAGACAATGAATGCGTGTGCAAAATCTCGTGAGTTTTCGAGTATGTTAAGGCCCCTAAAAAGGCGATTCATTTAGGAGAATAATAATAATAATAATAATAATAATAATAATAATAATAATAATAATAATAATAGTAATAACAACAATAATAATAATAATAATAATAAACATTCGAAATACAATAGGGTCCTCGCACCCTCGGTGCTCGGTCCCTAATAATAATAATAATAATAATAATAATAACAATAATAATAATAAACATTCGAAATACAATAGGGTCCTCGCACCCTCGGTGCTCGGGCCCTAATAATAATAATAATAATAATAATAAACATTCGAAATACAATAGGGTCCTCACACCCTCGGTGCTCGGGCCCTAACCAGTTAAGTGTTATCCTACTGTCATCTTAACTTAATATGACAAGTATCACCTTATTTGTTGACCCCTCACATTAATATCAGAATGTAGCTTCTAGTCCTGAATGTTGATCACAGTTGTGATTAAAGGTTTTGGTGGACCGCAGAGATTTTTTACATTTTAAATTGGGCCTTGGTATTCTGAAGTTTGGAAATGGCTGAATTAAGGGTATAAATTCATCCAAACCAAGCTTGTTGAATCAGGAATTAACTGGGATTTAACACATTTTTGTAAACCGAGTCCAGTTTCAGGACCACATCTGGACCTGATCACTGCCAGACCTGGAGAATCTAGAAACCACCTGAACAGAACCTGAACAGTGGTGAACCGTCCCAGGAGTGGTTGGTCTACCAACATTCCTCCAAGAGCATCAACGACTGATCCAGGAGGTCACAGAAGAAACCGGAAGAACCTCTAAAGCTCTGCAGCCTCACTGGCCTCAGTGAAGGTCAGAGTTCATGACTCAGCAATCAAAGAAACAGAAATGGATCCATGGAGAGTTCTAAGACCAGAACCACTGCTGAGCAGAAACAACACAAAGACCCAGAAGACAATATGTCTGAGTTCAAACTGTTCTGGAGACCAGAGTGGACCAGAACTCCTCCAGAGTTTAGAAAGATGAGTTTAACTGAGACAGAACAACTGAGATGATAAATGTTGAAAAATGTTAGTATATATACTATATTTTAATATTGGTGCGTGATAATATAGAAGAACACATCAAATATGAGTCGCGATCAACGGGCCGTTGCTTTAAAGCGCTGGTGCGCCACCGTCGGGCTCCAGCAGGTGGCGCTCTGCTGCCAAACCTTCACGTGTTCTACATGAATGTGACTGAAGTAGAAGAGCCGGGACGCCGTGTAACGTGGTGTCAAACACAACCGGAACCGACCTGCGTGTTAACAGCGGATTTGAACCGTTTCTGTCCGTTAAAGAGGTCATTTAGTGAGTTATCTCCTCTGACTGTTTTTGACTGCTGATGTGACGCTAATTAGCTGCTTTACCGGTCGCGGGCTCTGCGGTTAAGCTTGTTTCAGGTCGGACAGCTGAAGGTTCGGTTTCAGTGTTTAATCACAAGTTTCCGAACCACTAACCCAACTGTTCCAACCCAAACCGGAGCCGAATTGTAGTACGACAACAGACAAATGAGGCTCATCTCGTTTAAATGCATATGATGTTTTCTGTTATTCTAGTTTCATATTCATATGAAATTGACGAACTTTTTAAGGTTAAGTTTGTGTTTGTTCGGGACCACGTGACCCAGAGACAGACGACGCGCTGGTGTTGCGTTTAAGGACTTTCTGTATTTTAGAACTAAAGTTATCCTGTTATCAAAACGTCATGTATTTTACGAAATCGCACTTTTTAATTCAACATTGCAACTGTTTAACAAAAGATTGTGAATTTCAAATAATTGTAACTTAAAATCAATCATTTTTGTTGAATATTATGAATTTAGTGATATTGTAATGTTTTGTTTTATCAAGCAAATATTCAAATGATCTCAAATATCACAAAATATATATTCTAAAGTTTATATTAACGTTTTGTTATAAAATGGCAAGTTTTGAAACATTGCAATTTTTTTACATAAAATTATTGCTTTTGTCCTCAAATCATTATGTTGTAAAATCCAAAATTTAGCAATATTGAAACTTTTCTTTACTGTGAAGACCTCAAGTCGTGTAAAATCCCTATTTTCTTTTTTTTTTGAGCATCGATCGACTCTCCAATTAGTGTCATTAAAATTTTCCATTTTTACAGAAACAGATTGTGACCAAAAATTGTCAACGTTTTGTCATAAAATCAGAATTTCTATAACATTTTTGTTGCTAAAGTCAAGAACTGGTTGTATTTTAGCTCCTTCTGACAGTAAACAGCTGCTCAACGGTGGTTCTGCTGAAACAACGTAACTCAGAGGTTGAGGGGGAGGAGCTTGAGCCCCACCTGACCTCTACCTGTTGATGAGGTGCGGTGATGCAGGTGTGTTTTGTTCCCGCAGAGATGTCCTGTTTTGGAGGAGATCCCAACTTCTGTCCTGAATGTGGGAACATCCTTCCTTTGCCGGGGCTTTCTGACACCGTCCGCTGCCCCCGCTGCACCTTCACCGTCCCTGTGACAGGTACCGTGGCGCTCGACCTGAACCAAAACCGATCCAGGTCCAAACCACAACAACCCACCCAGTTCAGAAAGTTAAGCACTGCAGTGAAGCTGGTTTCAGTTTGGAAGTTCAGCTGCTGATGAGGCTTTCAGGGGGCGTTGGTAAATTACTGACTCGTCTTAAGTGATGACTGTAGAGAAAAGCTGAACTGTAAAACCACGAGAGACAAACGGGACACGTTGACATCATTCAGGAGTTTATTTTATCTTCATATTTTCAGGATTTTTGACGTTTTTTTACTCAGTAGAAATAATTTAAAGCTGTCATAAACAAACAAACATTATTTACTCCACAACCAGAGCTTCGGCCCCCTGCTGGCCACCAGATGTAACTGGTTCCTCTGTCACCGAGGTTCTTCTGGTCTGGACCAGAGTTTCAGGTTTTAACGTGGTAACGAAGCCATCACTCAGAGAACAGACCTGGAACAGACCCATGTCAGAAGGTGGTCCAGCTGAACCAGAACCAGAGCAGGACTTTCAGAGAAGTCCCAGATTTTGATGAGTTCAGATGTTGTCATGGTGACTGGTTCCCTCTCATGACCTCTGACCTCCATGTGTCTCTGATCCAGAGTTCTGCGGTCAGAAGATCGAGTCCACCGTGGTCTTCAACTCTGAGCAGCAGACTTCAGTGACTCTGGAGGACGAGGACTCTGAGCTGAACGGGCCTGTGGTAAGTCCAGTTCAAGACCGGTTCAGGACAGGTTCAAGACGGATTCAAGGTTGGTTTAAGACGGGTTCAAGATGGGTTTAAGGCTGGTTCAAGACAGGTTTAAGGCTGGTTCTAGGCCGGTTCAAGGCTGGTCTGGGACCTGGTTCAAGATGGGTTCAAGGCTGGTTCAAGACGGGTTCAAGATGGGTTTAAGGCTGGTTCTAGGCCGGTTCAAGGCTGGTTCAAGGCTGGTTCGAGGCCAGTTCGAAGCCGGTCTGGGACCTGGTTCAAGGCTGGTTCAAGGCTGGTCTGGGACCTGGTTCAAGACCGGTTCAAGACGGATTCAAGGTTGGTCTGGGACCTGGTTCAAGACGGGTTCAAGATGGGTTCAAAGTTGGTCTGGGACCTGGTTCAAGACTGGTTCAAGGCTGTTTCAAGACTGGTTCAAGACGGGTTTAAGGCTGGTTCAAGGCCGGTTCGAGGCTGGTCTGGGACCTGGTTCAAGACCGGTTCAAGACGGATTCAAGGTTGGTCTGGGACCTGGTTCAAGACCGGTTCAAGACGGATTCAAGGTTGGTCTGGGACCTGGTTCAAGACGGGTTCAAGATGGGTTCAAAGTTGGTCTGGGACCTGGTTCAAGACTGGTTCAAGGCTGTTTCAAGACTGGTTCAAGACGGGTTTAAGGCTGGTTCAAGGCCGGTTCGAGGCTGGTCTGGGACCTGGTTCAAGACCGGTTCAAGACGGATTCAAGGTTGGTCTGGGACCTGGTTCAAGACGGGTTCAAAGTTGGTCTGGGACCTGGTTCAAGACTGGTTCAAGGCTGTTTCAAGACTGGTTCAAGACGGGTTTAAGGCTGGTTCGAGGCTGGTCTGGGACCTGGTTCAAGACGGGTTCAAGACTGGTCTGGGACCTGGTTCAAGACCGGTTCAAGACGGATTCAAGGCTGGTCTGGGACCTGGTTCAAGACCGGTTCAAGACGGATTCAAGGTTGGTCTGGGACCTGGTTCAAGACGGGTTCAAGATGGGTTCAAAGTTGGTCTGGGACCTGGTTCAAGACTGGTTCAAGGCTGTTTCAAGACTGGTTCAAGACGGGTTTAAGGCTGGTTCAAGGCCGGTTCGAGGCTGGTCTGGGACCTGGTTCAAGACCGGTTCAAGACGGATTCAAGGTTGGTCTGGGACCTGGTTCAAGACCGGTTCAAGACGGATTCAAGGTTGGTCTGGGACCTGGTTCAAGACGGGTTCAAGATGGGTTCAAAGTTGGTCTGGGACCTGGTTCAAGACTGGTTCAAGGCTGTTTCAAGACTGGTTCAAGACGGGTTTAAGGCTGGTTCAAGGCCGGTTCGAGGCTGGTCTGGGACCTGGTTCAAGACCGGTTCAAGACGGATTCAAGGTTGGTCTGGGACCTGGTTCAAGACAGGTTCAAAGTTGGTCTGGGACCTGGTTCAAGACTGGTTCAAGGCTGTTTCAAGACTGGTTCAAGACGGGTTTAAGGCTGGTTCGAGGCTGGTCTGGGACCTGGTTCAAGACGGGTTCAAGACTGGTCTGGGACCTGGTTCAAGACCGGTTCAAGACGGATTCAAGGCTGGTCTGGGACCTGGTTCAAGACCGGTTCAAGACGGATTCAAGGTTGGTCTGGGACCTGGTTCAAGACGGGTTCAAGATGGGTTCAAAGTTGGTCTGGGACCTGGTTCAAGACTGGTTCAAGGCTGTTTCAAGACTGGTTCAAGACGGGTTTAAGGCTGGTTCAAGGCCGGTTCGAGGCTGGTCTGGGACCTGGTTCAAGACCGGTTCAAGACGGATTCAAGGTTGGTCTGGGACCTGGTTCAAGACCGGTTCAAGACGGATTCAAGGTTGGTCTGGGACCTGGTTCAAGACGGGTTCAAGATGGGTTCAAAGTTGGTCTGGGACCTGGTTCAAGACTGGTTCAAGGCTGTTTCAAGACTGGTTCAAGACGGGTTTAAGGCTGGTTCAAGGCCGGTTCGAGGCTGGTCTGGGACCTGGTTCAAGACCGGTTCAAGACGGATTCAAGGTTGGTCTGGGACCTGGTTCAAGACGGGTTCAAAGTTGGTCTGGGACCTGGTTCAAGACTGGTTCAAGGCTGTTTCAAGACTGGTTCAAGACGGGTTTAAGGCTGGTTCGAGGCTGGTCTGGGACCTGGTTCAAGACGGGTTCAAGACTGGTTCAAAGGTGGTTCAAGACCGGTTCAAGACCGGTTCAAGGTTGGTCTGGGACCTGTTTCATAACTGGTTCAAGACTGGTTCAAGGCTGGTCTGGGACTTGGTTTAAGACTGGTTTGGTTCATGGTAAGGTGGTTGGTAAGGCTGGTCTGGTTGGTGGTCAAGGCTGGTTGTGGCTGGACTGGTTCAAGTGGTGAAGGCTGGTTCTGGTCTGGGACTGGGACCGGTTGGCAAGGCTGGTTGAAGGCTGGTCTGGGACCCGGTTGAAGGCTGGTCTGGGACTGGTTGACCCGGTGGTCTGGGACCCTGGTTGAAGGTGGTCTGGGACCGGGGGGTTGAAGGCTGGGGGGTCTGGGGACCCGGGCTGTTTCTGGAGGCTGGGGACCCTGGGACCGGTGGTTGAAGGCTGGTCTGGTCTGGGACCCGGTTGGCTGGTCTGGGACCCGGTGGTCTGGTCTGGGTTGAAGGTGCTGGGGCTGGTTGAAGGTGGTGGTCCGGTTAGTGCTGGGGTGTCTGGTTCAGGTGACTGGGACCCGGTTCTGGGAGGGGGCTGGGACCCGGTCTGGTCTGGGACCCGGTTGAAGGCTGGTCTGGGACCCGGTTCATGGCTGGTCTGGGACCCGGTTCAAGGCTGGTCTGAGACCCAGTTGGCCTGGTTGAAGGCTTGTCTGGGACCCGGTTCATGGCCGGTTTAAGGCTAAGTTAACATGTGATGCTAACACATTTGCTGCTAACAGATGCTAGCACTGGTCAGTCTTTTCTTGCTAGTGTGCTGCAAACAGATGCTAGCACGCAGTACTGATCAGGCCCCTCCCTCCACAGGTGGACCGGCGCTGCTCCCGCTGTGGTAAAGAGGGGATGGTCTACCACACCAGACAGATGAGGTCAGCAGATGAAGGCCAGACTGTCTTCTTCACGTGTGTCCACTGCAGGTGACGGACTTTAACGGCTCGTTGGGTTTCCTTGCTGCTTGGGGAGTTTCTGGCGGGTTCTGACGGTTTCATCCTGGTTTTGTAGGAACCAGGAGAAGGAGGACTCCTGAGACTCTTCACGCCGTCTCCAGATCCGTCATGAGGGTTCGTAAATGCAGCTTTGTCCTCCGTCTGCTAACGAGAACATCTGGACGTGAGACGCTGAAGGACGACGAGGGTTTCATATCTGAGACGACCAAGAAACATCAGAGAAACGAGAAGATCAGGGTTCTGGGTCAGACCAGGACCTCCTACTGCTGAGGAGACCAGGACCTCCTACTGCTGAGGAGACCGGGACCTCCTACTGCTGAGGAGACCGGGACCTCCTACTGCTGAGGAGACCGGGACCTCCTACTGCTGAGGAGACCGGGACCTCCTACTGCTGAGGAGACCGGGACCTCCTACTGCTGAGGAGACCAGAGACCGGGACCTCCTACTGCTGAGGAGACCAGAGACCAGGACCTCCTACTGCTGAGGAGACCAGAGACCAGGACCTCCTACTGCTGAGGAGACCAGAGACCAGGACCTCCTACTGCTGAGGAGACCAGGACCTCCTACTGCTGAGGAGACCAGGACCTCCTACTGCTGAGGAGACCAGGACCTCCTACTGCTGAGGAGACCAGGACCTCCTACTGCTGAGGAGACCAGGACCTCCTACTGCTGAGGAGACCAGGATCTGACCTTCTGCTCTTCAACTGATGATGTTTGATTTATTCAAAGACTCCAAAGTCTTGATTCAGGACTCGTCTTCGATAAAGAAACCCCTCAGTGGACCTTCAACCTTCTGGAGTCTTTTCAACCACGATCTCATATTTCATAAACTTTTCTGCCTCTGCGTCTTTTTTTCTGTTTGTTGCTGGAATCAAATGTTCTATTTGTGATTAAAATCCAGACACGACAGAATGATTTAGTTGAAATAAAGGTTTAGATGAATGAAGTCGTGTCTGCAGGTTCTTGTCCCAAGAGCTTCTCAGATGGTTAGAGGACAAGAACAAAGACCAGGTCCAGATGATCCAGCTTTAGTAAAGGGTTGGTGGTGATGCAGATGATTTTAGATGAGATGAGCTGAGATGATCTGAGATTAACTGAGATGATCTGAGATTAACTGAGATGAGCTGAGATGATCTGAGATTAACTGAGATGAGCTGAGATGATCTGAGATTAACTGAGATGATCTGAGATTAACTGAGATGAGCTGAGATGATCTGAGATTAACTGAGATGAGCTGAGATTTAACTGAGATGAGCTGAGATGATCTGAGATTAACTGAGATGATCTGAGATTAACTGAGATGAGCTGAGATGATCTGAGATTAACTGAGATGAGCTGAGATGATCTGAGATGAGCTGAGATGATCTGAGATGATCTTAGATGATCTTAGATGATCTGAGATGATCTTAGATGATCCCGTCATCTGTTACACTCAGACTTCATAAACCGTTCCAGCATGGAGGCAGATGAAGGTGTTAAAATCCAACCAACCCTCAAAATTTGACTTCATGAACTCACTAATGCCCACGAAAAAAAAATAAACTCAGTCTCAAATTAAAAAAATTGACAAACTTAGACTGAAACTTAAAATGGGACTTTTAAAACCCCAAAATGTTTAAGAAATTGAAAGTAAATCAGATTTGAAGGTTTTTTTTTTCATAAATGTAATATTTGTGCTGCATCTCTGTCATGATTTCAATTCTTCACATTAAAATACGTCATTAATTTTATTAAATATACAACTTAAGACCAATATATTTTTTATTTTTTTATATCCTTTATTTAACCAGGTAAGAGTCTCATTGAGATTAAAATCTCTTTTTCAAGAGACAACTGGCCAAGAATGGCAACAGTTGGTTAAAAAGACATCAGACAAAACAAATCAACAAACAATCAGCACCATCAGAATCAATCAATTAAAACAATGACACCATGGAGGGAACTGTTTTCCCTCAGAGCTGACTTAAACTTACTCACTTCAGTCAGTTTCATGTCCATCTGAAAATGATTCCAAGAGGATGGAGCAGCAGATTTAAAAGCTTTCTGTCAAAACTCTGTTTTGGAACCTGCATTTGTCAGGTGCTTTGGGAACGGAGAGCATAGTGGCTTCACATCTGGATCATATACCTGCACAGGTATGATGGGAACACCTGAGGATCCAGCAACCTGCACAGATGTGATCTCACAGATAAGTAGTTGGAGAACCAACCAGATATTTAAAATATCTGCATTGTCCGTTATAGTAGACGAGTCCTTCACAACACAACCTGGTAGATCATTTGAAGTCAAAGTTCCATAAGAAGATTTTATTATCTTTCAACATTTCCTTGGGTCATTTAGGTTACCTGTGGTTTTGGAAAGGTAGAACTCAGATTTGGTCTTTTTAATCAGAGAGGTACATTGTCTGAATATTAGCCAGTTAGCTTTAGCCCAGGCTACATCCTTTTCCCTCAGTAGACTGGACAGCTGAGGACTGAACCAAGGATTGTTCCGTCCTTTCACTCTACATTTACGGAAAGGAGCATGTTTGTTAACAATATCAACGAAACAGTCCAAGCCAGTTCTACATCATTAATGAGTAAAATTCTGTTCCAGTTTATGTTCCAGAGGTCACGGAGAAAGGCCTGCTCACAGAAATGCTTCAAATCTCTCCAGTATGATTCTAGGCCTTGATTTGGGACAGTTAGGGACATTTGTCAAGAAGAAGTCCAGAATAGAAGATTTCTCAGGCCGTTTGATATTCGGACGAGTTGCACTGTTAATAAGTTGTGTTAAATTAAAAGAATCATAAGTTGTTTTAAAATCCTCAGACACCGGAGACAGCCAGTCCCAGTTAAAATCTCCAGCAAGAATAATCTCTTTAAAATCTAGAGTGGACAACTGCTTTTTCAATGAAGGTAAGGTCTCACTGGGAGCTGATGGTGGTCTGTAGCAGCAACAACAGTGATGAGGTCACCTTTATTTACTGCCACTTTCACTGCAACAAGTTCAAATTGTTTAGTGACAGATAATGAGGAGAGAATGGTAACTGTACATTTTTGTTTAATATAGATGGCGACTTCACCACCTTTTCTTTGACGGTCACAACGAAAAACGTTGTAACCCTTAATTGCAATGTCTCTATCCGTAATGGACTTGCTGAGCCAGGTCCACAGGACCAGGATATCAGGGTCGGTGGATTTGGCCCAGATCCTCACTGGATCCAGTTTAGGGACCAGGCTGCTCACATTTAAATGAACAATACCAAGCCCGGACCTGGCCCTAGACTGGGATCAGGGCCAGGGTCCGGTTGGACATCTCCTGATAATAACAGAGGACAATAAGACATTTCCTTTTGACTGCATTTTGTTTGGACACAAAATAGTTGTTTATAACCCCTGACCATCCTGGAGAGTGATTAAAGTGATATGGAATAAAATAAAAATGTCAATGAGATAGTAAAGACTGTTCCTCTATGCACTCAAGATCTGGAGTTGGAGAGATTCTGAAGAATGTAACATCCCAACTAGTGTCCTCAAGATACTCAGTACACTGTGGTGTCCATGTATCTCCTGTGGCTCAGGTGGGTTCAGGACAGGTGGGTACAGCTCAGGTGGGTTCAACTCAGGTGGGTTCAGGACAGGTGGGTTCAGGACAGGTGGGTTCAGATCAGGTGGGTTCAGGACAGGTGGGTTCAGGACAGGTGGGTACAGCTCAGGTGGGTTCAGGACAGGTGGGTTCAGGACAGGTGGGTTCAGCTCAGGTGGGTTCAGGACAGGTGGGTTCAGGACAGGTGGGTACAGCTCAAGTGGGTTCAGCTCAGGTGGGTTCAGGACAGGTGGGTTCAGGACAGGTGGGTTCAGCTCAGGTGGGTTCAGGACAGGTGGGTTCAGGACAGGTGGGTACAGCTCAAGTGGGTTCAGCTCAGGTGGGTTCAGGACAGGTGGGTTCAGCTCAGGTGGGTTCAGGACAGGTGGGTTCAGGACAGGTGGGTACAGCTCAAGTGGGTTCAGCTCAGGTGGGTTCAGGACAGGTGGGTACAGGTGGGTTCAGGACAGGTGGGTTCAGGACAGGTGGGTTCAGGACAGGGGGGTACAGCTCAGGTGGTTTCAGGACAGGTGGGTTCAGGACAGGTGGGTACAGCTCAGGTGGGTTCAGCTCAGGTGGGTTCAGGACAGGTGGGTTCAGGACAGGTGGGTACAGCTCAAGTGGGTTCAGCTCAGGTGGGTTCAGGACAGGTGGGTTCAGGACAGGTGGGTTCAGGACAGGTGGGTACAGCTCAGGTGGGTTCAGGACAGGTGGGTTCAGGACAGGTGGTGGGTACAGGTGGGTCAGCTCAGGTGGTTTCAGGACAGGTGGGTTCAGGGGTGGTACAGGACAGGTGGGTTCAGCTCAGGTGGGTTCACAGGTGGGTTCAGGACAGGTGGGTTCAGGACAGGTGGGTTCAGGACAGGTGGGTTCACAGGTTGGTTCAGGACAGGTGGGTTCAGGACAGGTGGGTACAGCTCAGGTGGGTTCAGCTCAGGTGGGTTCAGGACAGGTGGGTTCAGGACAGGTGGGTTCAGGACAGGTGGGTACAGCTCAGTGGGGTTCACAGGTGGGTTCAGGACAGGTGGGTACAGCTCAGGTGGGTTCAGCTCAGGGGGTTCAACTCAGGTGGGTTCAGGACAGGTGGGTACAGCTCAGGTGGGTTCAGCTCAGGTGGGTTCAGGACAGATGGGTTCAGGACAGGTGGGTTCAGGACAGGTGGGTACAGCTCAGGTGAGTTCAGCTCAGGTGGGTTCAGCACAGGTGGGTTCAGGACAGGTGGGTTCGGGACAGGTGGGTACAGCTCAGGTGGGTTCAGCTCAGGTGGGTTCAGCTCAGGTGGGTTCAGGGTGGGTTCAGGACAGGTGGGTACAGCTCAGGTGGGTTCAGCTCAGGTGGTTCAACTCAGGTGGGTTCAGCTCAGGTGGGTTCAGGACAGGTGGGTACAGCTCAGGTGGGTTCAGCTCAGGTGGGTTCAGGACAGATGGGTTCAGGACAGGTGGGTTCAGGACAGGTGGGTCAGGTGGGTTCAGGACAGGTGGGTACAGCTCAGGTGGGTTCAGCTCAGGTGGGATCAGCTCAGGTGGGTTCAGGACAGGTGGGTTCAGGACAGGTGGGTACAGCTCAGGTGGGTTCAGGGTGGGTCAGGTCAGGTGGGTTCAGGACAGGTGGGTTCAGACAGGTGGGTTAGGACAGGTGGGTTCAGCTCAGGTGGGTTTCAGCTCAGGTGGGTTCAGGACAGGTGGGTTCAGGACAGGTGGTGGGTTCAGCTCAGGTGGGTTCAGCTCAGGTGGGTTCAGGACAGGTGGGTGGTACAGCTCAGGTGGGTTCAGCTCAGGTGGGTTCAGGAGGTGGGTCAGGTGGGTTCAGGACAGGTGGGTTCAGGACAGGTGGGTTCACAGCTCAGGTGGGTGGGTTCAGGGGTCAGGTGGGGTTCAGCTCAGGTGGGTTCAGGTGGGTTCACAGGTGGGTTCAGGACAGGGTGGGTACAGCTCAGGTGGGTTCAGCTCAGGTGGGTTCAGGACAGGTGGGTTCAGGTCAGGACCAGGTGGGTTCAGGAACAGGTGGGTTTCAGGTCAGGTGGGACAGCTCAGGTGGGTTTAGGACAGGTGGGTTCAGGACAGGTGGGTTCAGGACAGGTGGGTTCAGGACAGGTGGGTTCAGGACAGGTGGGTACAGCTCAGGTGGGTTCAGGACAGGTGGGTTCAGGACAGGTGGGTACAGCTCAGGTGGGTTCAGGACAGGTGGGTTCAGGACAGTGGGTTACAGGTGGGACAGCTCAGGTGGGTTCAGGTCAGGACAGGTGGGTTTAGGACAGGTGGGTTCAGGACAGGTGGGTTCAGCTCAGGTGGGTTCAGCTCAGGTGGGATCAGCTCAGGTGGGTTCAGGACAGGTGGGTTCAGGACAGGTGGGTACAGCTCAGGTGGGTTCAGCTCAGGTGGGTTCAGCTCAGGTGGGTTCAGGACAGGTGGGTTCAGGACAGGTGGGTTCAGGACAGGTGGGTACAGCTCAGGTGGGTTCAGGGGTCAGCTCAGGTGGGTTCAGCTCAGGTGGGTTCAGACAGGTGGGTTCAGGGTGGGTTCAGGTGGGTTCAGGACAGGTGGGTACAGCTCAGGTGGGTTCAGGGTGGGTTCAGGACAGGTGGGTTCAGGACAGGTGGGTTCAGCAGGTGGGACAGGTGGGTTCAGGACAGGTGGGTGGGGTGGGTTCAGGACAGGTGGGTTCAGCTCAGGTGGGTTCAGGAGGTGGGACAGCTCAGGTGGGTTCAGGACAGGTGGGTCAGGACTCAGGTGGGTTCAGGACACAGGTGGGTTCAGGACACAGGTGGGTACAGCTCAGGTGGGTTCAGGACAGGTGGGTTCAGGACAGGTGGGTTCAGGTGGGTTAGCTCAGGTGGGTTCAGGACTCAGGTGGGTTCAGGAAGGTGGGTTCAGGACAGGTGGGTACAGCTCAGGTGGGTTCAGCTCAGGTGGGTTCAGGACAGGTGGGGTTCAGGACAGGTGGGTTCAGGTGGGTCAGGACAGGTGGGTACAGCTCAGGTGGGTTCAGGTGGGTTCAGGACAGGTGGGTTCAGGACAGGTGGGTTCAGGTGGGTACAGGCTCAGGTGGGTTCAGGTGGGGTTCAGGACAGGTGGGTTCAGGACAGGTGGGTTCAGGTCAGGTGGGTTCAGCTCAGGTGGGTTCAGCTCAGGTGGGTTCAGGACAGGTGGGTTCAGGACAGGTGGGTACAGCTCAGGTGGGTTCAGCTCAGGTGGGTACAGCTCAGGTGGGTTCAGGACAGGTGGGTTCAGGGGGGGTTACAGGTGGGTTCAGGACAGGTGGGTACAGCTCAGGTGGGTTCAGGGACAGGTGGGTTCAGGGGGTCAGGACAGGTGGGTACAGCTCAGGTGGGTTCAGCTCAGGTGGGGTTCAGCTCAGGTGGGTTCAGGACTCAGGTGGGTTCAGGTGGGTTTCAGGACAGGTGGGTACAGCTCAGGTGGGTTCAGCTCAGGTGGGTTCAGGACAGTGGGTTCAGGGTGGTTCAGGACAGGTGGGTTCAGGGACAGGTGGGTTCAGGACAGGTGGGTACAGCTCAGGTGAGTTCAGCTCAGGTGGGATCAGCTCAGGTGGGTTCAGGACAGGTGGGTTCGGGACAGGTGGGTACAGCTCAGGTGGGTTCAGCTCAGGTGGGTTCAGCTCAGGTGGGTTCATGGACAGGTGGGTGGGGACAGGTGGGTCAGGTGGGTCACAGGTGGGTACAGCTCAGGTGGGTTTCAGGACTCAGGTGGGTTCAGGACTCAGGTGGGTTCAGCTCAGGTGGGTACAGCTCAGGTGGGTTCAGCTCAGGTGGGTTCAGGACAGGTGGGTTCAGGACAGGTGGGCTCAGGACAGGTGGGTACAGCTCAGGTGGGTTCAGGTCAGGTGGGATCAGCTCAGGTGGGTTCAGGACAGGTGGGTTCAGGACAGGTGGGTACAGCTCAGGTGGGTTCAGCTCAGGTGGGTTCAGGACAGGTGGGTTCAGGGCAGGTGGGTTTAGGAAAGGTGGGTTCAGGACAGGTGGGTACAGCTCAGGTGGGTTTAGGAAAGGTGGGTTCAGGACAGGTGGGTTCAGGAAAGGTGGGTTCAGGACAGGTGGGTTCAGGAAGCAGGGGGTTCAGGAAAGGTGGGTAGGAGGTGGGTGGGTCAGGTGGGTTCAGGACAGGTGGGTCAGGACAGTGGGTCATGGTGGACAGGTGGGTTTAGGACAGGTGGGTTCAGGACAGGTGGGTTCAGCTCAGGTGGGTTCAGCTCAGGTGGGACAGCTGGTGGGTTCAGGACAGGTGGGTTCAGGACAGGTGGGTACAGCTCAGGTGGGTTCAGCAGGTGGGTCAGGTGGGTTCAGGACAGATGGGTTCAAGACAAGTGGGCTCAGGACAGGTGGGTACAGCTCAGGTGGGTTCAGCTCAGGTGGGATCAGCTCAGGTGGGTTCAGGACAGGTGGGTTCAGGACAGGTGGGTTCAGCTCAGGTGGGTTCAGCTCAGGTGGGTTCAGGACAGGTGGGTTCAGGACAGGTGGGTTTAGGAAAGGTGGGTTCAGGACAGGTGGGTACAGCTCAGGTGGGTTTAGGACAGGTGGGTTCAGGACAGGTGGGTGGGTTCAGGACAGGTGGGTTCAAGACAGGTGGGTACAGCTCAGGTGGGTTCAGGACAGGTGGGTACAGCTCAGGTGGGTTCAGGACAGGTGGGTACAGCTCAGGTGGGTTCAGGACAGGTGTGTTCAGGACACATGGGTACAGCTCAGGTGGGTTTAGGACAGGTGGGTTCAGGACAGGTGGGTTTAGGACAGGTGGGTACAGCTCAGGTGGGTTCAGGACAGGTGGGTTCAGGACACGTGGGTACAGCTCAGGTGGGTTTAGGACAGGTGGGTTCAGGACAGGTGAGTTCAGGACAGTCAGTAGGAGTAAAATAAGGGCTGATAGCGACATGTTGCTGTCAAATTGAAGCAAGCGTTGTAGTAATCCAGTTGTGTCCCCTTAAAGTGGACGATGACGCTGTAGGACGTCTCAGGTAAACAGGACATCAAATCTTTATCCTGGGGACTTCAGGCTCAAAGCATCCCACGATGTCCCAATGGACGAGCCGGCGTCCTCAGCTCCAACAGGTAAAACTTATCGCGGGCCATGTACTCTCCCGATTTAAACTCCCGATGTTTGGGTGACTGAGATATTCACCGAATATTCAACGGTTCAGATCTCTTCTGGACCTTCTGGACTGGGGACAGACGTCCTCCAGGTTGGTCTCATGTCGATGGACGAGTCCAGCACCTCCAGCTGAGAGACAGATCAACTGAAACTTTAAACTGGAAACAGTTCAAAGTTGATCCGTGTCCCGGTTCAGTCCAGTTAACTGTCCTCCAGACCTGATCCAGATGATCAGCTCCTTCAGTCCTCCATCCTGAAAGACCTCCAGAACCAGAACCATCTAGACTGGACATGTTGGAGGTCCACTCAGCAGCTTCTTCGTCACCTTCCCAGTACCAGGTTGGACCTCCTTTCTCCTCCAGAACTCCTTCATTCTTGGTGTCGTAGATCCAACCAGGTGTTGGAGACGTTCCTCTGAGGTTCTGGTCCATGTTGTCCTGACAGCATCTCCAGTTACATCCCAGAGCTGCTCTACTGGACTGAGATCTGGAGACTGAGGAGGACACTGGAGAACAGTGGACTCATTGATCCAGAAACCAGTCTGAGATGATCCTGGTGCATCACCCTGCTGGACGGATCCATCAGAACATGGTCCACTGTGGTCATGAAGGGATGGAGATGGTCAGCTAGAACCTCAGGTACCAGCTGGTTCTGAGAACATCTCCTCCACCATCAGACCACCAGCAGCAGCCTGAACCGTTGATGGACCAGGATGGATCCAGGCTTTCATGTTGGTTCCGTCTGGATGTTGCAGCTGAAGTCCAGACTGCTGGCTGCAGGATCTACTGGATCCACCAGCAGGGGGCGCCGCTGAGGCTCTTCCGGCTCCGCATCCAGGTGACAGAAGAAGAAGTGACCCGAAACATGGCGACTTAAACAACGACGAGACTCTGAGGATGATGTAATTTATTCAGGATAAACTTCTTTCACACCGTCAAGGTCAGCTGATCTTCAACACCGACGTGTCCCCGGTAAAACTCCTCTTCCTCCTCCTCCTCCTCCTCCTCAGCCGGGCAGAAGATGAAGCTGCGCGTCCAGCTGCAGTGTAAGAACCTGCATGAGTACCTGAGAGAGCTGAGTCCGGACATCCTGGACAGACTCTACAACCACCCGGCCACCTGTCTGGCTGTCTACAGGTACGACACACCGGCACGCGGCTCCGCTGACCGGCGGAGGCGGTTCCAGGCTGGACGCCGCTCATTCGCTCCTGACCGGTGTCTTCCACGGAGGAGAACGGTGACACCACGGGGTTTTCTCCTCAATACCCGCCGAACCTCGTGACCCAGTTACTCCAAACCAACGCCGAATTAAAGTGATTCAAAATGCAAATAAAACACATCCCATGCTACAGCGCGTGAGGGGTTATCCCAGGTAGGATTTATATTTTCAAACTGAATTACATTAATCTTCAATAGAGTCCGCATGGGACAAATCACACTTGTTTTGCAGTTCAGCTTCACAAGTGTGTGTGTGTCAGTGTGTCAGAGTCAGAGGGTTTTTAATTTGTTTTTTAAGGAAGACCAGGGTATATACAGCAATCGTTGAGTCAAATTTACTACCATTTAATACCTTTTTTTACTACCTTCAGATTTTTTTTTACAACCACTACGACATCGAGCTGCACCAAGTATCAATCAGAAAGATTTTTTGACATGCACATAGATTTTACTTTACTTGATGCACTAAGTCTTTGTTGTGATATGACTATATACGAGAAGTATTATAGCTATATTTGTACAATAACTGGACACCGGACTACTCTCACTTTCCGTCTTGCACGTCTGTTTATTTCCGTCACTCACGCAGTTCTGTTTCCTTCATTACATCCGGTTCTCTGTGCTCTTCAAAATAAAACTGGTGCCCTTCACAATAAATTTCAGACAATATCTGGTACCAAACATTACAGTCTTCAGCCTTCCCATGACCCAAGAACTGAGACCCGAAGTATCTGGACCGAACCTCTCCATCCTCCCAATAATGGACATGGATGTCCAGTTGTTTCTTTTTGTTTGATTGTTGAGGCTTACGTTGAACATAATCACAAAGGCCCAGCCTGGCTGCTGTTTTTCGTCAGCTCCTTTTTAAAAAATGCCCCGAGGCCAGATCGAATAATGTAACCAGTTTTGTCCTCGTCACAGGTGAACGACTTGGCTACATCTGAGTAGTCATTGTGCTTGGTAATATACAAGATGACCAACAATTTAAATGTGAATTTTAAAAAGTAAAGGTTATTAAGTTATAAGTGAAAACATGTAAACTCAGTCAAGCCCATTAATCTGATTAATTTAGCAACTACTTAATTCAGTTAAGGGCAATTTGTACAAGGAAAAAAAAACTAATTGCAACTTCATAATTTTTGTTCAAAACAACGGCAAATTCATTTATAGGAAATATAGTGCCTTGCAAAAGTATTTGACCCCCTTAAACTTTAACTTTTTGCCACATTTCAGGCTTCAAACATGAAGATTTTTTGTCAAGAATCAACAAGTGGGACACAATTGTGAAGTGGAACAAAATTTGACATTTTAAACTTTTTTAACAAATAAACTGTAAAGTGGGGCGTGTAATATTATTCATTCTCCTTGTGTTAATACTCTGTAGCGCCACCTTCTGCTGCAGTTCCAGCTCCAGTCTCTTGGGGTTTGTCTCTATCAGTTTAACTCATCCAGAGACTAAATTCTGGTCCATTCTTCCTGTAAAACAGCTGGAGCTCAGTGAGGTTGGATGGAGAGTGTTTGTGAACAGCAGTCTTCAGATCTTTCCACAGATTCTGGACTGGATTCAGGTCTGGACTTTGACTTGGCCGTTCTAACACCTGGATACGTTTAGATTGTAGATTTGTCTTTATGTTCTGGATCATTGTCCTGTTGGAAGATAAATCTCCGTCCCAGTCTCAGGTCTTCTGCAGACTCCAACAGGTTTTCTCCCAGAATGCACCTGTATTTGGCTCCATCCATCTTCCATCAGTTTTAACCATCTTCCCTGTCCCTGCTGAAGAAAAGCAGGCCCAGACCATGATGCTGCCACCACCATGTTTGACAGTGGGGATGGTGTGTTCAGGGTGATGAGCTGGATACCAGGGACGAACTCCTGGGAGTCACTCTGGAACTTCTGAAAGAAAAAAAAACGACATGAAAATGAATAAAAATCTACATTCTTCCATGAAAATGTGACTCAGGACTTGAAGAGCTTGAATGGAGTGAAAGGGGGCATGTCTTCAGCTCTGGTTTGGGGTCACTGGGTCACATGGTCTGAAGCTGCTGAAACACCTGCGTTCTGGTGTGGACATGAGACCTGAACCTGGTTGAATCTCCTGCAGGGAGCTCCCTTCACTGGCCAAGAACTATGTGATGCGGATGCTGTTCCTGGACCAGCCCCTCCCCCAGGCGGCTGTGGCCTTGTGGGTGAGGAAGGACAGTCAGAGGTGAGTGTTTTGTCCAGTCGGTGTTGGAGATGTTTCTGGAAGGAACGGGCTCTGTGGGTCTAGTTTCTGGGTCTGGTGTCGTCCTGCAGGGACCACGATGAGTGCGTGTCGGTGCTGGTGGGCCTCCGTCTCTGGCACAGCCAGCAGCTGCAGGGGGGTCTGCAGGGGTACGTCCTGAATCCCATCTTCAAGGAGAACCTGAGGACGTCTCTGCTGGGGGGGTAGGTGGTCCTCCTCCGTGGTCCTGATGCTCAGCCAGCGTCGCCCCGGTGATCCGGTATTTGTCTCTGACCGTAATGCTCCATGCCATCTCCCAGGGGGACGGCGTGGGCGGACGAGGGCAGCAGCCTGGGTCCGGACCGCCACGCCCGGGACATCGAGAGCCTGGACCGCTACGCCATGGAGCGCTGGGAGGTGATCCTGCAGTTCATGGTGGGCTCTCCCAGCGCCGTCAGTCAGGACCTGGCCCAGCTGCTGGTCCAGGCCGGCCTCATGAAAAGGTAGTCAGTCCTCTTTCCTCTCCGGTCACCAGTCTTTGCTCCTCATGCTGTCTTCTTCTCTGGTTGTCAGCGAGGCCGGAGAGGCGCCCTACATCACCTCCGCTGGTTTCCAGTTCCTCCTGCTGGACACTCCTTCCCAGCTGTGGTACTTCACCCTGCAGTACCTCAAAACCGCCCAGGTAAATGGGAACCTTTGATTTCTGGCTCGGTGGTCATCAGATCTCCACACCGACGCTTGATCTGGACCTCAACACGTGTCCTCTTCACTCCCCAGGCTGTGGGGCCCAACAGGAACTGAGCATTTTATCCCAAAGTTTTTAGAAACCACGTTGGTTTTACTTCTTCTGTGCTTCTACTAATTCAAAAATGTCTCTCAACAGTCCAGAGGGATGGACCTGGTGGAGATCCTGTCATTCCTGTTCCAGCTCAGTTTCTCGACTCTCGGCAGGGTGAGTGAAGAACATCCATCTGATTCCCTCCATCACTGATGTTCACGCAAACCCCAGAGTCTCGCCGGGAACCGAAGCGCTGCGGAGCGGCTGTGCTGTGAAATCAGAGTGATTCTCTCCGGTGGTGGTGGCCCCAATAATGGTGGTACCAGTGGTGGTGGTCCTGGTGGTGGTGGCCCCAATAATGGTGGTCCCAGTGGTGGTGGTCCTGGTAGTGGTGGCTCCAATAATGGTGGTCCCAGTGGTGGTGGTCCTGGTGGTGGTGGCCCCAATAATGGTGGTCCCAGTGGTGGTGGTCCTGGTGGTGGCCCCAATAATGGTGGTACCAGTGGTGGTGGTCCTGGTGGTGGCCCCAATAATGGTGGTACCAGTGGTGGTGGTCCTGGTGGTGGTGGCCCCAATAATGGTGGTACCAGTGGTGGTGGTCCTGGTGGTGGCCCCAATAATGGTGGTCCCAGTGATGGTGGTCCCAGTGGTGGTGGCCCCAATAATGGTGGTCCAGTGGTGGTGGTCCTGGTGGTGGTGGCCCCAATAATGGTGGTCCCAGTGATGGTGGTCCCAGTGGTGGTGGCCCCAATAATGGTGGTCCTAGTGGTGGTGGTCCTGGTGGTGGTGGCCCCAATAATGGTGGTACCAGTGGTGGTGGTCCTGGTGATGGTGGCCCAAATAATGGTGGTACCAGTGGTGGTGGCCCCAATAATGGTGGTCCCAGTGGTGGTGGTCCTGGTGGTGGTGGTCCCAGTGGTGGTGGCCCCAATAATGGTGGTCCCAGTGGTGGTGGTCCTGGTGGTGGTGGTCCCAATAATGGTGGTCCCAGTGGTGGTGGTCCTGGTGGTGGTGGCCCCAATAATGGTGGTCCCAGTGGTGGTGGTCCTGGTGGTGGTGGCCCCAATAATGGTGGTCCCAGTGGTGGTGGTCCTGGTGGTGGCTCCAATAATGGTGGTCCCAGTGGTGGTGGTCCCGGTGGTGGTGGCCCCAATAATGGTGGTCCCAGTGGTGGTGGTCCCAGTGGTGGTGGCCCCAATAATGGTGGTACCAGTGGTGGTGGTCCTGGTGGTGGTGGCCCCAATAATGGTGGTACCAGTGATGGTGGTCCCGGTGGTGGTGGCCCCAATAATGGTGGTACCAGTGATGGTGGTCCCGGTGGTGGTGGCCCCAATAATGGTGGTACCAGTGGTGGTGGTCCTGGTGGTGGTGGCCCCAATAATGGTGGTACCAGTGATGGTGGTCCCAGTGATGGTGGCCCCAAACATGGTGGTCCCAGTGGTGGTGGTCCTGGTGGTGGTGGCCCCAATAATGGTGGTCCCAGTGGTGGTGGCCCCAATAATGGTGGTCCCAGTGGTGGTGGCCCCAATAATGGTGGTCCCAGTGGTGGTGGTCCCAATAATGGTGGTCCCAGTGGTGGTGGCCCCAATAATGGTGGTCCCAGTGGTGGTGGTGGCCCCAATAATGGTGGTCCCAGTGGTGGTGGCCCCAATAATGGTGGTCCCAGTGGTGGTGGTCCCAGTGGTGGTGGCCCCAATAATGGTGGCCGTGGTCCCAGTGGTGGTGGTCCCAGTGGTGGGGTGGCCCCAATGGTGTGGTCCCAGTGGTGGTGGCCCAATAATGGTGGTCCCAGTGGTGGTCCCAGGTGGTGTGGTGGTCCCCAATAATGGTGGTCCCAGTGGTGGTGGCCCCAATAATGGTGGTCCCAGTGGTGGTGGCCCCAATAATGGTGGTCCCAGTGGTGGTGGTCCCAATAATGGTGGTCCCAGTGGTGGTGGTCCCGGTGGTGGTGGCCCCAATAATGGTGGTACCAGTGATGGTGGCCCCAATAATGGTGGTCCCAGTGGTGGTGGTCCCGGTGGTGGTGGCCCCAATAATGGTGGTACCAGTGGTGGTGGTCCTGGTGGTGGTGGTCCCAATAATGGTGGTACCAGTGATGGTGGTCCTGGTGGTGGTGGCCCCAATAATGGTGGTCCCAGTGGTGGTACCCAGTGATGGTGGTCCTGGTGGTGGTGGCCCCAATAATGGTGGTCCCAGTGGTGGTGGTCCTGGTGGTGGTGGCCCCAATAATGGTGGTACCAGTGATGGTGGTCCTGGTGGTGGTGGCCCCAATATTGGTGGTACCAGTGATGGTGGTCCTGGTGGTGGTGGCCCCAATAATAGTGGTCCCGGTGGTGGTGGTCCTGGTGGTGGTAGCCCCAATAATGGTGGTCCCGGTGGCGGTGGCTCCAATAATGGTGGTCCCAGTGGTGGTGGTCCTGGTGGTGGTGGCCCCAATAATGGCGATACCAGTGGTGGTGGTCCTGGTGGTGGTGGCCCCAATAATGGTGGTCCCAGTGATGGTGGTCCTGGTGGTGGTGGCCCCAGTGGTGGTGGTCCCAATAATGGTGGCCCCAGTGGTGGTGGTCCCATGGATGGTGGTCCCATTAATGGTGGCCCCAGTGGTGGTGGTCCCATCGGTGGTGGTCTCAGTGGTGATGGTCCCAGTGGTGAAGGTCCCATGGATGGTGGTCCCATTGATGGTGGCCCCAGTGGTGGTGGTCCCATCGGTGGTGGTGGTCCCAGTGGTGATGGTCCCAGTAGTGGTGGTACCATTGGTGATGGTGGCCCCAGTGGTGGTGGTCCCAGTGGTGGTGGTCTCATTGGTGGTGGTATCAGTCACAGTGGTGGTCCCATTGGTGGAGGCCCCAGTGGTGGTGGTCCCATTGGTGGAGACCCCAGTGGTGGTGGCCCCAGTGGTGGTGGTCTCAGTGGTGGTGGTACTATGGGTGGTGATGGTACCATTGGTGATGGTGGCCCCAGTGGTGGTGGTACCAGTCACGGTGGTGGTCCCATTGGTGTTAGCCCAGAGGTGGTGGTACCAGTCACGGTGGTGGTCCCATTGGTGGTGGCCCCAGTGGTGGTGGTCTCATTGATGGTGTCCCCAGTGGTGATGGTATCATTGGTGGTGACGGTCCCAGTGGTGGTGGTATCATTGGTAGTGGCAGTCCCATTGATGGTGTCCCCAGTGGTGATGGTGGCCCCAGTTGTGGTAGTACCAGTCACAGTGGTGGTCCCATTGGTGGTGGCCCCAGTGGTGGTGGTACCAGTCATCATGGTGGTCCCATTGGTGGTGGCCCCAGTGGTGGTGGTACCATTGGTAGTGGTGGTCCCATTGATGGTGGCCCCAGTGGTGATGGTACCATTGGTGGTGAAGGTCCCATGGATGGTGGTCCCATTGATGGTGGCCCCAGTGGTGGTGGTACCATTGGTGGTGGTGATCCCATCGGTGGTGGTGGTCCCAGTGGTGATGGTCCCAGTGGTGGTGGTACCATTGGTGATGGTGGCCCCAGTGGTGGTGGTCCCATTGGTGGTGGTATCAGTCACAGTGGTGGTCCCATTGTTGGAGGCCCCAGTGGTGGCGGTCCCATTGTTGGTGGCCCCAGTGGTGGTGGTCCTAGTGGTGGTGGTACTATGGGTGGTGATGGTACCATTGGTGATGGTGGCCCCAGTGGTGGTGGTACCAGTCACGGTGGTGGTCCCATTGGTAATTGGTGGGTGGTGGTGGTCCCAGTGGTGGTGGTGGTGGTCTCAGTGGTGGTGGTACCATTGGTAGTGGTGGTCCCATTGATGGTGTCCCCAGTGGTGATGGTATCATTGGTAGTGGCAGTCCCATTGATGGTGTCCCCAGTGGTGATGGTGGCCCCAGTTGTGGTAGTACCAGTCACGGTGGTGGTCCCATTGGTGGTGGCCCCAGTGGTGGTGGTACCAGTCACCATGGTGGTCCCATTGGTGGTGGCCCCAGTGGTGGTGGTACCCATTGGTATGGTGGTACCCCAGTGGTGGTGGTGGTGGTGGTACCATTGGTGGTGGTGGCCCCAGTGGTGGTGGTCCCATTGATGGTAGCCCCAGTGGTGGTGGTGCCATTGGTGGTGGTCCAGATGGTGGAACCCTGTGTTGGCGGCCCTGGTGGCCCTGGTGGTGGCGGCCCCAATGGTAGTGGTGGCCTCGGTGGTGGTGGTGGTACCAGTGGTGGTGGCCGGTGATGGTGGCCCCAGTGGTGGTGGTACCATTGGTAGTGGTGGTCCCATTGATTGTGGCCCCAGTGGTGATGGTACCATTGGTGGTGGTGGTACCATTGGTGGTGGTGGCCCCAGTGGTGGTGGTCCCATTGATGGTAGCCCCAGTGGTGATGGTACCATTGGTGGTGGTGGTCCCATTGATGGTGGCCCCAGTGGTGGTGGTACCATTGGTGGCGGTGGTCCCATTGATGGTGGCCCCAGTGGTGGTGGTACCATTGGTGGTGGTGGTCCCAGTGGTGATGGTCCCAGTGGTGGTGGTACCATTGGTGATGGTGGCCCCAGTGGTGGTGGTCCCATTGGTGGTGGTATCAGTCACAGTGGTGGTCCCATTGTTGGAGGCCCCAGTGGTGGTGGTCCCATTGGTGGTGGCCCTAGTGGTGGTGGTCCTAGTGGTGGTGGTGGTACTATGGGTGGTGATGGTACCATTGGTGATGGTGGCCCCAGTGGTGGTGGTACCAGTCACGGTGGTGGTCCCATTGGTATTGGCCCAGTGGTGGTGGTACCAGTCACGGTGGTGGTCCCATTGGTGGTGGCCCCAGTGGTGGTGGTCTCAGTGGTGGTGGTACCATTGGTAGTGGTGGTCCCATTGATGGTGTCCCCAGTGGTGATGGTATCATTGGTAGTGGCAGTCCCATTGATGGTGTCCCCAGTGGTGATGGTGGCCCCAGTTGTGGTAGTACCAGTCACGGTGGTGGTCCCATTGGTGGTGGCCCCAGTGGTGGTGGTACCAGTCACCATGGTGGTCCCATTGGTGGTGGCCCCAGTGGTGGTGGTACCATTGGTGGTGGTGGTACCATTGGTGGTGGTGGCCCCAGTGGTGGTGGTCCCATTGATGGTAGATGGTGGTCCCGGTGTGGTTGGTGGCCTGGTGCCCTGGTGGTGTGGCGGCCCCAATGGTAGTGGTGGCCTCGGTGGTGGTGGTGGTACCAGTGGTGGTGGCCCTTGTGGTGGTGCCGGTGATGGTGGCCCCAGTGGTGGTGGTACCATTGGTAGTGGTGGTCCCATTGATGGTGGCCCCAGTGGTGATGGTGGTGGTGGTACCATTGGTGGTGGTGGCCCCAGTGGTGGTGGTCCCATTGATGGTAGCCCCAGTGGTGGTGGTACCATTGGTAGTGGTGGTCCCATTGATGGTGGCCCCAGTGGTGATGGTACCATTGGTGGTGGTGGTACCATTGGTGGTGGTGGCCCCAGTGGTGGTGGTCCCATTGATGGTAGCCCCAGTGGTGGTGGTACCATTGGTGGTGGTCCAGATGGTGGAACCAGGTGTTGGCGGCCCTAGTGGCCCTGGTGGTGGTGGTGGCCTCAGTGGTGGTGGTGGTGGTGGCCTCGGTGGTGGTGGTGGTGGTGGTGGTACCAGTGGTGGTGGTGGTGGTACCAGTGGTGGTGGTGGTGGTGGTACCAGTGGTGGTGGCCCCGGTGGTGGTACCGGTGATGGTGGCCCCAGTGGTGGTGGTGGTATCATTGGTGGTGGTCTGGGTGGTGGTGGTCCTGCTAGTGAAGGTCCCAGTGGTGGTCCCTCTGCTGTGGCACTTTTCCAAAGTGTCTGCTCTGCTCTGTTAACGGGGGTTCACAACACATACACAACACGCTGAGTGTGCTGTTTTTTTCTTCTTGCCTGCCGTACAAGTAAGCTGTATGCTCCCAGACAGCCCTGCCCCCACATACGAGTTCATTGGTGAGCTACAATTTGATTGGCTGATGCTCATGTTGGGGCCTGAAAGGTTGAAAGTTCCGCAAGTTTTCATAGAAGTAACTGGTGACCCCACAGTTCAGTTCATCAGCTCTTAGTGTCCCCCAACGTCTCCAAGTCAATGTTCATGCTGCCAACGTGTTGTTTAACCTCTGGGTAAACTCGCAACCTCGTGGGTCTGGCCCGAATCTGGAACCTCTGGGTAAACTCGCAACCTCGTCGGTCTGGCCAGAATCTGGAACCTCTGGGTAAACTCGCAACCACGTGGGTCTGGTCAAAATCTGGAACCTCTGGGTAAACTCGCAACCTCGTGGGTCTGGCCAGAATCTGGAACCTCTGGGTAAACTCGCAACCTCGTGGGTCTGGCCAGAATCTGGAACCTCTGGGTAAACTCGCAACCGCGTGGGTCTGGTCAAAATCTGGAACCTCTGGGTAAACTCGCAACCTCGTGGGTCTGGCCAGAATCTGGAACCTCTGGGTAAACTCTCTGCAACTGCGGTAAACTCTCGTGGGTCTGGCCAGAATCTGGAACCTCTGGGTAAACTCGCAACCGCGTGGGTCTGGTCAAAATCTGGAACCTCTGGGTAAACTCGCAACCTCGTGGGTCTGGCCAGAATCTGGAACCTCTGGGTAAACTCGCAGCCTCGTGGGTCTGGCCAGAATCTGGAACCTCTGGGTAAACTCGCAACCTCGTGGGTCTGGCCAGAATCTGGAACCTCTGGGTAAACTCGCAACCGCGTGGGTCTGGTCAAAATCTTGAACCTCTGGGTAAACTCGCAACCATGTGGGTCTGGCCAGAATCTGGAACCTCTGGGTAAACTCGCAACCTCGTGGGTCTGGCCAGAATCTGGAACCTCTGGGTAAACTCGCAACCTCGTGGGTCTGGCCAGAATCTGGAACCTCTGGGTAAACTCGCAACCTCGTGGGTCTGGCCAGAAACTGGAACCTCTGGGTAAACTCAAAACCTTGCGCGTCCAGCCAGAAACGTGGTGCTCAGACGCAGACGGTTTGTCAACCACAGCACAGCTGGGTCGTGGCGCTTCTGCTCTTGTTGGGGCCTCAGAGAGAGAAGCTGCAGAGGAACATCTTTTTTCAGTTTTGTGTCTCTGGTTGGTGTACCTTCAGGACTACTCGGTGGAGGGGATGAGCGAGTCTTTGCTGACTTTCCTGCAACATCTACGGGAGTTCGGACTGGTGTTTCAGAGGAAGGTAAGGTTCTGAGGCTGTGTTGATGAGACCAGATGAGGTTCAATCTGGACAGCTGATAAAGTCTTTCATCTTGTCTCGCCAGAGGAAGTCCCGGCGGTACTACCCCACCAGACTGGCCATCACTCTGGCTGCCGGAGTTACCAGCAGCTCCTCGTCCTCCAGTCTGGCCTCCACTCCTGGAACTGGAGACGCCGGCTTCATCGTTGTAGAAACCAACTACCGTCTTTACGCCTACACAAGTTCGTCTGAGCATGTTTATACTATTGTTCCTCTCCAGATTAGCCTTTAGCAGCTGTGATCCACTTTAAAAAGTTAGTTTAAACTCACCAGAGTGGCTCCGTAGACACTTTTACTCAACGTAATGAGTTCAACGCCCAAGACTGGGACTGATGAAGATCCGGTTCTGAATGTACAGTAGTAAAGACTGCTTATGAACGTTTCCTCAGACTCTGAGCTCCAGATCGCTCTGGTGGCCCTCTTCAGTGAGATGCTCTATCGTTTCTCCAACGTGGTGGTGGCGCAGCTCACGCGAGAGTCGGTGCAACAGGCCATCGCCAACGGCATCACCGCCCAGCAGGTAAACACTCGCCGTAGGCTGGCGCCGCCGATGCAGAGGGGTCAGAGCAGGTCAGAGCAGGTCAGAGCAGGTCAGAGTCAGAGGGGTCAGAGGTCAGAAGGGTCAGAGGAGGTCAGAGGAGGTCAGAGTGGTCAGAGGGGTCAGAGGTCAGAGCAGGTCAGAGGTCAGAGGGGTCAGAGGGGTCAGAGGTCAGAGCAGGTCAGAGGTCAGAGGGGTCAGAGGTGTTGATGTGGCCGTTAGCAGCTGGTATCTTCTGCTCAGATCGGCTCCTTTTAGGGGCTCCTCAGGACAAAGAAATGAAAATGGAGTAATTTGAATCAGTAATCTGACTTCCATACCTCACAGATGTGCAGGATCTGATGTTGGCTGATCTCAGAAGGTTTTTCAGAAATTTTAAAATATACTGTTGTTTTTGTAACAGTGTTTTTTTTAATTTTTTGCCCGAAAAAATGAAAGATTTGACTTGACAAAGTCAAAGATCAGTTTATGCGTTTGTAACATTTTTTTTCACAAATTTGAACGTTTATCCTCTTAAATTGATTTTTTTTTCTTATGACTATGACAGTTTTTAAATCATTTTTTGTTTAGATTCTGCAACTTTATATTGATGTGTTTTTCGTTCTAATTTGTGAGTTTCCAGAGTCGCAGTTGTTGAACTTTGTCTTGAAAATGTTATTATTAATAAACAATTTGCACAGAAGTTCTGAATTAAGTTTAAATCCAAGTTTGGAAAATTTCTCCAACAAATTGCTGAGTTTTCATTGTCACAATTTTGACAACTTTTTTTTTCAATTTTGCAAGGTTATCAAGGCAGAATTGTTATATTTATTTGTTTATTGTTATTATTATTATTTTATTTCCGATTTGCGGGTTATTAATATTTTTTTTAAATGTCATTTGTGAATTTCTTCTTTGAAATTTTTCATATTGAGTCACGTGTGAAACTTCACTTTGACGTAAGTAAGAAATTCATTTTTTTTTTTTAACTCCCTCGGGTTCACTGTGAAATCTTTCCTCAAACGGCCCTGAAACTTGAACTTTGACTCTGGACTCTCAGATCGACAGATGAATGTGTGTCGAGGGACCTTAAAGGCTTTGAAGTCAGGTTCTCTAAAAACAGAATCTTGTTGGAAACGCTTTTCCATGACTCCTTTTCTACAAATATTCATAATGAATGGTGGATACAGTTCAGTTAGGTTTAGTTGAATTTACTGTGATGTTCTGTGTTCTTCAGATCATCCACTTCCTGAGGACCAGAGCTCACCCCGTCATGCTCAAACAGGTACAACATCTGTGGTTTCACACCTGAGTGTTGTTGACCACCAGCCTCTCAGAGCTCAGCTCTCCACTTCCACCTCTGTTTCAGTATCCAGTTCTGCCTCCAACCATCACAGATCAGATCAGACTGTGGGAGCTGGAGAGAGACCGACTGCAGTTCACAGAAGGTGAGGAAACATCTCTGCTGGAGCACCGTAGCATCGTTTCCTGAACAAGAACCAGGACAAAATCTGGGCAACACGAAGTACCTCCTTACTGCTAGCACCAGGGTAAAAGAGGGTTAGCATCTGGGTCAGTAACTAGGTTAGTATCTGAATCACTAACCAGGTTAGTATCTGGGTGGGTAACCAGTTTAGGAGCTGGATCAGTAACCAGGTGAGTATCTGGATTGGTAACCAGTTTAGGAGCTGGATCAGTAACCAGGTTAGTATCTGGATTGGTAACCAGTTTAGGAGCTGGATCAGTAACCAGGTTAGTATCTGGGTTGGTAACCAGTTTAGGAGCTGGATCAGTAACCAGGTTAGTATCTGGGTTGGTAACCAGTTTAGGAGCTGGATCAGTAACCAGGTGAGTAGCTGAGTTGGTTACCAGGTTAGTATCTGGATCACTAACCAGGTTAGTAGCTGGGTTGGTTACCAGGTTAGTATCTGGATCAGTAACCAGGTTAGTAGCTGGGCCAGTAACTAGGTTAGTATCTGAATCAGTAACCAGGTAGCTGGGTCAGTAACTAGGTTAGTATCTGAATCAGTAACCAGGTTAGTAGCTGAATCAGTAACCAGGTTAGTAGCTGGGTCGGTAACCAGGTTAGTAGCTGGGCCAATAACAGGGTTAATATCTGGATCAGTAACCAGGTTAGTAGCTGGGTCGGTAACAATGTTAGTAGCTGGTTTGATAACCAGGTTAGTATCTGGTTACTAACCATGTTAGTATCTGGATCAGTTACCAGGTTAGTAGCTGGATCAGTATCCAGGTTAGTATCTGGGTCAGTAACTAGGTTAGTAACTGTTAGTATCTGGATCAGTTGCCAGGTTAGTAGCTTGGTTGGTAACGAGGTTAGTATCTGGATCAGTAACCAGGTTGGTAACCATGTTAGTAGCTGGGTTAGTAACCAGGTTAATATCTGGATCAGTAACCAGGTTAGTAGCTGGGTCGGTAACCAGGTTAGTAGCTGGATCAGTAACCAGGTTAGTAGCTGGATCAGTAACCAGGTTCATATCTGGACCAGTAACCAGGTAAGTATCTGGTTACTAACCATGCTAGTATCTGGGTCAGTAACCTGGTTAGAAGCCAGGTTGGTAACGGGGTTAGTATCTGGATCAGTAACCAGTTTAGTATCTGGTAACTAACCATGTTAGCATCTGGGTCAGTAACTAGGTTAGTAACTGTTAGTAGCTGGATCAGTATCCAGGTTAGTAGGCAGGTTGGTAACCATGTTAGTATCTGGATCAGTAACTAGGTTAGTAGCTGGATCAGGGACCAGGTTATTAGTTTGATCACTAACCGGGTTAGTAGCTGGATCAGTAACCAGGTTAGTAGCCAGGATGGTAACCATGTTAGTAGCTGGGTCAGTAACCAGGTTATTATCTGGATCAGGAAGCAGGTTTGTAACCATGTTAGTAGCTGGGTCAGTAACCAGGTTAGCAGCCAGGTGCTGCTGATCATCAGCTTTGATGAACCATGTTTGGTGGAGACCAGCAGGAACACCTCAGACCCACTGAAGCACGGTGGTGGAGGGTTGATGGTTTAGGTCTGTTTGTTACATCAGAGAGGCTAAAAATTACAAGAATGTCTGTTTTCTACAAAGAAGAATAGAACAAAATTCCTCTACAAACAGTCAGAGAGGAAACAGCTACTGAGAGTTCCTGCTGCTCCAGATGAAGCTACACGCTTTTCTGAGTTTTATTAAGTACAAAATAACATGTTCTTTCAAGGAAAGACATTCTGGGTTTTCTTTGTGGAGTTTCATCTCTTTTAAAACCACAAACTTTACAAATTTGTGAATGTTGTATAGTCTCCTATAAATCCAGAACCAGGCCTGCTGACTCTGTTAGTCCTGTTTTATTACCAAGCAAACAGTCTTTTGAGTTTCCTGTAACAGAGAGGACGAGTGGGGACATTTCTGGATCCGTCCAGCTCATTGTTTCCTGTTGCTAATGTCCTTGTGTCCTTCAGGAGTCCTCTACAACCAGTTCCTGTCCCAGGCAGACTTCGAGGTGCTGCGAGACAGAGCTCAGGTCAGTCCGTTTCCTAAAAATACCATCGTTGCAGGGCTGTGCACGTTCTTATAGCAGGTCCTCAAGCCAAGAGAAAAGGGAACACCAACTAAAATAAAACTATTAATAATTTAAGGTTATATGATGTCTGGGTGAAGGTAACGGATGGGTATTATAATAAATCTACAGTACTACTTGTACAGTAGCTATTAATTACAGTCAATTTCTACAACCACACAATCATTGATGCTCATCAGACTTTGGATTTTTTTGTCATAAAATTGTCAGTTTTGCAAGTTGGCAACTTTTTGTTGTAAGACTGGGGATGTGAAGCAACATTTTGCCCTAAAGTCAAAAATTTCATGACTTTTTATATAAAAAGTACAACTTTTTGTTGTGAAATTGTGAATTTCTGCTGGAAAAATTGTAACTTTTGAACATAAAATTACAACTTTGGCCTAAAATCACTCAGTTTTGTTGTAAAATCCCTGGTTTCTCAACATCTCAACTTGTAATTGTTTTTTTTGTCGTAATTTTAATTGAGCAAATTAAATGAAGCGTGAAAGTAGCGGTGTGTTTCTGGATCATGAAGTTGGGGTACATGAGGTTTCTCTGAGTATCTCAGTCAGAATTCCGACTTCAGGGAATGTTGCATTTGAAACTTCCTACAAGGAACTCGGATATTTCGACTCCGCCGTTCAAACGGAACACAGGCTAGCTGCCATGATGCTAGCTAGTTAATGACAGCTTAGCAACCAGACAGACTGACCACCAGGACCATGTGGTCTGACCCTGTTGGAAACCAGTGGGGCAGTTAGAAGGTGGAAATAGGAAGTTGGGGACACCCCTTTTTCCTGTGGGGTACCCCAAGGCTCCATTTTGGGGCCGTTGCAGTTCTCGCTGTTGGTGCCGCCTTTGGGGCCAATATTCAAGAGATACGGGATCCTTTCTTTGTTTTTGCAGATGTCATTCACCTGTACTTACCCGATAAATGTGGAGGCTCTGACTCTGCCGCCCTCGATGAGCCGCCTGGTTGGACCTGAACCTTCTTATTCGGTCGCTCAGCTCGGGTGGACGAATGCGTTGCCAATTTTTGGCCCTTTGGGGTCGTTTACCTCCGGTGTTCTGGTGTTCTTCTGCAGGGTTTGGGCTGTCTGGTGTGGCAGGACGTCGCTCACAGGGTCATGGTGGTGACGCCACAAGGACACAGCGAAGTCAAGAGGTTCTGGAAGCGCCAGAGGTCTCAAACGTGACCAGGATACGACCAGCGAACGCACCAGAAGACCTTCACTCCTGTTGGACTCACACTGTTGGCGGTTGTTTAGTGTTGAACGGTGATTTTGTACGCTTTTGTAAGATTCTGACCTTCTGTTACTTGAATTAAATGAATGAACGCTGCACAATCTTTCTTTGTTAGGGGGAAACGGATCCAGATACTGGGATTATTATATTTGGGAAGTGTTGGGTAAAGGTATCGTTAGGGATGCACAATGTTTTAAAACCGACACAGATAACCGATAACTTTCAGCTCCTAAAGGCCGATATCAATAACCAATAACACACACATATACCTAAGATCATTACATCAATACTATGAACAAAATCTAAAATAGTTTTGACTTTTTAAATGAACAGATATTTATTTTTTCCAATGAAAAACTATTGACAAGCCTCTCAAACATTTTCATAAAGCTATCTAACAAACCTATTTGATATCTCACATCAACTTAAATAAGGTTCATTACTGACTGATATAAAAAAATAAAGGCTCCTTGAACTGATGGAAATACATGCATCAGAATTACTAACTTAAAACGATTAACATTTAAAGGATTTTGACTTGTGGTTCCATTTAAATTAATACCTTTAATTAAAGTAAATGAGGTTCAGTAATTTTTTTGTTTTTTTTATCTAATGGAAGCTTTGGATGAGAGGAATGAGGGAGAGGAGAGACTGCTGCTGGCTTGCGTACGTTAGCATTAGCTGGCGTTAGCTTGATTTCAAAACTCCATGGAAGTGATTGTTATGTTGTAGGTGGCTGATCAGGTTTTACGTATTAAAGCTTGTGCTTCCCTCCTCGTAGAATTCACTCGGAGGATTCGTCACAAATAACCACCAAACTATCTTCTTCTGAAACTTTAACCAAGTTCCACGCCGCCATGTTTGTTGTGATCAGCGCTGTGCTGCAGGCTGCATTCAAGGTGTAACGTAAATTCCTCCGTTCCTTCGTTTGCTAGTCGTTCTTTAAGCCTTTTCTATTTTTTTCTTTTTTTGTGTGTAACATGAGGGAAAATACTGCGAATATCAATTCAAGTCATCAACTACTAAAATTATGACCGAGTTAACGAGTTGTTTTCTGGCATGAGGGAGTATTCTTGATTTTCCTGATTGAGTAATCGTTTTTCTGATTATGCTGACGCCATCGTACTGAAGTCTCGAGCACAAGGCACCATGGGACACCTGTATTGGAGATGGTTTAAACATGAGTGAAGTTTAGGCGTCATGGAGAAGGAACATCATCATCATCTGTGGATGGAGGGATGAACCATACCTGGTTGGAGAAGAACAATCCTTCATGTCTGTGGACAGAAGACAACGTCCACAATTAAAGAGAAACGTTCACTCAGAGGTTTGTTTATGTTCATCCACCATGTTGAAACCTTCACTGATGCCTTCAAAACATCACCATCTTCACAACAAGGTGATCATGATGCACTCGCTGGTCTATGGAGGACATGAAGCATCTTCTCTCAACTAATTCCTTCAGACCTTCGCCTCTCCAGATGTTCCTCCGCCTCTCCAGATGGTCCATCTCTCCAGGTGTTCCTCCACCTCTCTAGATGTTCCTCCACCTCTCCAGGTGTTCCTCCACCTCTCCAGGTGTTCCTCCACCTCTCCAGGTGTTCCTCCACCTCTCCAGGTGTTCCTCCACCTCTCTAGATGTTCCTCCACCTCTCCAGATGTTCCTCCACCTCTCCAGGTGTTCCTCCACCTCTCTAGATGTTCCTCCACCTCTCCAGGTGTTCCTCCACCTCTCCAGGTGTTCCTCCACCTCTCCAGGTGTTCCTCCACCTCTCTAGGTGTTCCTCCACCTCTCCAGGTGTTCCTCCACCTCTCTAGATGTTCCTCCACCTCTCTAGATGTTCTTCCACCTCTCCAGATGTTCCTCCGCCTCTCCAGATGTTCCACCTCTCCAGGTGTTCCTCCACCTCTCTAGATGTTCCTCCGCCTCTCCAGATGGTCCATCTCTCCAGGTGTTCCTCCACCTCTCTAGATGTTCCTCCACCTCTCCAGGTGTTCCTCCACCTCTCCAGGTGTTCCTCCACCTCTCCAGGTGTTCCTCCACCTCTCTAGATGTTCCTCCACCTCTCCAGATGTTCCTCCACCTCTCCAGGTGTTCCTCCACCTCTCTAGATGTTCCTCCACCTCTCCAGGTGTTCCTCCACCTCTCCAGGTGTTCCTCCACCTCTCCAGGTGTTCCTCCACCTCTCCAGGTGTTCCTCCACCTCTCCAGGTGTTCCTCCACCTCTCTAGATGTTCCTCCACCTCTCTAGATGTTCTTCCGCCTCTCCAGATGTTCCTCCGCCTCTCCAGATGTTCCTCCACCTCTCTAGATGTTCTTCCGCCTCTCCAGATGTTCCTCCACCTCTCCAGATGCTCCTCCACCTGCTCCCTGCTCTCATTACAGATCAGTGTCATCTCAAAACATCATGTCCATGGAGATTCCTGTCTGAGCTCATCTGTCAGTCTATCCATCACCATAGCAACCAGAAGGGTCTCAGAGCTGATCCGTGATCAGTCCCACCTCCACCTGGAGCTCCTCCATCACACCTACAGCCAGGCCCGTCGATAGGGGGGGACAAACGGGTCCGATGTCCCGGGCCCAGGGAGAGGGGGGCCCACAACTGGGCCCTCATTAAATTGTGGAATTAAAAAAATGACAGAATAGTTGTATTTGTGGAAAACTATTATTTCAATCAGTTTAATAAGTGTTATAAAGTGTGCGGTGCCCATGCAGCGCTTAATTGGCAGCGTCTGATCACGCAGTGTGTGCGTGATCACCTGTCATCAGCGGACAGGTGCGCTGTCCCCGCATCCTCTCCAAACGCGCTCTGCTCTGCCTGCTTTTCCCTGGTTGTGTGACGAGTTCATCCCTCTCTGTGTGCGCTGTTGACCCGGTGAGTGATAAGTTAGAGATGAATCAGAACCGGACTTATATCCCTCTACGGACCGTTGCAGTCAATTGTTTCTCTCTCGCTGGAGCTTTTCATGTGCGCAAATATTAATATGTTCCACATTTCTGTTGCTTTGTTGGTCCTGTTGCATCCCGACATTATTATATATTATTATTATATCTTATTGTGTTTTACATGATTGTGGAGCAACACGTTAGTACAAGCTGTCTTATAGCAGTATTCTTGTTTATTCTGTTAGAGCCCAGCCACTCGGTAGGCGAGCCTGTGATGTTGCTGTGCATGTTATTGCAGCGTTAATTCTCCTTTGTAATGCTTGTGTTCATTAATATTATTATTATTATTATTATTATTATTACTATTACATTATTGTTACTATTCTTCCTGATTTTGGTTAATTATTGTTGAGTTTTAATACAGCCTAATTATACTGTTTATCAGGGCCGGACTGGGAGACTTTTTCAGGCCAGGAGTCAGACATGTAACCAGGCCACCCCGGCCTTGCCCACACGCGCACGTTCACGCCCACACGAACACACACACACACACACACACACTGCATTCCAAATAGAAGTTCAAATATGGGACCTATGTACAAACTTGTGATGATAAGTGAATGTGTTAAAGTTTACCCCCTGCCACCAGATGGCGACAGTTGTGATGTGCCCACTGGATGTGTGTCTGTGTGTTGCTAGGCAACAGAACAAAACAATGAATATATTACGGTGTCCCTGTATTCTCCTGGCTCGTTAATAAATACGTTTTAGTTCAGAACCCGAGTTTCTTCATTTACACAAGAAACATTACATGGTACCAGGAGTGGTCCAACAGAAGTCATGGATAGTGTGAAGCCGCCGGAACCTCTGAATTGGACTGGAAATGTGGACTGTGAATGGCAAACGTTCAAGCAACGATTCAACCTGTACCTGCAAGCACTGGGACTGGACACGAAGCCAGACGCGCGGAAAATAGCACTGCTTCTCACCGTCGCGGGACCTCAGGCTGTGGAGGTATTTAATACGTTTGTGTTTGCTGAACGGGACCGAGGGGACAGTTTGAAAAAGTCGTGGAAAAGTTTGATG